>OY856188.1:169255753-169408253 GCA_963693315.1 Diogma glabrata
AGGTTATTCATATAATTTTAATTTATAAATTGTGATAACTTATAATAATGTGTCCTATAAATGTGTCCTATTGGTTTAAAAAGGAACTATTCTACTTTTTAAAATATTTGAGTTATTACGTAAAATAATATTTTAACAATATGTGTGTATTTCTTTTTTTTAATCGAATCAACATGTTGAGCATTGAATACCATCACCACAGTTACTCATTAGCTTTGAATATTCCTATAAATACCATATTAACCGTTTTCTTTTACGGTGCATTATTTAGTATTCAAGAATGATTCTGTAACGACCAGGTCTGAAAACACATATGCTGAATAATGTATAGGAAAACTCGTCGCACCCTGTGTCGATAGGGTGGCACCCTTGAGTTCTGTTCTATTCCAAAATTATGTCTCTATTCCAAAATTATTTCTAAAATATCACCTTAACTTTACTACCTAATATGTTTTACATTCCAAACAAATTAATTGCAAACACCTAAGGAAACTAATAAACAATCATATCACCGTGTTTGTAATGTAAATAATTTCAAATTAAATTTTTTTTCCTTTATCTTGAAACTCGTAAATTGGAATGGGTCGTTTTCGAATAGACACATAAATAATTACTGTGGAATAAAATGGTAGTTATGCAATTACTATAGTTTTGCAAGTTTTTATAGGTAGATACATACTCATCCTGTTTGTTTTCAGTTTTATAATATTAATGATAAAATTTAATAAGACAAAAATATTTAATAGCATTGCAATATTGCAATAAAGAAATCATTTGTCAAATACATAAGGCAAATACATTGCTTTAACAGAATAAAAAAAAATTTAATTAATGTTAATCAAATCCATTTTTTAATTGTGATACATAAGAAGATATGGGACTAATTGAACAAAATCTGGGATTAATTTCCATTTAGTCAATTATATGATGGTTATTATTTCGGATCTTGGACATCTGTCCAATATAACGAACTTAAGGATGAATTGTACACATTGTACAAAACCAGGGCATCATTGGATTTTTGTCCGTTGTCTGGATTTAAATAAAACGTACGTTCAATAATTTCGAATTGTAATTGGATTTTATCTGGGATATTCGTCTTACTGATTGTAAATGGTAACATTTTGAACATTTTATATAGAAGGTTTTATAAGATCCTGAGCAGAAATTAATTAGGGAAAGGGCCTGGTAGGTCTTACAAGGGCATTCCCTATTAGGGCAATCTGATGTGGGCCTGTTCCGGGCCTGATTTAGAATATCCTTTTAGGGTTAAACTTATTTGAACATTTTCGACCCTGATCAGGTTTTCGTGTTTGACCCCTAGCTGAAATTTCAATTGTTTAAAATGCACTAGAGTATTGTCCATTTTAAAAATATATAGTTAAAATCGTTTCATGTATGTTTTAGTTATCGCTTCTTGGCTGAAAGACTATAATAATAGTGATTATAAGGTGGTATGTATGTTTTAATTTTTTCGTTTGTAATTTTTTTATTTTAATTTGAGTAATTTATGAATATAATATATAAATATATATCAGGGTCTGGTCCGGACCCAATCAGGGCATGATCCGATTATCCCAATCAGAGTCTGATCCGGTAATCCCAATCAGAACCTGATAGGGCAAAAGCGTTACACTCATTTAAGCCATGACAAATTTCTGATCGGATGTATTTCGTTTACGTTCTTGACTATATTATTAGAAGAGTAAATTAGTAGAAAAAATGAAATTTCTAAACGATTTTTATGTTTTGGGCATATTATCATTATTGAGAATGAATACTGACTTTAGTTTTTTCAATTCGTTTTAATTGTAAGTTTAAATTACATAATGCCAATTTTCACGATCTTTGCATTTATGTATTTTAATTTTATTGAAAAACGGTTTCGCAATTTTAGAATAACCCAATTTTGAAAAGTGGAAAACTTTGGAAACGAGGTTAAAATTTCATTAAACGATAGGAAACGCAGTCTTGCTAATCCTTTGAAGGACAAAGTTCTTTAAATAAAGGTAATTTCTTAGAACTAATCAAACTACTGTCAAAGTATGATGTAGTATTAAAAAAACACATCCTGAATTACATATTTAAAAAAATATAAATATTTTGGCTAAATATTTGGAATTATGTTTGATAGCACACCTGACATTTCACATATTGATCAAATGTCAGAAGTGATTCGTTATGTGAAAATTGATAATAGAAAAGTGGAAATCAAAGAAGTATTCCTTGAATTTTTTCCTTTACATGGAAAAAAAGCCGTTGATTTAAGCGATGAAATTCTTAAAAATTTGAAAATCACGGTTTAGACGTTATGAATTGTCGTTCCCAAGGTTATGATAATGCAGCTGTTATGAGTGGTATACATGAAGGAGTGCAAGCTATTATTAAACAAAAAACAACAAAGCAATATTTGTTGGTGTATAGATCATTCAATTAATTTATGTGACCAACACTCATTTGCACAAAATGTAGCTTTTGTAACATTTTTTGGAACAGTGGAATTTTTACATTTTTTTCTGCTTCGACTAGCCGCTGGGAAGTGCTTGTTAAACACAGCAAAGCAACTTTTAAAAGACTCTCAACAACGCGTTGGAATGCTGATTTGCAATTGAGAAATTAAGTGATCAACAAGAAAATGTAGACACTAGAGGCGCTGCACAGAACTTTATGCGTGGTGATTGTATGATTTTCCATTTCTTTGCTATCTTATGTTTCGGAATGATGTTTTAAGGGGAATAAATTGTGCTTGGATTGTATTGCAAAGCACAGACTTGAATATTGATCAATTAGTTATAAAAATACAGTCACTTCGTCTTTATATTGAAGAAAAACCTAGTCATATTGTAGAAGAGGCAAAGGCAATAGATTTTGCTGTGAAGAAATCGGAGGACTACGACATTCTAACTGAAAGACGAATTCGTCGTAAAAAACGAATGGCTGGTGAGTTGGCCACTGATGTAGGACTGACACTAAGAACTGAACTTAAAAAGGACATGTGTGAATGTCTTGACCAATTCAATGTTGAACTCCGAACAAAATTAAAATCAGTCCAATATGAAGCTTCATTGTTTGAGGTTGTGCTGTCAAACAGTGGGCTTTTGACGAACAGTGAAGAGTTGCAATTATCTGAATCGAAATTTACCGGTTTTTATGATGAGGTATCAGAAACAGAACTCGTCATAACGATGCTTAGGTTGAGAAAGCATTTAAAAGCGGCCAATGTAACAGTTTCTAACTGGGTGTGCCTATAGACATTTTAAAATTGATCGTGGAATGGGATTTTACAGAATCTCTTCCGAACCTTATGGTCACACTAAAGTTATTTATGACTATTTGCGTATCAGTGGCTTCGAGTGAGAGGATTTTCAGAAAATTAAAAATTACATGCTGGCAACAATGACCCAAACGAGGCTTAACAATCTTGGCATATTAACAATAGAACATGAGGCAACACAAAATATAAATTTTAAATATGTGATTTCTAAGTTTGCAGCTGTTAAAGCTAGAAAGAAGAGATTTAAAATGTGTGTACATTATATGTATGTGAGAGTATATTAATTTTACTCTCGTTTTTCTTTTACTATACCCTATCATAAAAGATTCATTTTCATACGTCCATTTAAAAGAATGTATAATAAAACAGTACTTTAATTATATGTAACTTTTTAATAATAATGCTCATTTGTATTAATTAAATAAAATTATAAATTACGTTTATTGGCTTTTTATTAATATTGACAGTTTTCATTCTTGGGGTGACACCACAATATCCGCCCCGGGTGCCACCCATGCTAGCTACGCCACTGTTTTGAATGAAAAGGATATTAGAAATGTGTTGGAAGAATATTATGATTCACCCATCGGTGGACATCAGGGCATTATAAAAACATTTCGTAGAATCAAAACATATAACCATTTTCCTAAAATGTTATCCCGAATACGAAAATATATTGAAAACTGCGAAGAATGTCACAAAAACAAAATTAGCAAAACAAATAAATTACCGATGAAAATAACAACCACATCCAAGGGGCCATTTCAGAAAATCTTCATGGACATTGTTGGCCCCCTTCCTGAAACCTACAACAGAATTTGTAGGGACAAAGCATATATGAATCAATAAAAAATTTTAAAATACATGTTCAAAACATCTGCGGATTGAACGCTAACCATGTGCAACATCATCTTGAGCACGACAAACCGAACATTCTATTCCTTACAGAAAGACAAGTTTCTGAAAATTTTCTCTTTATAAAATCGCTTGATTCCAAATACAGGGTCGAATCAGCTTTCAAACTCCATCAGGGCGTATGCGCATTCATTCATGAGAGTGTTGCGTACACGCGATTTTCAAATTTTGAACCGCACGGTGACGGCTTCAATACAATGGTTTTAAAGATTTGTCTTCCAGAAATGACTTTTTTTACAATAGCTTTATACCGGTCCCCCAACAAATGTCACCCAAACCTTTTTAATATACTAACAAAAATTGTGGACGAGATTAGAGCAAAGTCCCCTAATTGTGAAGTTATCATTACCGGTGACTTCAACGTCCACAACAATCCTGGTTGGAGTTCTCCAAATCGACCGACGATGTTGACAATAGTGGAAAACTGGCAGAAATTTTTGCCGCGTCTCAGTCCCTATTCCAAATTGTTAAAAACCCGACTTTCACTCCCCGTAATGGCGGTGATAATAGTTTTCTGTTAGATCTCTATCTTACCACAATGCCAGATATTACGAGTGTCGATGTCGCGAAAGGTAGTTCTGGAAATTCTGATAATCATTTAATCTCATCAGTTATCCAAACTGATTTACTGAAAACTACAGCTCCCAAACTCCGTAAAATATTTCACTACTCAAAAACGGATAAGAGTGGTCTTCAAATTTTTTTCCATGGTTTCCCTTTCGACCGTCATTGTTTTTACACTGACAATGTAAATGTTTCTGCTCAAAACTTTACAGAAACCATCCAATTTGCTATCAATAAATTTGTCCCTTTCTCCATAGTAAAACCCAAACAAAAATACTTGTATTCGAAAGCTGCCAAAACGGCACTTAGAAACAAACGTAGATCATTTAATATTTGGATTCATAACAAAACTCCCACTAATCGATCCCAATATCTAAAGGCCAACAAAATATCTAATCAAATTATCTCAAACGAAAAGTCCGAAATGGACAGAGCGAAAGCCTCAAAACTTACGTCTATGTCTGTTTCTGACAAGAGTTTTTACAGTGCCATTAATTCTTTAAATTCTGGTACAAAATTTTCTATTCCCCCTATTATTGATGGTGATTTAATCGTCAATGATCCCGCAAGAAAAGCTAACTTGTTCGCTAAACGCTTTGCTCTGAACTCTACTGTTTTGGAAACTCCTAAAGAAATACCCAAATCCAGTCTTCAGGAGTTAATATGAATGAACTTCACTTCAAACCCAAAATAGTCGCTAAACTTTTAAAGGGGTTAAACATCAACAAAGCATCAGGAATGGACAATATTCCACCCATTATTTTAAAAACCTTTTCCAAAGAAGTTGCACCAACTTTAACTAAAATATTCTACCAATCCTACAAATCTGGTATATTTCCCTCGTGCTGGAAGTTGGCAAATGTCCAGCCCGTCCCCAAAAAGGGACCAAAACCCGATATCTCAAATTATAGGCCAATAGCTTTACTATCGGTCCTATCCAAAGTCTATGAGCATTATATTAATACACATATTTCAAAATTTCTGGAAGAAAATCATTTAATATCCGACAGCCAATACGGTTTTCGAAACAAAAGATCAACTACCGATCTATTAAACTATGTAGCGCATTGTTGGAACAGCATACTTGATAAAGGTGGTGAAACATACGTTATCGCTTTAGACATCTCCAAGGCATTCGATCGAGTCTGGCATGCCAACTTAATCAACAAGCTCGTTGCGTACGGTTTTCATCCCAATGTTGTGAAGCTGATTCAAAATTTTCTATCCGACCGATACATTTCGGTCTCCTTAGACGGATATTCTTCTGAGTCTAAACTAATTAACGCTGGTGTACCCCAAGGCTCAGTATTGTCCCCAACCCTATTTTTGATTTATATCAACGAATTGTTGAAAATCACCAGCAACCCAATAAATAGTTTTGCAGATGATAGTACTCTGCACAAGTCGTTCGAGCCCCTTCCTTCGAAAGGTAAAATGCACGAACGAATTAATCCTGCCCGGAGAGACGCTGCCATAAACGTGAACAAAGACCTGAATAAAGTCGCCGACTGGGGTGACCAAAACCTTGTCAATTTCAACTCTACCAAAACACAGCTGTTGATTGTTTCCAGATTAAAGACCGAGTTCCCAAAAGATATTTTATTCAGTATGTGTGATGAACCAATAAGTGAATGTAAAAACATTCGTTTATTGGGTGTCACAGTTTCAAATGACCTACTCTGGAACGATCATGTAATGGCGATGGCAAAAAGCGCGTCTAAAAAACTCGGCCTCCTAAATAGATGCAAAAAATTTTTCACTCCATACCAATTGCTCCATGTTTATAAGTCCTATATTCGTCCCTGTATGGAGTACTGCTGTCAAGTTTGGGGTGCTGCCTCTGTTTCCATCTTGGCCCTCTTGGACTCTATTCAAAAGCGGGCTATACGAATTGTGGGTGATCGAACTTTTACATCAAACTTGATTCCCTACAACATCGTCGCACTGTTGCTGACCTCGTTGTTTTTTACAAATATCGTCATCAACAGTGCTCAGATGAAATCAACGGCATCATGCCTCAAACTTATTCTTACCCCCGTTCCACTCGGCAATCGGCTGCCGCTACCGGTGAAACGGTAAAGGTCCCGCGCTGTCATACTGACAGATCGCAGAGAGACTTCTTTGTCCGAACTGCGTACAAATGGAATAGTTTGCTGGAACACTTATTCTTAGGTGGCTTCAACCCGCAGATGTTTAAAAAAAGCGTTAATCTACATCTAAGAACGCCAGTTGTTGTGGGACCCAGGTCTAGATCTAGGTCTTAAAAGGTATTTATGTGTTGTTGTGACACATATTCTAAACCCTATAACACAACACATTTTATTAAAAAAAAAATAAAAAAGCAGGCTACAGACCTTCAATTAATTTGTCAATCAATTGAAAACGAAAATAAACGAAATAAAATTTAGGGGATTTTTACACTGAATTTTATTTCGTTTGTTTTCGTTTTCGAATTGATTGACAAATTGATTGGAGGTCTGTAGCCTGCTTAAGTTACTTGAGCTTAATTGCTTACAAAAATCCATAATAACGTAAAACTATTTAAAATTTAACACTTGTTAATTTTAATTATAAACCAGTTAAGGAACATATACATTTTCTTCCGTATATACATAAATGTATATATGTATGTACTTTCAAATAACATCTAGAACTTCTTAAAGTTAGGATTATTCTTTCACATAAAACGTAGATGTCAACCATATAAACAATAATTGATTTAGGGTCTACTCTGAAATATATATTATTTTGTTTATTGAATAAACGAAAGAAAGAAGAAATAATCTTTTTTACAAAACAAAATTTTGATTGTTTAGAAAAGGTCCATTATATTTTCCGTAATGAGTAAAACTAATATAAAAAGGTTGCTCTCATGGCAATGCGTAGCTTGTAAAATCAAAACAGTTTACCGTTCTACTAATATTAATAACTTTTAAATGGCAAATATGTAGCACGGGTCTGACTACCCCGCGTACTCCACTCCCTGCCATTGACATATAAGTTAGCGTGAGACATCACATACCATTGGCAATGGCAGGAGATATCATTAACCAAGATGATATTTTAGGGTGCTGGCGGTCGAACTTTAATTAGTCAATGGTAGCACTTCCAAGTCTTAGCAGGGCAGCGTTCCGTAGTGGTACCGCTCGTTAGCTCTTCCGAGGAATCAGACCAACACATAATTATGTGTGGGCTTTGTGCCTCGATTGAGGTGGTGAGCGGTGCGTCTGTGCGTAAATTTCTCACAATTTGTTTTTCACTTATTATTTTGTTATTATTTCTTCATCTTATCATGAAATATTGGCATATGTCATATTTTATTGTATGATAAGATTTTTGGCTTAGTTAACCATTCTTTAGTAAAACTTCAAAAAAATAAACCTTTTGATACATATAAGGTAGTACAACAGAAAGGACATAAAGCAAAGCAAGTGATAGAGCAAATATGAGCAATCCACCCGCCCATAAAGCGGCCTGTCCACGGTATTTGCAGGGACAACACATATATGAATCAAACAAAAATTTTAAAATGCAGGTTCAAAACTTCTGCGGATTGAACGCTAACCATGACAATGTGCAACATAATTTTGAGCACGACAAACCGAACATTCTATTCCTTACAGAAACACAAGTTTCTGAAAATTTTCTCTCTATAGAATCGCTTAATTCCTAATATAGGCTTGAATCAGCTTTCAAACTCCATCAAGGCGTATGCGCATTCATTCATGAGAGTGTTGCGTGTACACGCTTTCCAAATTTTGTGAACTACACGTTGATGGCCTTAATGCAATGGTTTTAAATATTTGTCTTCCATAAATTACTTTTTGAAGTTATACTTCTTTACGCTCGTTGTACACATTTTGATGGGGTGTTGGTCGAGAAATCGCGTCACGCTTTTTTAACCTTTATGTTGTATGGTAATAAAGACGAAATTTCTAAATCAAGCTTATGCTGTATGGTAATAAAGATGAAATTTCTAAATCAATTATAACTATTTTGTATAATTAATTTAGAAATTTCGTCTTTATCACCGTAGAGCATAAGGTTCAAATTGTTTTTGACAAAAATTGACGATTATCCGCAAATTTTGAACAGAAAGTGTATAATAGTCCAACTTGAGAGATAGAATAGTTTTTATCTCGATTAAAAGCCTTAATATTTTTTAATTGCGAATTAAATGTTAAATATGGATGGTTCAAAAGCAAACTTTCAGATGGCGGCGCAAATTATTTAGTTTACTGTCCAACCTGCTTTATCGACTTTTTAATTATCCGTGTAGGGCCCATATACGCCGTGGCCCATTTCTCAAAAACGCCGATGAAATTGAAATTTTGACGTTTCTCGCTGAAATATTAGTTTTTGTTTTGCTTTATTTTCTTCCACAAAAATTAAATTACGAAAAAATAATTATTGAAAAACAAATTTTATTTGAATTTCAACACAATCTGTCAAAATTTACTCAAGTAGGATAGCAGAGTAAATTGAAATTTTTTAGTCGATTTGCAGATTCAATTTCAATTTCAATTTCATCGAGAAATGGGCCACAGCCATAGACTATCAAATATGTTATTGAGCGATTATTTTGTTCCGGTGTTTGCCGCAATGGCACTGCAAAAGGGGGAAAGGAGAATAAATTCCAAATAAATTATATATAATATAATATATAATTTTACAAATTATCCATGAAATTTCTCATTTTACTCCAATTAAATAATTTACATTTCTTTATGAACTATTACTGTCTATATATTAAGCATATTATTTTCTTCTGTCCGTAAAACAAATACGAAAATAGGTTCAATTTTTCATACAACTTAGTATGTAAAATTTTGGTAATTTTTATGTTACTTTTTTGAGCGACTTAAGAATAATATTTTATATATTACGCTTAATTACGCTTAAAATAGGATAGTTACTAGGATAGTTTTTATCTCAATTAAAAGTTTTACTATTTTTTAATTTCGAATTGAATGTTAAATGTGGTTCATAAACCATCTTTCAGATGGCGGCATAAATAAGTTAAGTGACACAACTTAATCATGGACTTTTAAATCATCTGCGTAGGGCCCGTATAGACTATCAAATATGTTATTGAGCGATATTTGAAGTTATACTTCCTTACGCTCGTTGTACACATTGGGTGTTGATCGAGAAACCGCGTCACGCTTTGATTTAGAAATTTCTTCCTTATGTTCTAAGGTAACATAAGGTTCAAATAGTTTTTTTGACTAAGAAAACTAAGAAAAATCGACGATTATACGTTTTTTATACTTTTTGAATATTTTAAATAATTTTTTTTTTTATTATTTATTTTTATTTTTTGAATAACAGTTTTTGTTTTTTTTATTTTTTTTTATGTATCCTGTCTGTCTGTCTGTGTGTGTGAGCGAATGGCCAAAGAAGTATAACTTCCACCGTCTGGTCCAACGCAGACCCTACTTTTATACAATAGATTTATACCGGTCCCTCAACAAACGTCACCCAAACTTTTTAATTTACTGACAAAAATTGTGGGCGAGATTAGAGCGAGTCCCCTAATTGTGAGGTTATCGTTACCGGTGACTTCAACGTCCACAACAAATCATGGTTGGAATTCTCCAAACCGAGCGGCAATGTTGACAATAGCGAAAAACTGGCAGAAATTTTTGCCGCGTCTCAGGGCTTATTCAGATTGTTAAAAGCCCAACTTTCACTCCCCGTAATGGTGGTGATAATAGTTTTCTTTTAGATCTCTATCTTACCACAATGCCAGATATTACGAGTGTTGGTGTCGCGTAGGGTAGCATTCGAAATTCTGATCATTATTTAATTTCATTAGTTACCAAAACTGATTTACTTAAAACTACAACTCCCAAGCCTCGTAAAATATTTCACTACTCAAAACTCAAAAATGGATAAGAGTGGTCTTCGAAAATTTTTCCATTGTTTTTTCACTGACAATATAAATTTTTCTGCTCAAAACTTTACAGAAACCATTTGCTATCAATAAATTCGTACCTTTTCCCATTGTAAAACCCAAACAAAAAACTTGTATTCGAAAGCTGGCACAGCAGCATTTAGAAACAAACGTAGATCATTTAATATATGGATTCATAACAAAACTTCCGCTAATCGATCTCCAATCGATCCCAGCCAACAAAATATCTAACCTCTCTGAACACCACTGTTTTAGAAACTACTAAAAGAAACACCCCAAATCCAGTCTTCAGGAGCTAATATGAATGAACTCCACTTCAAACCCAAAATAACCGCTAAGCTTTAAAGGGGTTAAACACCAACAAAGCCTCAGGAATGGACAACATTACGCCCATAATTTTAAAAACCTTTTCTATAGAGCTTGCACCAACTTTGACTAAGATATTCTATCAATCCTACAAATCTGGTATATATTCCTAGTGCTGGAAAATGGCCAATGTCCAGCCCGTCCCCAAAAAGGACCAAAATCCGATATCTCAAATTATAGGCCAATAGCTTTACTATCGGTCCTATCCAAAGTCTACGAGCATTATATTAATACACACATTTCTAAAATTTCTGGAAGCAAATTATACAATATAGCCGACAGCCAATACGGTTTTCGAAACAAAAGATCAACTACCGATCTATTAAACTATGTAGCGCATTGTTGCAACAGCATACTTGATAAAGGTGGTGAAACATATGTTATCGCTTTAGACATTTCTAAGACATTCGATTGAATCTGGCATGCCAACTTAATCAACAAGCTCCTTGCGTACGGTTTTCATCCCAATGTTGTGAAGCTGATTCAAAATTTTATATCCAACCGATACATTTCGGTAACCTTAGACGGATTTTCTTCTGAGTCTAAACTAATTAACGCTAGTGTACCTCAAGGGTCAGGATACACCCCAACCCTATTTTTGATTTATATCAACGAAAAGTTGAAGGTCAAGATCAGCCCAATAAATGGTTTTGCAGATGATAGTACTCTGCACAAGTCGTTCGAGCCCCTTCCTTCAAAAGGAAAAATGCATGAACAATCTAATCCATCCGGAGAGACGCAGCCATAAACGTGAATAAAGACCTATAAAAATGTCGCCGACTGGGGTGACCAAAACCTGGTCAAGTTCAACTCTACCAATTTCAACTCTACCAGCTGTTGATTGTTTCCAGATCGAGTTCCTTAAAGATATTTTATTCAGTATGTATGATGAAGCAAAAGGTGAATGTAAAAATATTCGTTTATTGGGTGTCACAGTTTCAAATGACCTACTCTGGAACGATCATGTAATGACGATGGCAAAAAGCGCGTCTAGAAAACTCGGCCTCCTAGATATATGCAAAAAAAATTCACTCCATACCAATTGCTCCCTGTTAATAAGTCCTATATTCGTCCCTGTATGGAGTACTGTTGTCAAGTTTAGGGTGCTGCTTCTGTTTCCATCTTGGCTTTCTTGGACTCTGTTCAAAAGCGGACTATACGAATTGTGGATGATCAAGATTTGACATCAAAACTTGATTTCCTAAAACATCGTCGCACTGTTGCTGACATCATTGTTTTTTACAAATATCGTCAAGTGCTCAGATGAAACCAGAAGCATCATTCCTCAAACTTATTCTTAACCCCCGTTTCACGGCAATCGGCTAGTGCAAACAGTCAAACGGTCGAGATACCGGGCTGTCATACTGGCGGATCGCAGAAAGACTTCTTTGTCCAAACTGCATACAAATGGAATAGTTTGCCGGAATCCATAGTCTCAGGTGGTTTCAATCCGCCGAGGTTTAAAAAAAAGCGTTCATAAACACCTAAGAACGCAAGTTGTTGTGGGACCTAGATCTTAAAAGGTATTTGTGTGCTGTTGTGAAATATACTATGAATCCTATAACAACACTTTTTATTTTAAAAAAAATAATAATTCTTGCCATTGACGTACGAGTTAAAATGAGATATCACATACCACTTGCTATAGCAGTGAGATATCACTAGCCAAGATGATATCTTAAGACTGCTTGCAAATGAACTGTATTTAGTTAACGATAACACCCTCAATCTTATCTGTAAAATATTCCTTGATGATGAGCTTCATTTTAGCTTAGTTCCTGCAAATTTTTAAAACAAATTTGCGTTTTAACTCTTATTTTATTTTTATTTTCTCTATCCTATCACGAAATATTAGCCTTTATCATATTTGAAATGTGATAGGATTTATTGTTTAGTAGTCCATTCTTTAGCACAAATAATAAAACGCATGTTTTTGTGGAGCATGGGTTTTAAAAGGTTTTTATGTGATGTTGTGACCTGTGACACATATTGTAATTCTTACTACACAACACATTTTCTTAAAACAAATTCTGTAAATCGATTGCCAATCAGAATTGTAAAACTAAAATAGGTTCCAGCATAGAGAAAAATTCGAGTATATTATAGAACAAAACATAAGAATGCAGTAATAATATCATAAATTTATTACAACAAAACGACTAAACAAAAACCCAGAGAGCTTGTTCACCAAAAAAAGATGGTTATTTCTTTTAAATAAGATTAGTGATAATATAATTTTTTTTTGTTACTTTGTTATTTGTTTGAAAGCTCCCCTATTATATATACTTAAAGAACTGTTGTAAACGGATTTCTAAATTGGATTCAATTAAGACTAAAGGATGATGTTAAATAAAATATTGTTGAGTTTTTGTTCCTTTTATTTTTAATTTATATTAAACTTAGAAATTTTAAGGCCTTTTGGTAAAACTTTGGTATAGTACACTTTGTTTAAGCGTTTAAATAGTTCGAAATATTAATTAAATCTACAGAATAGTTTATGTAGCAAAAGTTTGTAATTTTTTAAGTGAAACTTCTTTAGACGCGATGAGAGCAAAATTTGAACGTCGCGACAGACAAAAATCTATAATAATTATATGTAAAATTAAAGTAAACATCAAAGGCAACTAGAATAAAATGAAGTTATGAAAAAAAAAATTTATATGAAAAAATGATTATCATTTTTAGCTGCACATTTGTGATCATTTTTGAAGTGAAACTTCTAATGCGACTTCCAACAAGGTTGCGTTAAACGTAAAGACGCGTATGCACTTGAAAATAAATTATTTTCCCCATACAAAATCTATGTAAAAAAAATTAAAATAAAAGGAAACGAAAAAATTTTCGGTTTGCATTTCGTAAGTGGTATGCAGTTGAAAATAAGAAAAAGTGAAAAACGGACCTGTCAATAGATATCACGACTACCCGTGGAGACTTCTTATTTTCAAATTACGAAGCGAAATAAATGTAGTTCCATTTATTTCGTACGGAAAATAAAAATAAATTGAATGTTTGACAATTTGACAGTGTTATATTTTTTGATAGCGTTGTTTTTTTAAGTGTGTATACAAATGTTCTCCATTTACGTAGATTATGTTTAAATTTATGTAGATTTTTTTCCATTTTGTAGATTTTTAATTTCGTTCCGAAATAAATACACCTTTTCGAAAATAAAATTTATTTTCAAGTGCATACGCGTCTTTAAACGTTAAATTTTAAATTATACAATAAATGAAATTTTAATTTTTTACTACACAAACATGTTATGTAATTTATTGACTACTGTGACGGTATTTTGTATGTTTTCGGATTAATTCGTAATTTTGAATGATTTTTTGATATTGTGGCTTTCTTTAAGGAAAATTTAATGTGTTGTGTTATTACTTATTTGAATATTTCAATCATTTGTGTATATATTTATAAGGTAATTCGTTGACCGTGTTTTTGAAGTGAGACTTCTAATGCGATTGAAAGTCGCAAAATCTATCTATCGATTTATCTATCTTCTATATGAATAAAATTCGAGTGTCTGTCTGTCTGTCTGTTCGGGATAAGCTTCGAAAGGAATACCAGAAGTATAATAGGCTTCTTTTGACCATAGATTTCATAGTTCTTATAGCAACTCCGGTACTTAATTCATAGCAACAAATTTGATTTTCGTAAGAGTTTGCATAAATGTTGATTAAAATTTGGTTTATAATTGTTCTAATCTAAAGTACATTTATTCGTTGGGGGAAAAGTTGTTTTTTGGCTTTACTTGTTATTTGTTAAATTTTAACTTGCGAAATTTGCTCATTTGTAATATATGAGTATGTTTTTATTATATAGAGACAAATTTGTATTTTATTGTATATGTTTTAAATCCTGACTTGCAAGATTTTCTCATAAGTTGTTTATGAGGATTTTTTATTTAGAGAGGAATTAGAATGTGTCTTTATGCATATAGTTTATTTATTTCGAGAGAAATTTGTATTTTGTTTATATGTTTTAAATTGTAATATTATTTGGAGAGGGATTAGAATGTATTGTATGTGTTAAGTCTTATTGACGCATAAATAGTATCATCTGATCATTTATAATCTTAGGTGCGTTCAATTTGACTGAAACAAATGAAAAAACAACAACAATTGCATATAATTCAGTTGATTCAGTCATATTGAATACGAAAAATTAAATTTATTGCGAAGTTATTGTTTTTGAATCGTTAATAATAGTTATATATTTTGTAATTGTTTTGGGATATTTTAGAATTATTTTGGGATATTTTGAAATTATTTAGGAATCTAAATGGATATATGATTTATGATTTAAAACAAGGCTGCTTGACCAATACGTCAGGTTTATACGTAGCATATTCACGTGTTAGGGATGCCGCAAATATTTTCATTTTGGCGAATGGCAATAATACACCTAACATAGTTTATAAAGAGATTTTACAATAAAATTGTACAAACAAGTATGTTTAATCCATGTGTTGTTGTAAAATTAGTTAAGCAGAAGGTGCATGCATAATAGATTAGAAGAGATTGGATTGTGATGGATAATAGCTATATCAAAGTGGGATGAAAAGATTAAGAGTGTGTTGGTGTGCGGGGGGAGGGGAGAGAGAGCGAAGCCCGCGGGATACCCCCTAGTACATAATATAATTCAGTATCCATGCGAATAATATATAAACATCTACTTTAAAATAATATGAATTTAAACATCAAATTGTATCGTGTCTCATAACACTTAATTTTAATCTTCATCAAAATGTTTGAAAAGAGTATGAATTTAACTGTTTAAACCTTAAAAAAGTTTCACTTCATATATGCGCACCTTGTGCACACAACTCAACTTTTTTGTTGACTGACAAACACCTCCCCAAACATGACAGCAATATTCCATACATGGACGAATAAAGGACGTAATATGTATAATATAAAGATGTAATATATTAATGTAATGAAAGCATTAAAAAGTAACATCATATAATTTGTATTATATAAAATTAGATTTGAATATAACCGTATCTTCCTAAAATGTATCATCATACTCTTCTTCATTGCAAATACATTATCATCTGTCTGAAGCTTAAAACAACAAGTTGTTTTAATTATATTACATGGCGCTGAGGCATAAAAAATAAAATAATTTATTAATAAAGAATATTTAACATACTTCGTAAGAATAATTTTCCAATTAAACTGATTGATAAAATGATAAGTCAGGTTCGTAATACCAATTCAAAACAAATAGCTAATAGTTATGCTTATTTGTCACTTGATGAAACTGAAAATAATAATATTACACCACCTATTATACAACGAAATCAATATGCATCTTTAACTTATGTTCCTGATTTAAGTGAATCACTTTCACGTTCCTGCTCACATTATATACCTAACATAAAAATGGCTATGAAGCCTCACAATAGAAATAGTTTTAATTTTACTAATTCTAAATCTAAAATTCTTAAGGGACAACAAAGTGGTGTTGTTTATAAAGTTAATTGTGATAACTGTGATACAGCATATATTGGAGAAACAATACAAAAATTGGATATCCGTATGGGCCAACATAAATATGATTCTAGCAAAACAATTTATAACAACAATGTTTCTGCTCTAGCAAAACATTCGATAGACAAAAAACATATGTTTAAATTTGATGAAGTTGAAATTTTGATTAAAGAAAAAAATAAAACTAAATTACAAATTCATGAGGTGTGCCAAATGATTAGAAATGAAGAATTAATATGTAATTTTAAAAATGACAAAAAAGACTTTTCTAATAACTATTATAATTTGATCAAAATGTTTTAAAAGTTTTATATTAATAATGAGCTCTAGTACTAGATTTTACAACTTTTTAATTTTAACGTAGTAACGTATGTTAAAATCATAATTTACTTTTTGTTTATTGTTTTTATAACAATGTCAAATGCTCTTTTAATTTTTGAATTTTTATATTATTGTTAATATATTATAATCCTGAAGATGGGCCTAGTCCGAAATATATAGATTTTTTAACAATATATTTTTATTAATTCAAAAAAACGGGTTTAATTGAGGATATACAAATAAAAAAATAATTAAAGAAATCTCGGAAATACAAATTCATAATATGAAAATAATTTTGATTTAAATAAATTAAAGTGAAGCATAATTAATTATTAAATAAATTGAAGTGATTTAATAGTTAAAAAGTTTATGACCATAATTAAAAAGGAAATAACTATTAAAGCAAAAAGGCCACGTGGTCGCCCAGCGTAAGTTGAAGTAATACAAATTGCCAATATGGATTATGTAAAGAAAGTTGAAGCGCTGAAATTGGATGGCAATATAGCTGAAAATTGGAGGGTTTTTCATCAACATTTCGAGATTTTTTGTGAAGCAATAGCACTAGAGAAGAAACCAGAAGCACAGAGAGTTGCGACTTTCCTCAATGCAATAGGACCTTAAGCGTTAGAAGTATACAATGTGTTCAATATTCCAGTTGAGGATAGGAAAAAATTTAATATAGTCATCGAACATTTTGAAGAATTTTGTAAACCGAAAAAAAATGAGGTTTATGAAAGCTTTATATTTCATACCCTCAAACAAAATTATGGTGAGCCATTTGATACTTTTCTAATGGATTTGAAGAAATTGGTAAGAACATGTGGTTTTGGATCACAAGAATTAGAAGACCGTATGCTGAGAGATCGTATAGTGATTGGAGTAGCAGATAAATTATTACAAAAGAGGCTTCTAGAAGTAGACAAGTTGAACCTTACGAAAGCGATTTAATCGAGTAGAGCAGCAGAAGTAATAAAAAAACAAACAATAGAAATGCAAGAACAGGTGGCTCTTCCAGTCGATTCTATCAAGGACGTTAAGAAAAATGATAAGTTTGAAAAAAATAAAAATTTAAAAAACCAAAATAAAAAATTTAATAACAGTTATAATAAAAATAAAAATTATTCTAATTTTAGGCAACAAAATTGTAACTCTTATCAAAATTTTAATAGGTCAGATGTAAATTTTGTTCAAAATCGCATAATTATGGTAATTGTCCAGCTTACGGTAAACGCTGTTCAAATTGTAACAAATTTAATCATTTTGCTGTGACATGTGGTTTAAAAAAGGTGAGTGAAATAAAATATCTGAACGAAGAGAATTATTATATCGATACTATAATAGAGAATGAGAATAATGTTTTAAATGAGAACATGTGGTATCATCAAATTCGAGTTCAAGACAGTATGATCAATTTTAAATTAGATACGGGAGCGCAAATAAATGTTCTTCCATTAAAATATTTTAATAAATTTAAAAGTATTAATTTAGAGAAAGATGAGATCACAATTGAGGTTTATGGGGGACTAAGTTAAAAGCTTTAGGAATAGCTTATATTGTCTGTATGAAAGAAAATATTGTGTCCATCCAAAAATTTGTAATAGTTCTAATTCATGTCCAATTCTTGGATTAAAAGAATGTATGGATTTAGATTTGATTAAACGAATTGATGAGGTTCGATTAGATGATAAAAACAGTTTTCTGTTAAAAAATAAAGATTTATTTCCTGGTCTTGGTTGTTTTGTAAAAAATTATGATCTTGAGATTAAATCGAATCAAGAACCTGTAACCAAACCAGCCAGACGTATTCTCATATCATTACGAGAAACTTTAAAAATGGAATTGGAGCGGATGATTAAACTAGGAATTATAGCGAAAGTAGATAATTCTGCGGAATCGATTTCAAATTTGATAATTGTGGAAAAAAAAATAAAAGCTTGAGAATATGCATAGATCCAAAAGATTTAAATAAGACTCTAAAAGAAGAAAATTTTTTAATCTCGAGTTTTGATGAGAGAATTTCAAAGTTATCACATAAAAAATTTGCACTGTTTTAGACCTTAAAGACGGTTATTGGCAAATAGGGCTCAGTGAAAATGCGTCTAAATTATGTACTTTTAGTACTCCTTTTGGATTATATCGATTTTTAAGACTTCCGTTTGGAATAAAGTCGGCCCCAGAAATTTTTCAAAAAATAAATGAGCAAAATTTTGCTGATATTGAGGGGGCAATAATTTATTTATGATGTGTTGATAACAGCAAGCTCTCAAGAAGAACATGATGAAGTTTTGAGAAAGGTTTGTGAAAGAGCAAGGAAGTTGAATATTAGGTTTAATAAAGATAAAATTCAATTTAGAATTAATAAAGTGATCTACTTAGGTCATGTTATATCAGATAAGGGCATTGAGTGTGATCCAGAAAGAACAAAAGCTATAGACAATATCGATATTCCAAAAAATAAAACTGATGTACAAAAATTACTAGGGGTGATAAATTATGTAAGAGGTTTTATACCAAAATTAGCTGAGATATCTAAACCGTTAAGGGAATTGCTAAAGAAAAACGTTGAGTTTATGTGGCATGAATATCACTCAAAGTTTAAATGACATAAAGTCCTTAATTATAAACTCACCTGATTAAAGGCATTTGATTCGAGTAAAGAAATAACTATACAGTGTGATGCTTCAAAATATGGTTTAGGTGCTTGTTTGATGCAGGAAAAGCGTCCTGTACTTTTTGCGTTTAGAAGTTTCAGTGAAAATGAGCAAAACTATGCTCAAATAGAGAAAGAGTTATTGGCAGTGGTATTTGCTTGCTCAAAATGCCATAAATTAATTTATGGACGTATTATAAATATAGTAACTGATCATAAACCTATTTTAGGTATTATGACTAAAGAATTTTGTAAAATATCGAATGCGAGGTTACAAAGAATGAAACTTCGATTGATAAAATATAATTTGAAATTTATATACCAGCAAGGAAACTCGATTTATGTAGCAGATTATTTATCACGCTATTATGGCCAAGGTGATAGTAAACCTCAGATTGAGGACATTAATGAGGTGATTCATTCCATTAATGTAAGCGATGAGCGAAAAAATGAAATATAAGTTGAGACGAATAAAGATGATATTTTAAAAAAGCTGAAAGAAATTCTGTTAAACGGATGGCCAAATAAAAACAAGAACTATCTGTGGAAATCAGATATTACTGGAAGTTTAAAAATGATTTAATTTTAGAAGATGATATAATTTTTTATGATGACAAAATAGTCATTCCCTTATCTTTAAGACCAAAAATGTTAGAATTGTTACATAATTCTCACACAGGAATAGAAAGAACGAGACACAGAGCAAAAAGTATAATGTATTGGCCAGGAATGAATGAAGAAATAAAAAAAATGGTAACTATGTGTAATGCGTGCCAAAAATATCGTAATGCCAATATCAAAGAACCGTTATTACCTCACGATATTCCAAATTATCCATTTTACAAGATTTCTTGTGATATCATGGAGATCAAAGGAAAAAATTATTTAGTTTTGATTGATTTTTATTCAAAATATATGGATATTATTCCAATTAAAGCTAAATCGGCAGGTGAGGTTATTAATAAATTAAAAGGTGTATTCTCCGTACATGGAATACCTAGAATAATTGTTACTGATAATGTACCATTTTATTCGTTTGGTTTCAAGAATTTTTGTAAGGACTGTGATATGAAATTAATAACGACAAGTCCTTATTATTCACGGTTTAATGGCCAAGCAGAAAGGTCAGTTCAAAGTGCTAAAAATATTATTAAAAAGTGTCAGGAAAATAATATTGAATTATGGAAGGCGTTATTGGAAGATAGAAATATACCATTGAAGGATATAAATCTTTCTCCATCCGAGCTTTTAATGAATAGAAAAACAAGAAGTTTGGTTCCAGTTAAAGAATCGTTATTTCAGAATGAAAAGATTCCGAATATGAAAGGAAATTTAAAAAAAGGACAGAACAGTATAAAAAAAGTCCAAGCGGCACGTATATCCGCTAGAAATAGGTAGATTTCGAGATCAGACAGTTTTGTGTGCCAGTAGAATCTTATGTATCAGATTAGTTTGAACAACACAAACTAATTTCAAACAGATATCGAACAAATTTTAGAAAGAAAATTAGCTACATATATGAATTAGCTACATATTAGAATTAACGAAATTTGTATTCTTTTGTAAAAAAAGCAATACAAAAAAAAACAAAATTGGATAATTCGGAGTTGGAACTTGTACCGAAACAAGGAGAAAAGAATTCACTATTAATTTCTTCTATTCAAACCTTTTTATTTTTTTTCATTGACTGTTATAAGGTTTTTGGAAATTGTAGTTATGGATTGTTGCAAACTTTTTTGTTGAAGCCAACAAGTCAACAACCTCTAACTTCAGAGGTTTATATTTATAAGAATCGGATTAAAATGTCTCCACAAATTCTAAATTTATGAAGTTTTTAAAAATATTAGTATCCAAACGGCCGTTATAACGGGTTAAAAAAACGAATTTTTTTTCTAGTATACAGCCTCTAGTTATTTAACCATGTGTCAGATTTTTTTGATTTACGAACTTGTCCAAGATATTAATAAAACACACATGTTTACGGAAGGTTTTTTGATCTGGCTCCACAAATGCGACCGTGAGAGTGCCGGTTGATTCAAACGCATTTTGTGTTAAACAAGCTTTTTTGTTGGATCCGCTCACTCAGAAACCTCCAACTGCAGAGGTCTTTTTTTTTAAAGAAACTGATTAAAAAGATTTCAGAAATTTTAAATTTATGAAGCTTTTAGAAATGTTAGAATCTAAACGGCCGTTATAACCGATCTAAAAAACAGTTTTTTTCTAGTATAAAGCCTCTAGTTTCTTAACCATGTGTCGGATTTCGCTGATTTACGAACTTGTCCAAGATATTAATAAAACGCACATTTTTAGAAAAGATCTGAATCTTTTTTGATCTGGCTTTACAAATGCGACCATGAAACAAGATAACGATCACCCTATTCCATTATACAATCCAAATCTTTGTTGATAGAATCAATTAGCAGCTCTCTATTAGTGGTAACTGCAGTATGAAATCGAAATTTGGGAGATGCATGTGATGCATGCAATGTGCTGTCATCAGCAAAACTATGGATTGGGTGCACTGTGGAAATAAGTAAATCATTAATGTAAAGAAGAAACAAGGTTGGTGAGAGTGCAGAACCTTGGGAAACCCCCGATGGTCTATGCCATAAGATATTAATTTAGCAATGAGATTTTTATGCCACACTTTATGGATCGCTTTAGAAATGTCAAGTAAAATACTGAATGTTTCACCATGGTTTTCCAGCGATTTGTTCCAGAGATGGGATACGTAGGCTAACAGATCACCTGTTGCATGACTTCTACGAAAACCATACTGCTTATCATTAATAATTCGCGACATTTGCAAATAATCTAATAGATTGTAGTTAACATATTTTTCAAATATTTTGGTCAAAACCGATAGAATTGCAATTGGTCTATAAATGTAAGGGTCTATCATACTGCCTTTCTTTGATATGGGTTCATATCATATCGCTTCCAAGAATCGGGAAATATTCCGGTTTTATAAGATAAATAGAAATTTTTTGTTAAAATTGGAGCTAGTTGCCTAGCAAAATTTTTAAGAATGAGGGGTGGAATACCGTCGGGGTCAGCAGATTTGTTGATATTGATAGAAAGAAGCATTTTCCGTACAATATTGCAACGAAAAATAATTGGTTTCATTTTCGTTACAACTGGGGAAATGAATGTGGGAGAATGGGGAGGTTCAACTATGTTTGAGTTTTCTGCGAAAATACAACCCAAAAGATCCGCCTTCTTTTTTGAGTCGCTCACGGGCATGTCATTCAGAACTAAGGTTGGAAGCGTCTTTGTCCAAGTCTATTTTGTATTTACTAATGTTTCTGGCTTTCATATAAGCGCTATTGGTTTCAGGTACTTTATTTGAATTATACGTCTTAAACGCTTTGCGTTTATTCCTTACTGCCTCATTAACATACCGGGTGAACCAAGGCTCAGTTTTAGGAATGATTAATCGATTTGGAATAAACCGCCATATTCCTTCTTTTCAGAAGTTCAGAAATTCTTATTGCCGATGTGCTAGGATCTTGATCAACACAACAGATAGTTTTCCAAGGTGTTTCATCCCAAGAATGGCCAGCCTGTTTTGGGGTAGTCCGTGGTAATCTTGTCTAGCCGATATTTGATCGAAAAATGGACATCCTGGGGGGAATTTGGGGATCTGTAAAATCCTATTAAACATAGTTTCATCATCACCTGAGATCTTCAGTGCTAGAGAAATATGGTGCTTAAAGTTCAACTCGTAAGCCTTAATTCTCATACATGAAAGTGAATTCCGAACAAATACACAGACACCATGTTTGTTATAAAAGGAATGTTCCCATTCGTAACTAGGCATCTGGTATTTATTGATATACAATTTCGATGCTTTGCCACTGACAATTGTTTCGGTAAGAAACAATATGTCAGGTTTATTTTTTTCGATGTAGTGATGAACCTCGTTTAGATTCGAATTGAGACCTCTTATGTTGGTAAAGTCAATGCTAAGCTGTTGGTTCACTCTGCTGCCATTTTGTTGAGACATAGACTGACCCTTTGCCATTGCAGGTATAGATACTGAAATTCGACCAGGCCTAAATTTCAGAACTAAACAGTACAAAAAAACTGGGTATCTTAGTCTCAAAAACACGATAGCAGGTTTCATGCACGATAAGGGAAAAGCAAAAAAATGGGAACACAAAAGACACTAATAAAATTGAAGAGTACAGATAAAGTGATAAATTCGAAATTCTTACTAATAACTAAAACGAAATTTTATATTTCTTGTTACCAGGCAATACAAAACAAATTAATGCTTTAGAATAATAACAAAGCAATAACATCAAAGCAATAAAAGGTAAAATTTGTCTACCGCCTGGTAACAGTAAATATAATATTATAAAGTATATTTAATAAAAATATATTTAATAAAGAACAATCTCACTAATTATATAATTGTACGCATTCTATCCTCACTTCACTTTTATTTTGATAAACACTAACACACACTCAATGTATTTTGTCTTATCTTACCCCTACTTTGTATTTATAAAAAAATACATGCAAAAATAAAATAAAACAAAATATGTACAACTCATTTTTTTATTTTCGATTATTTTTTGTTCTTTAAAATTTTTTAAATGCAAACAACCTTTTTCTTCTGACTCCGGTTGATGAATGGGATTTAATTTAATCTCTATAGAAGTTCGTTCATCCATAAGGTACTTGTAGAAAATGATCAGATCAGCTACATTTCGTCTGTGCTGTAAATAATCAAGCTCATAAGTAAGAGTTGAGTTGCCAATCAGTATAATAGCTCTGCGCTGAAAGAATCCAGGCCCTTCAAATTACTATAATAAGCTCCACCTCACATGTGAGAACAACACTCCATGCTCTCTCTCTCTCTGGCGTTTACATCCCATGGAGGGATTTTGGCGTCTGTGCAATCAGCTTCCAATCGTCTCGTTCCATGACCAGTTGACCCCAGTGTCGACATCCTATATCGCGAAGGTCTTGGATGATGTCATCACGCCAGCGTTGTCTAGGTCTTCCTCTTCGACGAACACCAGCTGGTTGTTGTTGGGACGCTCTTTTAATCATTCTATCTAATGGTGCCCTTTCTACATGACCAAACCATCTAATCCGGTTAGATTTAATGAATCCGATTACATCGCAGCCTCCAAGAAGCTGTCTGATTTCATGATTCATTCGGATTCTATACTGATTTTCAGCAACTTTACATGGACCATAAATTATTCGTATGACTTTCCTCTCGAATGTTGATAAAATTCTACAATCGGAGGAAGTCAGTGTCCAGCTTTCGCTTCCAAAGGTAAGCACAGGTCGAATTAATGCTTTGTAAAGTGTGAGTTTGCACGACTGCGAAAGATGTTTAGATCGCAAAAGTTTTGAGTATGCGTAGAAAACTCTGTATGCGGCTGAGACACGAGCTTTAATATCTGCCTGCATGTCATTTGACGATGTTATTACAGACCCGAGGTATTTGAAGTTTTCTACACGTTCCACTTCATAGTCGCCAGTATTCAGATTGCCGGGAGGTATATTCCTGGATGTTGTTAAAAGTTTAGTCTTGCCGGTGTTAATGCATAATCCAAGTCGTTTAGCATTTCTTTCAAGCTGAGAGAGACTATCCTTGATATCGCTTGTTCTACGTCCGAGAAGCACAATATCATCTGCATAGCCAAGAATTTGACTAGATTTGTTAAATATACAGTTTTGTGTCTCAATGCGGCTTTTTCTTATCGCGTACTCAAGCGCCAAATTAAATAGTACGGGTGCGAGTGCATCACCTTGTCGAACACCTGATGTTATATCAAAAGAGTCAGAAACTGACCCTTCGATTACTATTCTACAGTTTGATCCCGATGTTGTGAGTTTGCACAGAGAAACAAGTTTCTCTGGAATACCAAGGCATATGAGTGCAGACCAGAGGTTGTCGCGGATGATGCTATCATATGCTTGCTTGAAATCAACGTAGAGCTGGTGAATGCTGATGTTGTACTCCCAACATTTTTCCAGAATCATCCTTAAGGTAAAACATTGATCTGTGGTTGAACGGTTGGGACGAAAACCACACTGATAGTCGCCGATGATAGATTCGGCAAACGGGATGAGCCGAGCGAGTACGACATTAGCTAGTATTTTATATGCAGTGTTCAACAGTGCGATTCCACGATAATTTGCACACTTTAGGCGGTCACCTTTTTTATGTAGCGGAACAATGAGAGCCGTTTTCCATTCAGCAGCAGCAGCACACTCCATGCTGGGACGTATAAATGATTTGTAGATTAATAAAAGCTGCTCGCTATATTAAAAAACTAAGGAGATCATCCCAAAAAGCCCAATTTCTGAACGGTGTTCTTAGCTAGGTTAAAAATATGACTATTCCATTTCAGATTATTTTCAACTTCTACTCCTAGAAGTCTAACAGATTCTTTCTCTACAAGACCTTTCGAGTCGAACTTTAATGGAAACGCATTAGGTGTGGATAATGTAGAAAAATGACAAGCCTGTGTTTTGCTCGTATTGAATTCAACTTTATCCAAAATAGTTTTAAGGTCATGGTTTAATGAATCTATTAAATTTGATCTATAGTTACTAAGCGCTAACGGTGGATATAATTTAGGGTTTTCATGAGACACATGGTCCAACAAATCGTTAATATAAATTAGAAAGACAGTTGGTGAGCCGAACACGGAGGAACTCCTAGATTAGTTGAAAAGACTTCCGATGAAATACCATCAACATTGACACGAAATTTCCGCTAGGAAATTGCTTATCCAAACCATAACATCTTAAGTTGCTAAACAGATTGTTATGCCAAAGTTTATCAAATGCTTTGGATATATCAGTATCAACTCCGAAAGTTTCACTATGATTTTCAAGCGACTTGTTCCACATATGAGTGACAATGGAAAGTGAATCTCCCGTCGCTTTTCCTTTTCGAAACCCGTATTGTTTTTCATTAAGTAGTATGGAAGACTCTAAGAAGCTCATTATATTAAAATTAATGTATTTCTCAAAAATTTTAGAAACAACCGATAAAATTGAAATGGGTCTGTAATTTGTTGTATCAGTCTTACAACCGTTTCTTGGAACTGGTTGTACGCTTGCTATTTTCCATATTTCGGGAAAAATTTCCGAGCAATTTTCAGAATTATTGGAGGAATACGATCTTACCCTGATGCTTTGTTAGCATTAATTTGTAAAAGCATTTTCCGAATGATGTTTTTACTAAAAATTATGCGCATCATCTTGTGTGGGTTTGGGTGGGTTCTTTTCGTGTGGAATATTTAGAAAAATAATTTCCCAGAAAAAAAGTTTTTTCTTTTGGGTCAATGGCCGGCATCTCTCTATCAATTAGGAGGTAGAGAAGACTTACAAAAATTACCTTGGACAGCCTTAACCGCTTTATAAGAATTCCGTGAACCAATTTTTATTAAAGAGATTTTTTCTGCATCTAATAGTTTTCTACATATATTTCTCTCATTTCAGTACTGTATAAGGTTTTCATCAGTTTTGTTTTGATTAAACTTTTGAAATGCCTTTTTCTTATCATTTTTTATTTTTTATTTTTTTTCTGAATGAACAATATGTCGAGAATATTGTGTACAAATTTTAAGTCAATCCGAGTAAAACTAACGGAGTTACAGCGTTTCAAGCGACCCGGCCGTGATACCTGATTTTTATACCTGTCTGTCTGTTTATACCTGTCTTTCAAAGGATGTAAACTAACCTTGTACATATTGTATGTTTTCAGGTACATCGGATATAAACTAGTTTACTGGCACACTTTCTGCTGAACGGTTGTTTACTGTAACAGTAAAAGTTACAGCTAAAATTTTCTCGAAATTATTCTCAAATTTTTCGTTTCTGTTCGTTCGTTTATAGTTGTATTTTCACTCGTTTGGCGTTGTTTTGTAAGTTCGTGAACATTAGAACTCAAAATCTACTGAGCCGATCCTTTTGAAAATTTGAACATTACTTCTTCACATATATCAACAGGTAATCAGGAAGAGTTTTTTTTCATTTTTTTCTATTTTTTAATAACAAATTTACCAAGTGCTGCAAAAAAGTAGAAAAAAACACTCTTACTGATCACCTCGAGAAATACATCACCTTTAAAATGTATATCAATTTTTTTGTTTCAGATGATCCGTTAACGAGTTATAATGTTCACCGCAAAACCACTTTTTTTCAAGGCGCTTCTGGAGATTCAACGTCACCGGCTTATTTTTCAATATTTTTCATTGACATACTTCAAAAGTTGTACAATAATATGTAATTAAATTTAATAAAATTATATTACTCATTTCGCCGCAAAAAAATCACAAAAGTATGCTTTTTTTCGTCTTTAAAACCATACCCAGTTTATTCATAGAAAAATAAAGTCGTGTTTTCATGTAATTTAAATTAGATGAGTTGAAAATATATGATTCATATAAAGATTTCTAAAATTTTACTAAAATTTTTTAATGTTTCAAACATTTAGTTTCGTTAAAACTTATTATTAAAACTAGATGACATATCATATTATTTGTTTCATAAATTATATACTCTAATTCTTGATTCAATACAATTATAGGATAATAACACTTTTAAATTATTTATTCACTACCCACCATACCCATTCACTAGCCTACCACGAACTAACGTGAGATATCACACACCACTGGCAATAGCAGTGAGATATTGTTAGCCGAACTGATATTTTAGGGGTAACATGCAATATTCAACGGTAGCGTCCTCAATCTTAGCTGTGGAATTTTCCTTGATGACACCACACTTTTGCTTGCTTGAAGATAAACCCTTCATATAGCTAAATATCTGGGTTTTAATCATTGAGGAAAACAGTGCGTCACATGATCAAGGAATATGCTACTAGCTGGATTATTAGCAACCCCATTAGGTAGATTTTATAAATTTCAGTTTTAAATTTATGAAATAAATTTGCTTTTTAGCTCTTATTAAACTCGTAGATCACAAGCTATTCATTCAATGCTAACTTAGTTAGAGTATGGTAAACATATGTTGTTAGAGTTAATTAAACTGCAAATGCACTAGAATTGGGTAATTGAACTACAAAAAACAGAAATACTTAATGAAGCAAATTAGTAGATAGTATATTAATTTGCATCTTGTCATATTTATTATGAGTTTACAGCGTGGATTGCAAATTAAATCTTTTATGACATAAACACATTTTAATTTAGTTTAGTTTAAATTGGTATCTGTCAAACTTTTATAAAAGTTAAAAAAAATATGATAAGACCTCAAATTATTTCTCTGATTGTTGAACAATATTTTACGGAGAAAAGAAATTTGATGATTTAAATATTTAGGAACAAGATACGGTGTAGAAATCAAACATTTTTATTTGCAGTGGTGTTTACAGCGTCAAATATCAATTTGAAAATAATTTGCTAGGTATCAAATCTAGATATCATATTAGTTGCAAGCTATTTAATATAAAAAGTGTTTACAGCACAGATTTAAATTGCATCTACTAATTTGCTATGTCGCTGTAAACGTGGTATTAAAGTAGTTAAATAATGATGAAATTTCAACTTTGAATCATCTACGCCTCGGTCGGTAGGTTAGCTGGATAGCGTGTCTGCCAAAACGGATTCGAACCATGGCACTGATGAGGATAGTACGAATCTCAATCCGAAACCGAAAATAAGAGAAAAATGGAGTTTTTCTCTGAGAAAAATCCAAAATATACTTTCGAATTGAAAAATTCAAAATAACTTAATTGCTTAAGTTTAAGTACACTCAAAAAAAATTTCTAATATATAATTCAAAATTTTCAATATTCAAATCCAGTGAATTAAAAATTAGTAACCAGTTTAATGTACAGAAACATTGTCTTTCGAATAAAGTAAATAAACATTTAAATGACATCTAGAATTTAAAATAATAAATATAAGTTAGATATAGGTGTTTGGATAAACCGAGCTTGTATTGTATTTTATAAAATAAACGGAACTAAGCGAATATAAAATAAACGGCACGCAGTTGATTCATTCTGTATAGATATTCAATCGCCTCAGTAGGTTAAATTTTCTTATTTGTCAACTTTAATATAATTTTAGCCTTACATCGTATTGTTTTAAGTTTTTTTTAAATTAAAAGTTGTGCATAACAACACATAGATACATTTGAAGATCTAAGTCCCACAACAACAAGCGTCTAGGTCCCACAACAACAACACTCCGTTTCTCATACATTATATTTCCCCTCACTCACTTTACCCCATAAAGTAAGTTGATTGCTAAAAGTTCTAGTTCCAGAAAGAAAAGATTGAAGATGTTACAAGAAAAGTGTAAAAAAATTTTATTTCTATTTAAATAATATTCAAGCAAAAAATAGTGGTTTATATCAAATTCATTAGCATTAGCATACTTTTTTATTAAACCACATGATTTCAAAAAAACTATTTTTTATATAAAGAAATAGAAGTAAATATAACAAAAAATATTATGGTTGATTATATGCCAAATTATTTTACTATAAATATTGATTTACTGATCACTACCTTTAATATTAAAGATATTTTGAAACCCTGTTGAAAGAAAACAATATAACATGCAACACATCACAAATTATTATTCATTCACATCAAAGAGGATTTGTTCTTTGAAATAAAATACAAAATTAAATAGTTTCTATTAATATAATAAATAACTTGGTAACACGTAACAATAATTGTATAAAAATAAAATTAATCGAGATAATTTGTGGAGAGAATAATTGATAGAGATGATCTAAAAGGTGGAGTAAGGGGACATTGTTTAGTAATTAGTTATTATAATTGACATTGTGTGTATTTATGGTGATTAGTGATTACAATTATAGTTTATAGCTTGATTTTAATTTGTTTTTGTTGCACTCTTGATAACTGTGTAAAAATTTAATTTCAAAAGTTAGTATTTTTGAACAATTATTTATGTTTTAATAATTAAACAATAATTAAAAATGTTTTCTATATTATAAAATAATAAATTCATCATACGAATCGAGCTTTGACATTACTATCGAAACTGAAGTATTGAGTACCGTATATGATGTATATAAAAATCGCTTTCGTTTAATAATTTATATCGAATTGAATCTAAATATTTCAATTTATTCTACAGACTACATAAAAAGATTGGATTTTTTTGCTACATATATAAGAGCAATTTCACGCAACTTCAGCAAATTTTTGGGAAATTTTGATTATTTTTTGTTTAGAGATAGTCTTTCATAAATAAAAAATATTAGTTCTCTTAGAATTTTTTTTTTATCAACAATGGATTACCAACTATGGATTACCACTGATCAACAATGAATATCAACAATGGATTACCACTGATCGATGCAATTTGGATAATTCAATAGAAACTGTAGAAAAATTTATGAAAAAATTTGTTTACCGTTTACAAATTTTGATACCACACAACTTTATAGCAAAACAGCAATCTACATTCATTGAGGAAAGAAATAAAATTAGAACCAGGAGACTACTTTGTTCAAGGGGATTTTTTGAAAACTACGCCTTCATAATTCAAGATTCGTTTCAAGGTTATCATTATAATAATTCACAAGCTACTATTCATCCATTTTTCATTTATTTTAAAGTGCTGCAAGTAAATATATACAGCACCGAAGTTTTATACTCATTTCGGATATAAACGATTACAACAGTACTACAGTCCATCTTTTCATTACAAAACTTATTGAATTCATCAGAACGCATATAAATTCTAATATTAGGAATAGTAGATTCTTGTATGAGCTTAGAATGAAGGCAATTCTTCACGAGGATGAAGTTTCCCGAAACGAGCGTAGCGAGTGGAGGGAATCATCCGAATGAAGAATTGCCATCATCCTAAGCGAATACAAGATGTTATTTTATCCACGACTGTAAAATATTTCGTTTAAATTCCAGTTTTCATGCAAAAATTTGTATCGCCATATCGAAATAAAAACATCAAAAATAGCGAAAAACAAAACAAGTTTGTTGTTTAATTTGTAAGGGGAATATTTAATAAACTATAGAGCTGTTTAAGAATTTTAATCAAATTCTCTAGTTGTGGGATGAATACAATTACAATGGAAGACATACGCATGGAATTTAGAATACCGACGGGGCACCTTCTCAATACAAAAATAAACATAACCTAATTAACTTATGCCATCATAAAAAAGACTCTAAGGTTGATGCAGAATGGCATTTTCATGCTACCAGCCATATCAAGGGACCTTGCGATGGGATTGTTGGTACACTGAAGCGTGCTGCACACCATTACAGTATGGGGAGCAAAGATAGTATTGATACACCAAAAAAACTTTTCAAATGGGCTTTAAAATGGGAATCTACCATGAATTTTGGATACGCCGATGAAAATGAATATCAATTATCAAAAGAAAAATTACAAAATCGATATAAAAATGCGATTACTATAAGTGGAACTCAAAAATTTCATTCTTTTGTACCATTAAATACTAAGACAATAATTGCAAAAATGTTTTCCAACTCAAAAGAAACTTTTGAATGTAAAATAAGTTAATAATTTTTAATAACTTTATTTATTTTCTTTGACCTACATATATAATTTGTATGGTATTTTAAAAAGTTTATTCAATAATAAAATATTTGTAATTTAATGTTAAAATACAGTCTTTTACTTTATGATTCCATAATAACATAATACGAACATAATGCTTCTCCAGTCAAAAGTTCCTAAATAGATTTAGTTATTTATACGGCTTTTTTGTTTGCAGTCGAGACTGTCAATTTATTTTAAGAGTGACAAGTGATTACTAAAAGTGATAAACATTTCATTTTTTTATGCCATCTAATACAAAGAAAATAATTGCAGAAGTGTTTTCCTATTCAAAAGAAACTTCTGTTTGTAAAATAAGTAAATCATTTTTAACAATTGTATTTATTTTATTTATTCTACTACATATATAATTTTTATAATAGTTTAAAAAGTTCATTTAATAATAAAATATTTGATATTTAACATAAAAAAAAATCTCTTAGTTTATAACGCCATTTTTATAATTTTCCTTCAGAACAAAAAAAACTGATTTCCGACAGTTATATGCACAACGAATTTTATCTATAAAACAAAAAATATCACTAGCACTAAACTTTCACAAGTTGTTAGATAAGCTTCAATTTACTTTAGAAAAAAAAAACGGCGTAGCGCCATCTTTTCTTCAATTACACCGTTTTTTTCTTAAGCTACACCGTTAAAAATTATTGCAAAAAATTAACAGTGTACATTTTGAAAAACTTTGTTCTAATACCTATTCAATTTATGAAAATCGATTGAGTAGTTTTTCTACAATCGCTCGTCAAAATGCACTCACATTACAAAATAACAAAAAATTGAGGGGCACCCTGTGAAGACCCCTGGTCGAAAAAAAAATTCTAAGAGAATTTGTATTTTTTATTTATGAAAGACTATCTATAAATAAAAAATAATCAAAATTAAAAGGGGTCAAGTCAAAACGATGTTGAATCTTCGTGAAATTGCTCATAAATATAAATATCAATTCCTTTAGGTAAATTTCATAGCAAACCCTACCGATTGCAATGTGCATCATCGCAAAATTCAATTCGTCGCAAACGACAAGTAGGTATATATCATAAGTGGGAATAGAAAAACACAAAAATATTCAAGTGGCAGGATGTAGATAGAAAGATTTCTTGGTCAGACAGATTAAGTTACGATTCTAAGTTTACGATTCTGTAAGTAGTTTAAATAACAAAGATAAGTAGAAAAAATTTATTAATCATGAAAACATTGTTTTTTTCGTGAGAAAACATTTGTTCACGAGACGCGCTAGCGTCGAGTGAGACATGTTTACGAACAAAAAACGTTTTTATCTCACGTAGGAAATGCAATTTTTTCGATAGTATATATATATATATATATATATATATATATATATATATATATATATATATATATATATATATATATATATATATATATATAAATATATATATATATATATATATATATATATATATATATATATATATATATATATATATATATATATAGTTATATATATAGTTATATATATATATATATATATATATATATATATATATATATATATATATATATATATATATATATATATATATATATATATATATATATATATATAAATACATAAATATATATTAGGGTGTCCCAGAAAAATTAAAATTGTTTTTTTTTAACGCATACCCTTTAATTTTTTTTCTTTTATGTCAAAACAACTGTAAAAAAAATTTCATGCAATTTAAATAACAGTAACCCGTGCCGACTTGGACCTAAACATCCTCAATACTTGATTGTGTACTTTAGCACGCATACCGGTTTTGATGTGCTTATAATTTCTAAATATCTTGTCGGTTATACGAATTTTTCTTGAAAAATAAATATGTCCGTCGAACTAGGTAGTTCTAAACAAAAAATATACATGAAAGGTAACCCAAAACTTCCTTCAAACGGGCAAACTCTCGTATAGTATTGTTGTATAATATATTGTTTTTTAATATAATACATTTCATACGAAAACAAAGGACAATTTTTGTGCCAAAACTGAATAATTCTATAGACACGCTTGGAATGTTATTTTAGACTGAAAACTCAAGACAAAGTGCAAATTCTCTGCTGTGATACTATAACTGCTTCGCATACACATCGTATGTGTGCGCGTTGAAAAAAATCAATATAGAAAAACTTATTTTCGCTTGCAACCATCACATGTACGAGCTGGTGTTAAAAAGTCTTTTTGAAGTGAAAATAAAACAAGTGCCTATAATAAGCCCGGACATTCCACTTTTTCAAAAAATTAGAGATCATTGGCAAAAAGTTGATCATCATAAAATAGAATGCTATAGAGAAAAGGTGGAATGGTGCCTGTTTCCAAAATTGATAAACTGAAAGTAGATTAAATAATAATAGAAATAATAATTAAAAAGGAGATATCAATGCTTAGAGCATTTCAGCTGTATCGTTCAGATACAGCTGAAAGAGCGGTCTTATTAATGCAGGACTTTCATTGTTTAATTACAATTGATGCAATATTCGTTATGTTGCGTACAAAAGCACAAGATGTTATATCCGGACTGTAAACAGCAAACATTGAAAAGAAAATATGCTTAGTAATAGTTGTTGTAATTAAAAATAATATTAAAATATGGAGGGACTGAAATCTCAAGCTCTGAGATATCAAGACTTCGGTCTGGATTAAGGATTTTGATATAGTTTTCGGCAAAAAACTTTTATGAGGACATTGCTTTTAGTTTTGGGCAGCGATGTATATCAAACATAAAACTCTTTGTTAAAGTATAAATATTTTTTTATTTCTGTTTAGAAATTTATTACAAAACTAACACGAAATATTAATAAGTGCCGGAAAATTATAACAGATCAAAAATTAACATAATTTAGTGAAAAGAGCAAACTACTCAAAATCCTCTCTATTTAGCGTTTCAAGAAAATATTACAAAACCAAATATTCATGGTTCTTTCAAAATTCAAAAAATATTCTAAAAATTAAAATAAAATAAAAAATTTAAAGTTCTAAAAACATTCCAAAAATTATTACAAAATCAAAAATTTAAACTTTTTTCAAAAATTCCAAAATTTTTAAAATATTCCAAAAATTATAACAAAATCAAAAACTTCCATGTCCAATTTCATGTTCGATAACATTTCATTTCAAACAAATAATTAATTTCATATTGTTCCAAAAAATTAAGTAAAATGAAAATCATTCTTTTGACACACTTGACAACATTTTTTTGACAAACTTATAACGCAATAATCTAGATTTTGGTTTCACATACCAATACCGACCATCAAAATTTCTCCAAATTCAATGTTCCTATTCGCAATCACTTAAAATGAACGTTTTTAAGCAAAAAATAGGCATATTTCCTTGTTTTGACATACTTGACGATTTTTTTGACACACTTCCCGTACAGTTATCGAACACATCGTCATTTGGCTGTTACAATTGAGTAATCCTATTTTTAGAAACAAAAATTTTTGAGATCCCTTCCAGCGGTTTTCTAGATTTCGTCGGTTGTGACGGCAGACAGACATACAGCTTTTTTTAGAATCAGTAAGTCCTAAAACGTCGATGAATGGGGTGAGAATTTCATTTTTGGATCGAGAATGTAATACTTAGGACTTTCAGACCGAAGTTATATCTTTTTCTAATTCATTGGCGTTTTATTTAAAATAATTTCTCAAATAATTGCACAGTAATCGCAGTAAAAGCTCGTATGTTAAAGTTCAACTTCAAGTCGGCACGGGTTATCGTCATCCAATCGCAGTAAAACTTTTAATTTAAGTTTTTAAGGTTAATTGGAAAAAATTTAGCGGGTATGCGTATAAAATTTTGCAAAAAAAAATTCAAAAAAATTCTTTGTGGTCAAAAAACCATAACGGCTTTATTTTTTTTTTTTTAAAGTGAAAAGAACACGTGCCGCAAAATCATCGAAGTTTATTTTTTGATAAAATTGTTAATATCTCATCAAATATGCAGATGTCAAAAAAAATTACATAATCATTTTTGTAGGAAATTTAATTCTCTACAAAAAAGGTCCAAGACGTTTTTTTCCTAAAACCTATATTTCTGATGATATTTTGAAATAAAACTTGAAATTCTTCGAAACTCGTAAAACCAAATCATGAAAATTTCGACGAAAAAGTACTAATTTTGTTTTTTTTTTGTCACGATTATTTTTTTATACATTTCATTCTATAGCATAAGAAGAAAATTAGGAGATTTTCGTCATCTTTATTTTTTCTGTTTTTTAAAAATTACGAAAACTTACAAGTTCATTTTCAAAATATCATGAGAACTATACGTTTTCGGGAAAAAATGACTTGGACCTTTTTTGTAGAAAATTAAATTTCCTACAAAAGTGGTTATGTGATTTTTTTTGACATCTGCATATTTTTTGAGATATTTGAAAAAATCTACGAATTTATCAAAAAATCAACTTCAACGATTTTGCGGCACGTGTTCTTTTGATTTAAAAAAAAAAAAAATAGTGCCATTGTGGTTTTTTGACCCCAAAGAATTTTTCTAGGGGGCGTCTCGGAAAATTTAGTTTTTAACGACCAGTCTAATATATATATATATATATATATATATATATATATATATATATATATATATATATATATATATATATATATATATATATATATATATATATATATATATATATATTTATATATATATATATATATATATATATATATATATATATATATATATATATATATATATATATATATATATATATATATATATATATATATATATATATATATATATATATGAGCAATTTCACGAAGATTCAACATCGTTTTGACTTGACCCCTTTTAATTTTGATTATTTTTTGTTTATAGATAGTCTTTGATAAATAAAAAATACAAGTTCTCTTAGAATTTTTTTTTTCGACCAGGGGTCTTTACAGAGTGCCCCTCAATTTTTGTTATTTTGTGATGTGAGTGCATTTTGACGAGCGATTGTAGAAAAACTACTCAATCGATTTTCATAAATGATATGTCGTTGAATAGGTATTAGAACAAAGTTTTTAAAAATGTACACTGTTAATTTTTTGAAATAATTTTTAACGGTGTAACATAAGCAAAAAATGGTGGCGATTAACTGATGGCATTAACTTTTTTTTTTTTTTTTTTTAAACTAAATTGAAGGTTATTTTATATCTAACAACTTGTGAAAGTTTAGGACTAGCATCATTTTTTGTTTTAGACATAAAATTCGTTGTGCATATGACTGTCGGGAATCAGTTTTTTTTGTTCTGAAGAAAAATTATAAAAATGGCGATTTTTAGATTCAGATTTTTTTTTTATGTTAAATATCAAATATTTTATAAATAAATGAACTTTTTAAAAAGCAATTTCAGTCAAGTTCAGCAAAATTTTGCGACATTTTGACTCGACCCTTTTTAATTTGGTCTATTTTGGTCTATATTTAAAAAATTCTACTTGAAGCCGTATTTTTCATTTATCAAAGGCTATCTATAAACCGAATATAGACCAAAATAGACCAAATTAAAAAGGGTCGAGTCAAAATGTCGCAAAATTTTGCTGAACTTGACTGAAATTGCTTTTTAAAAAGTTCATTTAATAATAAAATATTTGATATTTAACAAAAAAAAAATCTGAATTTAAAAATCGACATTTTTATATTTTTTCTTCAGAACAAAAAAAACTGATTCTCGACAGTCATATGAACAACGAATTTTATCTCTAAAACAAAAAATGATGCTAGTCCTAAACTTTCACAAGTTGTTAGATATAAAATAAGCTTCAATTTAGTTAAAAAAAAAAAAAAGTTAGTGCCATCTTTTTTTCAATTACACCATTTTTTGCTTATGTTACACCGTTAAAAATTATTTCAAAAAATTAACAGTGCACATTTTTAAAAACTTTGTTCTAAAACCTATTCAACGACATATCATACATATTTATGAAAATCGATTGAGTAGTTTTTCAACAATCGCTCGTCAAAATGCACTCACATCACAAAATGACAAAAATTGAGGGGCACCCTGTGAAGACCCCTGGTCGAAAAAAAAAATTCTAAGAGAACTTGTATTTTTTATTTATCAAAGACTATCTATAAACAAAAAATAATCAAAATTAAAAGGGGTCAAGTCAAAACGATGTTGAATCTTCGTGAAATTGCTCATATATATATAATATATATATATATATATATATATATATATATATATATATATATATATATATATATATATATATATATATATATATATATATATATATATATATATATATATATATATATATATATATATATATATATATATATATATATATATATATATATATATATATATATATATATATATATATATATATATATATATATATATATATATATATGTATATATATTGCGTTTGAGTGGCGCCCCGGATGGTTTAGATTCATAAATCAGTCCGGCAGAGGCGCTGCAATCGGTATTGTCACTGAATTTCTCCTAAACGGCTGTACCGATTTCAACGAGTTTTTTTGTATGCGTTTGTGTGGCGCCCTGGATGGTCAAGATTCACAAATCAGCCCGGCAGAGGCGCTGCAGTCGATATTGTCACTGAACTTCTCCTAAACGGCTGAACTGATTTGAATGAATTTTTTTGTATTCGTTTGGGTGGCACCCTCGATGGTTAAATTTCACAAATCAGCCCGGCAGAGGCGCTGCAGTCGGTATTGTCTCTAAACTCCTCCTACACGGCTGTACCGATTTCAATGAATTTTTTTGTATGTGTTTTGGTGGCGCCCTGGACGGTTTAAATTCACAAATCAGCCCGGCAGAGGCGCTGCAGTCGGTATTGTCACTGAACACCTCCTAAACGGCTGAACCGATTTGAATGAACTTTTTTGTATGGGTTTAGGTGGCGCCCTGGATAGTTTAAATTCACAAATCAGCCCGGCAGATGGCGATGCAGTCGGTATCAAGGTTATTTATCTATACTGCAACTAAACGGCTGGTTTATTCAGGCACGAGTCAATATAATTCAACTATTCTTTATTTTACTCGCTTCGGTATTAGTTACTCTTCTCATATTGATCAGAATGGTAATTTCAATCAGTCTTTACTCATTTAACTACATTAAAAACATATAACGCATAATAAAATTTCCAACAGTTTTAACTGTTAAATGTACTAACATTTTTTGAAAACAAAAAAATACGAAACAAAAATTTCCTTAGTTAATTTCCTCAACAGCGATAATACTAATTTCTCAACAAATTTTTTTTGTAAAGAATATTAATGCAAATGTAATTTTATCTTTTTCCTAAAAATAAAAAAAAAATTAGAACAAAAGAAATAAATTTTTGGTTTCATTTTAAATAAATTAAAACATGCAGCATTGAGTTCCTCTCCTCATCAAATTCGCCAATTATTCGCCATATTATTGACGACATGTTTTCCATCTCAAGCTTCTGTCCTCTAGGACAAATATAAAGATTCCATGAGCGACGACATTCTGCATCGCATTCGGATCGCAAATCATGATCCCAATATTGATTTTTCGCACGCAGTATATAACGAGGCGCTAATAAAGATTGAAGAAATTTGCATTCTGTTTTCGAATATGCCACTCATTCATTTTGGTATGCCCTCACCTAACCGCCCAGCAACAGACATCATTAACAGCGAGATTCAGCGCGAACAACAGTTCGCAATGCACTATGGCCCACAAGCATTCACTTGAAGCTCTCGATAGAATGATGAAAGATCTAAATAATAACACCAGGCTTTTCGGTGGTGCTTTACTGCTGCTGTCCGGTGATTTTAGACAGACATTGCCGGTCATTCCACGCGCTACATATGCGGATGAAATTAACGCATGTATAAAATATTCATATCTACGGCGAAATGTCAGTACGTTACGTCTTAATATACAAATATACGTGTTCAACTGCAAAATGATCAATTGGCACTATCATTATCCGAGCAATCGCTCAACATTGGAAACGGAACAATACCATTGCATGGAGACACACAATGCATCAAATTGCAAGACAATTTCTGCAACATGGCATATACGAAAGATGCTTTGATTTAAGGCATATTTCCAGATTTACAAGCTAATTATATTAATCATGCGTGGCTTCGTGAACGTGCTATTTTAGCCGCAAAAAATATCGATGTTGACGCTTTTAACTTCAAAATACAATGAGATATTGTTCAAATCGAATCGAACCCTGCTACCGATCCTGACGAAGCCGTCAACTATCCTCTTGAATTTTTGAATTCGCTGGATTTACCAGGAATGCCACCACATAGCTTGCGATTAAAAATTGGCTCACCTATCATTTTGCTTCGGAATTTAATTGCACCTAAGCTATGCAACGGTACAAGATTAGTCATAAAAAATTATGGGCAATGTTCTTGAAACTACAATTTTGAACGGCAAATTTGAAGGGGAAGTTGTTCTCCTGCCACGACTCCCAATGATCCCTTCAGACTCACCCATTCCATTCAGACGTCTGCAATTTCCAATTCGCTTGGCATTTGCCATGACTATTAATAAGTCACAAGGTCAAACAATGTCGATTTGTGGGTTGGATCTAGAAAATCCGGTCTTTTCACATGGCCAATTATATGTGGCGTGGTGTTCTCGCATTGGAAAACCGTCAAGTTTATTCATTTATACTCCTCAGGAATTGACTAAAAATATTGTTCATCAACTCGCATTAAGATAAAATTAAACAAACAATATTGATTATAACGAATTGTTTTTAGAAAAATTGATGTTATTTCAAAATAAAGAATATTGAAATTATTATATTATTTGTCTTTCATTTCATACTTTGTTTAATATCCTAATCGCTTGAAATATCATGCAGGACAACGTCTGTCGGGATGATGTCTTTGATAAGTTTAAATTCAATTCCGACAATACTATTTATAAAAATTAATGTGTGTATGTTTAAAATTTGTAAATGTGTTTGTATTCATCTTCATCGAATGTTTTGTCACTATTCTAACTGCCTATTGCTGACCATTAAATGACATCACGATTACAATTTTTTTGCAACTTTTTTAATAACCTACCAGTAAGGAAAGCGTATATTAAACGGCATGGGCACTGTGAACATTTGTGAATTTATTTTTGTTCTGTTTAATATTCTATATAGAGATGACACACCTCTACTAATTCAACAAGTCATTTAAATTTTTTTATTGCTTACTTCTAAAACTTATTCGATTGCTAATTTTTCATATATCCGATCTAATCAGCTGGTTTTCATTCATATTTTTAAAAATAAAAATTGAAAATTATGCTATCATTTCTCACTCCCACTTTTGAAATCATTGCTTCCACGTGAACAAAATGTCTACGCAAAAACTTTATTTATAAGCGTAGCGAAGCACGCCGGGCCTGCTAGTATATATATAAATTATATATACTTATAAACCATATTTACTATAAATTATAAAATTAGAAATCGACAACATAACATTCAAAATTCAAATTCTTTTTTTTCATGGTTGCATTGTTTAAAAAACTGCAAAATTATATGAAAAATCATAGCAACTACAATTTGTTATTCTTTTTACACTAGTGCACCCATTGTCACAGGGCATTAAGCGTGATGAAAATAGACTTTTCATATGCCATCACAGAAAAATATATAAACCGAAACTATTTGATTTACACAATTTCAGAAGTTCCTGTTGTTAATCTGGTTAAAATCAGTTGTAACTTATGTGACATTATAAATCCACCAAAGACCAAATGAATATCTTACGTAGTTATAAAAATAATTACAATACTATCTCGTATAATTTATAAACTAGGTGACCAATGCAGAATGCAATTGATAAAAATAAGCGAAGATATGTCCAATCCAAAAGATATGTCCGAAGATATGTTACAATCCAAAAGAACTACAAAATCGCTACAGTTTAATGTGTGGTAAATATTGCTGCATCTACCTCCGGCATAGATTTAGTGGAAAATCAATGAAATATTTTTTAAACGGATTCGAAACCGATATGCCTGACAATAATGATCGTATCGTGAATTTTGTCTATAAAAAGTACTTTAACAAAACGGCAAAGAAAAAACGGTGAACGAACCAAATAAAAACTCGTCCAGGTTGAAAACATGATCAAACTTGTTCTATGTACATATGTAAAAGTGTGTTATTAAATTTTTTAAAATCACCTAATAACAAACTTTTATTTTCAGACTTTCAATATCACTGCAGTTCAAAAAAAAAATAAAAAAAAAAATTAAATAAAATATCAAATAAAAAAAAAAAATATAAAAAAAAAAAATATATAAAAATAAAGAAAACAAAATAACAAAAACAAATTTAATAATTTGTTTAAGTATTGTGAAAAGATGATAATTTTCCCATTGAAAGTCTATGGGAACCGTTTTTCGGTGATTATTCCTCCGTGGATGGCTAATTTTCAATATTTTTTTTTTGTAACAAATCTATGGCTAGATGTCGTCTTACATTCAAAATTTCATTTTGATATCTTTAATAGTTTGGGAGAGTACGGCGACAATCGAAAATCCGAATCGGGGAAGAATGGAGCTCCAATAAAATTTTCAAACAATTCTTATTACAAATATCTATTAATATTTTATTTATTCAGTTTTGTGAATCAGTTGTAATCAAATCAAACCCGGGTAAGAAAAAGCTAAGGGGCCAAACCTGGACCAAGACCGCGCCACAGTTTTTGGGGGTTGGGCCAGGCTTAACATTTTCAAACGGCACAAGCTTGGACCAAGCTTGGACTGATGTCCTGGGGCCAAGTCTGGCACACCAGGATTGGGCCAAGCCTGGCAAATAAGGCTTGGGCTAGGTCTATTAAACCAATTTTTTTTCCAGATCTCCTTTTGAAACGCCACTGTATTTCAATTTAAAGGTTTTATATGCAAAATAATTTTGTAAGAAAATTTAATTTTTTTTGTATTGATTAATCCGTTGTTGTTGAGGAAAATCCGAATTGTTCCGTTGAGGAAATAATCATAAATAAAAAAATGAAAAAACAGGATAGGTATGTGCACATATATGTGGGTGATTCTACAAAAATCGGGTAACTTTTAGGGTTATTTTGTTTACTATAGTTTTCACGTTTAATTTCTACAAATTCGGGTATTTAAGATAGATAATCTCATGAACATATTATTCCAAATCGGGCCAGTCATTTTTTAAAGTAGATTTAAAGATATTTAAATTTTTCTAAATTTTACTGCTACCGGACTGACCAGAGTAACAGAGTAATATTCGAAATTTACTAAAACCTTGAAAAATCTCCTAGAATCTTGTAATGGCACATATCTTTTTTGTTTTAAATCCCTTAAATAACTTTTAAGATTAACTGTTACCGTGTAATATGGTGAGAACTATCTCAATCACCAAAACAGACTTTTGATATTTTAATTACGTTATGTTACTTAAACTAAATCGTTTTGAGGTAGTTTTACTTAACAGTATATATTTTCTGAGAAATCAACAAACAATTGAAACAAAAATATGTCATTTTTGCCTATAAAACCTGAAAACACTAAAAATACTACCAGCACTGACCAGCCAGGGGATTGATGAAAAAGACATAAATTTCAGGCTATACTTACAACTAATGTTTCTCTCGGTTTTTTCGAATATCACCAAGCTGCATTTAAACAAATCAAAGGTAACTGTGTTCAAAACAAAATGAAATTCAGGTTGACAAGGAAATAACGACTCTCCAGGGTACTGATATTTTGACTGGATCGGAATTCGGAATGTGTATACACTATACACGTTAACAACGACTCTAGCACTGGCATAGTAATAGCGGCCGTCAAATGTCGCGGTCTATCGCTAACTTTACTACCAACGCTAAAATTTAACTGAGATTTGAACTTGAGTCGGTGATATTTACCGAGAATTTCAAATTTAGAAGACACACAAGGGACTGACGACAAAAACTGATGACAAAGTTTGTTATTATTTTTCTAATAACCTTGAGATTACATTATGAAAATTGTGATATACATAAATTACTAAGTATATTACAGATTGTAGTAAAATATATAGTAAATTTCCTTAAACTTATAGTAATATATAATATACAGTCAATTTGTTGCGCGTTTTCGTGGATGTGACATGCCAGGGGACTGACAATTTGAGGTTATATTGTGCTGTTTAACACACTTGTATATAAAATAAACAACTGAAATTGGGTGACCAAATAAAAGACTGTTAATTCTTTGAAAATGAATGAAATATCAACAAAATATAATAAAACTTGGTATCTATTGACCGATGACATGGAGTTACCCGATTTTTGTAGAATCACCCATATATATATGTAAGATTTGTGTTGATCGCGGCCAGAAGGAAAGTAAAAGTTTTTGGAAATGAAGGTATTCAAATTTTGGTAGTCAAATGATTAAGTTGTGCATTTTGATTGCAAATAGGCGATTTGAAAAAAAAGAATATTATTAATTGATTGAAGTTGAATTGTAGAATTGAAATTGATCAGTTTTTCTTTTTGGTTGGTTTTTGTTTGTACAAAGTATTTTTAAAAGAAATTTAAAATGAAAATAAAAATTAATATTAACATTAATCTGCCAACAGTATGAATATTGTAGTTTATAAAAGTAAATTCTTAATTTGATCATAAACCCTTTTTTATTCGCCTATATATTAAAGTGTTACTTTATTACTGTGATTTGCGGCTTTAAAGTATCACTTTTCAACTATTTATTTTGTCGTCATAGCTACGTCCAAAAAAGTAAAACGCATTTGTATTTGTTTAAATTCTATGAAAAATAAATTTTTTTATCAAAGCAACCCGCAAATTCAAAATTTCATTATCCAATTAAAATAGTTGTTATCATTTGTTGTCATAGACATTTTGTTGACGTAGAAGCAATGATTTCAAAAAGTGGTAACGAGAAATGCTAGCATATAATTTTTAATTTTTCTTTTTAAATATATGAATGAAAAATAATCAGAACTCTAGCTGATCAGTTCGGATATATGAAAAATTAGCGATCAAATAAGTTTTCAAGTAAGCTTATTTTATCTCTAACTTATTTGATCGCTAATTTTTCATAGACCCGAACTGATCAGCTAGAGTTCTGATTATTTTTCATTCATATATTTAAAAAGAAAAATTAAAAATTATATGCTAGCATTTCTCGTTACCACTTTTTGAAATCATTGCTTCTACGTCAACAAAATGTCTACGCAAAAACTTTATTTATAAGCGTAGCGAAGCACGCCGGGCCTTCCTAGTTAATTTTAAAGCATGAATAGAACACATTGAAATTTCATCTATAATAATGATTGATGCATTATTAATATATGTGCCATGTACACTGTTTGGAGTTATATTTGGCATTGAATTCTCTAATAATGGAATTGGTAATTTGAAAACATTATGCAAAGTTCGCCCCCCAATCAAAAGAGTTGATGCAATACCACTGAAGGCAGTTACAATACACGAAAGATTTAGTGAATTAAATTTATGAATGATTGCCGTTTGAACAAAAGTTTTGCCACAACCTGCATGAGCTGTCAAGAAAAAAAGCTAAAGCATTCGGAGGAACATTCAAACCACAGATAAATGCAAATAATTGACGAAACTGTTTTGGTGATTGAATTTCTGAAGCTTCAAGTAAACATTCACGCTATTCATTATCATTTGTTGCAATACCTCGAGCTTCACATGCTGCAACAAAAGTAGGGTAGGGTACACCTTCATACATACGTAGATCAAAAAAAAGATTTTGGACCACGAACATGCAACAGAAGTAAACGCATATGAAACAATTCTATATCTTTTGGAGTAACCATATATAATCGAGCAACAACTTTATCAGCCCCACGTTGTCTTCTTTTCCACGATTTACTTTGGTCATACCAAACATAATTAATTCTGTATACAAAAACTCATTAGCTAAATTATCAATGGAATTCAAATGGAAAAATGCTAACAATTTTGTTCTTGATACATTTGCGACTGTGCCAGCCACATTACCATTCCTGATATAAACATTTTGTCTATTAGGCAAATGACAATCAAGTCGAATAATTGTATGAGATTGAAAATGCATTGGAAATTCAAATATGCGCCAAGCAGCTTCAGTCGAACCAACATACCGTCCATTCAAAAAATCTTGAATTTCATTTCCCACAATCGCATCATCATTATTCACTGCATTCTCTCCATTCACTCTCAATTCAACATTGGCAGAATCATACTCTTTATATACATACTTGTAAACATATTTCACACTTTTAACAGTCGTACATATTTCCACGTTAATATGACAATTGAATTTTGCAAGAAGATAAATATTATACGGAACAACATATCTATTATCAAGAGATGCACCACGTACATCAACACTCATACCATTATCACGTCGACGGTACAAAGGATAACCATTCACATATTCTTTAATATTTTCAGAAAAAGGTTTTGGAAAATTATTACTACATTTACCACTCTCATACAAACAGAATTGGGATTTAGAGCACCACATGGTTCATGCATCATATGACGTTTCACATATTCATGTAATTTAGGAAAAAGAATGGGATCAGGGATTTCAGTACATACAAATTTATTAATCATTTCATTTCCATCAATTCTATCTTCATCTGACAAATTTAACAAAATTCATCATTTTTAAAAATAGCAACCACATCAGTTTGAACAGCATCATTAAAACGACGAATATCACATTCTCTGTTAACTTTTATAACCATTGACACATCAGCAGTAACATTCTCAGGTCTTTCACAAAATTCATGCATTGATTTAAAAGAACGAACAAAAGGATTCACACGATCTAACTCAAAACCTATCTTACGCATAAGAAAAAATTCGAAATGAAATTTAAAACATAGAAAAACAATATGTACGTTTATTCACATTCAAAGAAATAAATATACTAACAGCTGAGAAAAAATTAAATATAAAAAAGAATAACAAAATAAAGTTTTAAGTTTCGTTTTTGTTGTTCGTTGTTCGATAGCAAATATATTTTTATATGTATGTAAACTTATAATGCATATGTATAGAAAAAGTTTTCCGTATATAATAACTTTTTTATTTATGATCCGATTTGTTTGAATCCGGATCCCAATATAGGTTACACTAATATCAGTTAGCTGTGAAAATTTGAATTGAATCCATCTGCGAATAAAAAAGCCTTATGCTCCACAAAGTTTTAATCTAGCGTATTAATATATAAAAAAGTATTAACATTAATCTGCCAACAGTATGAATATTGTAGTTTATAAAAGTAAATTCTTAATTTGATCATAAACCCTTTTTTATTCGCCTATATATTAAAGTGTTACTTTATTACTGTGATTTGCGGCTTTAAAGTATCACTTTTCAACTATTTATTTTGTCGTCATAGCTACGTCCAAAAAAGTAAAACGCATTTGTATTTGTTTAAATTCTATGAAAAATAAATTTTTTTATCAAAGCAACCCGCAAATTCAAAATTTCATTATCCAATTAAAATAGTTGTTATCATTTGTTGTCATAGAATTTGGAAAAAATAATAAATATTTTTTCAAAGGTTACTTGTTCCACATTTTTTTATTTCAAGATTTATGAAAATTTATAATTTTAATTTAGAATAAACAACTTTTCTTAAAATATTTTGCTTGCGGCGAATAAAAAATAGTATATGATGCACGGACGTAAGCTATTTTGGACTTAATGTGGGTGCAAATCTCGGCTAGCGCCTCGATTTGCAAACTCCACATCCGTCCAAAATCTTTAGCTTTACGTCCTAGCATCATAATGTACTATTAACATAAGGTAAAGATGTGTATGTGGAACCATCAAAAAGTATGGGAGATGTTTTGTTTTCAAAATTAAAAGATTAGAGTACTCATAGAATTGCAAACTGATGTCATCTATCAAATTAAATGCTCTTGTGATGTCATATATACATGGACAGACGAAACAATTTTTAAAGAAGCGGTTTGATCAAGAAAGTCATTTACAACTGATGATGATAATGGTAGCAGTGCTTTCAAGGGGGCTTGCTCTTGATGGACATAATGCTTCGTTTTCAAATGTTAAAAAATAAAGTTTTGAGTTTTGACTTTTTGTGGAAAAACCTGAATAACTTGTTGCAACCTGCACCAATACTCGTGTTTTTTAACTTAAAAGAAAGGAAATTATATTAGCTGTAGGCTCCAAGAAATTAAAAAAATTTACAATCATTGTTTGTTCTAAACTTATGCAGTTGAATGTTGAAAAATTTAAAACGTAATTTTTTTTTTATAACTTTTTTCGAGTGTAACTTCCAGAATCCTTGATGGACTTTAACAAAAAATAGCTCAAAATGTTTTTTAGTATCTTTGCTATGCACTTGTTTTATTAATATATTAAATTTGTTTGTTTTGTAAAATATGCGATCCAAAAACTGAAATTTACCTTGTTACTCACCAAAAAAATTTTTTTTCGTAAATATCTCAAAAACAAGAGCTAACCTAAAAAAATGAATATGATATTCGTGTTCAGCAGGTCCAAATCTATAAAACAAGTTGGGTTTTATAAAAATTAAATTTAACGAAACGCCCTCGAAAAAAATTCTTTGTGGTTAAAAAACCACGAGAGCTTTATTTTTTTTAAATCAAAAGAACACGTGCCGCAAAATCATCGAAGTTGATTTTTTGAAAAATTCGTAGATTTTTTCAAATATCTCATAAAATATGCAGATGTCAAAAAAAAATCATAAAATTATTTTTGTAGGAAATTTAATTTGCTACAAAAAAGGTCCGTGTCGTTTTTTCCATAAAACGTATAGTTCTCATGATATTTTGGAAATGAACTTGTAAGTTTCTTAAGAATAAAATGTATAAAAATAACCGTGGCAAAAAAATCAAAATTAGTACTTTTTCGTCAAAATTTTCATCATTTGGTTTTACGAGTTTCGAAGAATTTAAGTTTTATTTCAAAATATCATCAGAAATATAGGTTTTAGGAAAAAAATGACATGGACTTTTTTTGCAGAAAATTAAATTTCCTACAAAAATGATTATATATGATTTTTTTTAGATATTAACGATTTTATCAAAAAATCAACTTCGATGATTTTGCAGCACGTGATCTTTTGATTTTGTTTTTTAATAAAAAGTGTTGTGCCTTAAAATACCTTTTAAGACCTAGGTCCCACAACAACTTGCGCTCCAAGGTGTTGATGAACGCTTTGTTTAAACCTCTGCGGATTGAATCCACCTGAGACAAACTATTCCATTTGTACGCAGTTCGGACAAAGAATTCTTTCTGCGATCTGCGAGTATGATAGTACGGGATCTCGACCGTTTGACTGTTTGCGCTAGGCGATTGCCGAGTGAAACGGAGGTAAGAATAAGTTTGAGGCATGATGCAGCTGATTTCATCTGAGCACTGTTGATGACCATATTTGTAAAATACAACGAGGTCAGCAACAGTGCGAAGATGTTGTAGGGAATCAAGTTTTGATGTAAAATCTTGATCACCCACAATTCGTATAGCCCGCTTTTGAACAGAGTTCAAGAGGCCCAAGATGGAAACAGAAGCAGCACCCCAAACTTGACAACAGTACTCCATACAGGGACGAATATAGGATGTATAAACATGGAGCAATTGGTATGGAGTCAAAAATTTTTCAAGACATTTTTCTAGACATTATAAATTAATTTTTACGCTAATCGATGAAATTTGTATAAAAAAGTTAACAGACAAAACATAAAACAAAATTGTGATTTTGACAGTAACTAAATTGTTCTTGTCAGATTCATAATATTGTTTAGATTCTTATACATAACTTTGGTATTTCGGAATACGAATTTCACAATATTGTCTAATTTGACAATATTGTGATTACATTTATGTATTCGGGAATAGGGCCTCAGTGTTAACAAGCAAATATTTGTAGTTTTATGTAAACGGGTCTCGTAGATCAAAAACGATCATTCAAACGATAGCAACAACACAATATGTTATATTGATATCGAATGTACGCTTAAAAAACATATTTTGAAATACAGCTTTTATTGCTGTTTTTATCGTGCAGTTCAAATCTATTTCTCATGTCTTCTTGTTGTGGCAGTTTTATGAAAAACCCGAAATACAAAGCATTAATATATTTGAGAGCTTTTTAAAATAATATTTCTTAACGTTATGTAATACAATAATTTTGTTCATGTTGACTATTTGTTACCAACTTATTGTGTCTGGACTATCTTTGAATCATAATTAGAAACAGTAAAATTTACAACAACCTAACAAAATTTACAAGCAAAATCACGTTGTTTTTTTATATATACGATAACATACACGAAGTTAACAAAAAAACATATAAAAACGTGTTTCTAAAAATTTTAATAAGTTTTTGTTGCAATTAACATTTAATTGTTTATAAAAAGGGAAAACGCTTTCAATGTACCACAATCTACATTTGTAATCGTGTTGGTTTCGCTTAAACTAATTACGCTTTGTTTTTCGAAATAGAAATATGTAATGTTCTAGTACTAAAGTTTATTGTCATTGCAAGATGAACAAAATATTTACGTGTTGCCTATGTTCTATATTTTGGTGATATAGCAACTGAAATTGTGACAATTTATCGATTGAAAAGTTTTAATTGCAGTACCAATAGTAAATAATTATATAAGCAAAATCAAAAAAACATCAAAAGACATTTCTTGATACAATCACACGGGTAAATATTGTCTATAGTACTATAGTCTATAGTCTATAGTACGTTTTATGCTGAATCTGAATCTGCCATCGGTTTTTCCCCAGGTCAGCCTTTCCCCGAAAAAACCGAATTTTCGGAGTTAAGGTGCAAAGTGTTTTTTTATGATTCGTTTGGTTTTATATAGTCGTTTTATGCAGAAAAATGAGTTTTCAAATTCACCCGGTTTTTTTTTCGATCCGAATTTTCGGTTTTTCGGGTTTCCATGATAGATAGGTAAAAAATAACTTCAGATTCGGATTCAGCGACCAAAAGTATGGTAGAAACGATATAAAACTAGCTAGCTTGTTAACTTTAAATTTGACACGTGACCTTTGAGAGGTCACATCTTAATTTCCGCAAAAGTCCTCACTAATTTATGAGTGTCCAATTGAAGCCTGGTACTTTCTCTACAAACACCAAAAGAAAAAATGAGTGGGCACCTTTGGGAGCAAAAGATATGCCAAGTTGAATGACTTGCTATGAAAAAGAGTTAGGAAGGAAACTTTTACCGTCGAGATTTTGAAGGCGTTTTATAATAGTCGAATTGGGATTTTGATGTCTAGTATAGCTTAATATTTGATTTTGATAATATATCTTTTAATTATATATTTTAAGATTTTGACATTATTATCCCCCCATAATGCCCGGCAGATTCGGATTCAACGTTAAAAAATACATAAGAATCACTAATAAAATGAATTTTTGCCGAACTGAAATCTGTACCACTGTGTCATGCTACGTACCCTATATTTATAACATGCATTGAATAATATTCATAATAAGCTCCTTAGTGATTTTTTGAACTAGTATTGCTTACAAGTATATAATACACCTGGCTTATTCACGGTTAAAAATCAACGTAATTTAAGCTTGGAATATATCCTTTTAAGCATAAAAAAATCTAGATTTCTATCTGTGTACAAAAAAATAAAATGCTTAAAGATTAAATAATTTTCTCAAAATGAAATTTGATAAAATATAAGTCTGTAATAGCTATGTATCTACCAAGGGCGTTATGTAGGTTATTACGCCCAGAAAGCAACGTAAACCAGCCCAAGGGATGGATGCCGCTTGATGGGCGCAATACCCAGTAACGCCAGTGGTGCCAGATTTTATGCTTCACCTTACAAGCTACAACTATAATAAAAACAATTTCATTTGTTAGTCTATATTGATATACAAAAAATAAAAATATAACCTAGTATGCCATGAAAATAAATAGTTTGAAGTTTGAAATATTTATTTTTTGTTTGTATGTTGCTAGGTAAATAAATTATGTTACAAACAGGTCTGCGTTTTTGTCTTGTTTTTGAAAATCAAATTAAAATTTAATTTCAAAACCGTTGAATAAAAATTTCAATAACCTTTATAGGTAGGTGTTATTTAAAATTAATTTACATTTTAAAGTAAAAACTAATTAAAATTAATTTTAATTCACATTTGATACACAAAACTATAGTTCAAACAAAATTATTTATATCTTTAGCCTCTTATAAGCGGGCGTTATGAATTCATAACGCCCCGGTTTTTATGAATGTGTTTATCTTATCTTTCGCGTATGTGTTTTTATGAATCGCGTATCCTATAATAGACATTATAACAATTTCATATCATTGTTAAACATAAATATATATGTATGTTTTTTTTGGAAATAACCATAATGCATTTTTTTGTTCTTTTGAATTTTAAGTGTATGTTTTTTTAAGTATTCACGCTTTAGGGCGTAAAATAGTAATTTCAATTGGAAATAAATTAATATTCTTATTTCAATTGTAATAAATGGATTGTTTTACACAAGATTTTTTAATATGTAGCAAAATTGCATTTTTCGGTATACTCGTACAAAAACATTTTTTTTCAATTAGGGAATAAAAGAAATACAATTGGTAATAATTAATAACTCTAAAATGTGATCTTCATGATTTGTAAAATATTCTAAATTAAAATAAATCAAGCACTTACCAAGCATTTTCAACACCCTTCTTGTTCCTTGATTAGTTTGTTGTCTACATGAATTAACATTACATCTTCGTTGTAATGTTCCACCATTTTCTCGTTTAATTACATTTGATGATCTTAATTTAAGACCAATTAGAATATATAAAACTGTTATTAATGTCATTGGTGCTAAGAAAAATAAAAATGATGATAACTCAAATGAGTGTTGTAATATTACATGTTTAACTACACACTGTTCAACACCATGATTAGTTATGACCCCAAACTGAAGTGCTTGAGGTATTGCAAATGACACTGCTATCAACCACACTAGGATTATTAGTCTAACAGCACGAGATAATTTCGACATTGTATGTGATAAAAATGGATGACATATAGCTACATAACGTTCAACAGTAAATGCTGTTATTGTAAGAACCGTGGCATTTGCTGCTGTCTCAGCTAATAATCCACGTATTATACAGAAAAGTTCACCAAAAATATAGGGATATCTTGACCACATTAAATAGATTTCCTGTGGTACGCCCGAAAGTAATAACAAAAAATCTGATATAGCTAAACTAAATAAATAGTAATTCGTTGCCGTGTGCATTGATTTATTTTTTGATATCACAATACATGTTGAAATATTTCCAATAATACCCGTTAAAAAAATAACCATATATATTATTGTAATAGGTATTACAATAAAAAGTGGATCACGTTTCGGTCCAAAATATTCAACATAAAAATCACTAGTTGAACTTATACTATCACTTTCACTTGTATCATTCTTAACTATTGAACCTATAAGTTGTTCTAATCCAAAAGTATCTGAATTAGCAAATTGAAAACTATCATTAAACATAGTTTTTAGTTTATTTTAATTGTTTACGGTATAAAATCATTAACTGTTTCGTAACATTTTTCTGAATTTATTTGTTTTCAAATTTCATACCTATTTGAACACAAACAGGTTTAAATTTTTCAAATTTCAATTTTCTCATATTTTCTGTTACTTTAAAATCATTATGTTCCACTGATTATTAAATAATGTAGCGGATTTACCTCAGCTGCTGGTTTTCTCTGATAAGGATATTGATCTAAAAATAGAAATAAAAAATAAAATTAATCCTAATTATTATATTATCATGGAAAAGAGTCGATGTTTTTTTATATTCGAAACAATTCACTATTACTAATATAAAATGTTAAGAGGCTGAAGTCTTTCGGTTCTTTGGTATCAATCTTTGGTATTTCGGTCTGTGTTAATGGTTTTTTGGTGGTTTTTGGAAGAAAGCTTTTTATGCAATCATTGTTAAATGTCAAACAAGTATCAAACTTACTATTTTTTTATCTCTGTTTGAAGCAGGGGTCGTATATTTGGATATCGGGTAACTGGATAATTTACCAAAATTTTAACTAACCGGAAATCTGTGTAATAGCTTCGGGTACCCGGGTGTTGTAAAAAAAATTCTTCTGGTACTCTTATAAGGTCGGATTTGTTGTTGATCTGTACAAAATCTGGAAATAATTTCCAAAAATATATGTTGGGGTATAGTTTAAATAATTTTGTAAATAATTGTCAAATAGTAAAGAGGCTTACTGGCATTATATTTTAAGTATAAAAAAATTATGGAGCAGTTTCATGGTAGATTGTTCTTTAGTTTAATAAAACGTTTAATGGATTAGTTTAATAAAATGCATAAATTTAGAATTTTTAGATATACTTCTATCATTTTATTAAAATATAAGCCATTTAGATGCCTGAGTACTGTTACACACCCTACTTCACCACTACAAAATTGATTTATTTTTTTCCCATAAAATGAAGTTGGCGGACGGCGACAAAAGGAGTTAATAATGATAACGATTATCGAGTACGATGCAATAAAAGAATTTATCTCTCTGGAAAATATTCTTTAGAGAAAATCGTTCCACTAAAACAATATAAAATCCCTGAATAAATATTTGAAGATAACAAAATAAAATGCAACAAGAAATTGTATTTTTATCTAATAAGAAAATAAAATAAAACTAAACAGTATATAATAGTATTTACCTAATAAACAAAATAAAAAGAATAAAATCACACATTTGTGTGAACTTTGTAAAATCGTGTTAATATGTTTTTTTTGTTAAGGGCCAATTTGTTTTCCGGCATTTTGTAGATGCATTGCTTTTGTTTTGTGTAGTATATAAGAGATCGGGTTATTTATAGTAAGTTCAGTTTTAAATTAACAGTGAAACAAGTGAGTTCTTAACTAGCGATGACCAAAGCATAATATAAGGTGAATAAAATAGTAATAATTTTTATAAGTGAATAATTATTGTGAATAAAAGAACTGTTAAAAAAATTAATAAAGAGAAAACTACATTCTAAAAAAATAGTGTCAATTAGAGTTTCCATAATACCGGTAAATTCTAATACCGGTTCTCGGTATTTAAATTTTTCAATACCGGTATTGCGCGGTATTTGTTTGAAACATCTTAAAAATTTGACTAAGCCATTAGAAAACTCAATTTAAGCATTTTACAATAGTATATTGCATATTTAAAGCGGCAAGTGAATCTTTTGTGCTCGGAGGCGAAATTTACAGCGCGAGCCGTAGGCTTTAAAAAGATATTTAAATATTTATTTCCTAATTACAGTTTGAAAGCAAACATGGGTATTAATAAAAGATTTAACGTTTGAATATAACCTTTGTTTCTTTGGAACATCGTGTTGTGTTAATCCAAAATTTAGTTTTTAGTTTTTAGTTCGTTTTCATTAAAAGTGTGTTTTTAAAAAAATTTTTTTATTTTTTTCTCTTTCATTTACAAACTTCGAAAACAAAAAGAAGAGTGTTGCTATTGCATTGCTATAGGCGAAAGTTTTCAGAAAACTAATTTTTTTTTGTTTTAATTGCCAAAAGTTATGCAACTCTCTGGTTTTTTGTTCTAGAATGTTTAAGATTTGCAGATTGCCATCTTTATTAACTTCTGAAAATTAAAATTTTGAAAACCGTACAAAACCGGTATTATGATACAGTTTCGGTATTGTAAAAATTTACTTTAATACCGGTTTTCAATACCGATATTCAAAACCGTGGAAACCCTAGTGTCAATTTACCCTTATTATAAATGGAAATTGAATGCCGCTTATATTATAAATGTAAATTTATAACAGTGTGGCAACTAGAAACATCTACACATTTTGCCGTAACTCACCAGTTCGTTTAAGAACGTATTATTACACAAAAAAAATTAGTTGTCAGATATATTCGTTGCCTATATCTTGATGGAAATCTACTCCAAATGAGGTGAATAAACAAACAAAACTACAAAAAATTGTGTAAATTTACATCGAGTAGTATAGACTTAAAACTTTTTTGACAGATATTTACACCCAAAACGGAGCATATTTTCACGAAGCTATTTCAATCCACTATTTAACCCGAAATCTGTGTAAAATTCCTCACAACTAATAGTATAGATAACAGTACGGATAGCCTATGAAAGGCAGCCGAAAATTGGTTACAGTCTTATATATAAGCAAGAAATTCGAGTGTAAGGGTTGTGTAAACAAAGCAGTGTTCGTATGTAGACTATTTTTCTCATAAAAAAATAGAATAGACATGTTTGTTTTATTTATTAGAATTTAGAAGTGACAATTAAACATTTTAAACTAAGCTATAAACTAAAATGAATTAATTAACATATGTTAATTTCATTTATTTAAAAATTTTTTCGGAACCAACACCTTTTATCCCGTTATTACAAATGATCATGGCAATGTGAACGTATAGTATTAGAGTGTTAACCTGATAAATAAATTATTTATTTGATACGCCATATTTCCTGTTCGAAAAAGCAACAGATCAAGCTAGAGACCAGCTAGAAAAAAGACGACAGTAAAAATGTTCCGAAATTAGTACAAAGGCTAAAGTCTAAGCCAGCGGTTTATGTACAAATTATGAATAAATTAGTTTTTATCTCACATCTCACGTCTAATTAAAAAATATTTTATATGGTGCTAAAAGTGCAATAGCTGTTAAAAGTGCAGGGCAGTTTCACAAAAAACTGATAAAGCATGACAAATTGTTGAGTCATACATGTTTAACTTTTTCAAATTAAAACAATTTATTTTTCATTTTGTATAATAGTTTTGTTAGCGCTGTTCAATTTTCGGTTGATTGCTGTTAGTCCCTCTTACGCTGATTGATTTTCAAACACAAATAAAAAAGAATAAAGAACAGTTTTAAAAATGAAATTGGTATGCTAGACCAGTCAAATTACCTTTTTGTGAAGAAAACTTTAGGAACAGGATGAAAACTATTGCATATATAAGAAAATATTACGCAAATGATGGGAAACAAAAATTAAAGGTGCTCCGAGTTGCGGTGGTGAAATGGAGTGAGCTTTTAGAGATAGAAAATGGTTTTTCATGATTTTTAGCGAAACTAGACCTTCTATCGAGAAAAGTTTTAAGTAAAGGTTATAGGTAATAAAAAGGTCTATAACTTTTATTTAGAGCATTTTTTCACATAACCTAAAATATGCCGTGAAAACAGAAATAACCGAGGAAAAAAGGGCTTTCTGTTTTTAATTTTTATCTCCCACAAAAAATGTTTTTTCCGCACAATTTGGTGAAAACGTACCTTATTATAAACCTAATACGGTGTAATTTTTTGGAATCAAAATATTTATTTTTAAGTTTAATTTTGATTTTAAACCAAAAAAATTACCTCATTTTCACACAAAACCTCTCTTGTATAACAAACAGTTTTTAAAAAAAAAAACATTAATGATTGTGTTTGTTGAAACGTCTACTTTTAGATGGTGTAAAAAAAAATAAGCATCACGAAGGAAAACTTTTCCAGGGAATGCCAAAACTGAATAAACTTGATTATAAAAAGTTATTTTTTAAAATTGCATTGTTTAAAATTTTTCATCATTTGTTAAAATTTGCAGTTGAAATACTTAAAAAATATACCATCATTTTTTTTTGAAATTTTGTGGACAATTAAGCTCAAGTAAGCAAGAAAATAATTTGAATTTTTCAATTCGAAGGTATGGTTGGAAATGTCTTAGAGAAAAACTCCATTACTAATTTTCGTGTTTCGGATGAATTTGATCCTCCTCATCAGGCCATTTTCGAATCCGTTTGTAGACATGCTATCAATTACGCCACTCGTCGCCTTAGTGCAATTGAAAATTCATCTTAATTTATGTATTTAAGTTGAATTTCTCCTCTGTCATTAGACTCCTTATTATGAAAATGTTTTTACATTACAATTTTTATATTAAAGTTATAGTATTATTCTACATTAATTTTGTGTAAATTCGTAGAATGGGGAATATTTCTATTCTAATTAACATCCTAAGTCACGATTATAAAGTCATTACTGATTGTTTCCAATCAACGTGATATCAATGACTGAAACTTGATGACATTAATGAATTAGGTAATTGAAAATCGATGTAGCATGAGGCTTACAATATATACGAAAATATTTAATTTGCAAGGCAATATTTAATTAAATTGCAATATTTAATTAAATATTATGTTTGAAATGGTTTCAGCCAGAAAAAAGTGTAGTTTTCTTAATTAATAATTTTAATTTTCCTAATGGTTTGCCTAAATGTATATTATATTTTATACTTGGGTTTTATTCAACTTTCACTCAGTTATCTTTGATCGACTTTTTTTTCCGCAAAACAGAATTACCATTCAAATGGAAAATTAAAGTATAATGTGACCAAGAAATTCATTTTGATGAAAATTATATACATTTATATATTTATTATATACATACATGGTACAATTATATGCATCCAACATATTACGTTGCAACAAATATTTCTAATTTACAACAAACATGTTCTTGGTTTGGTGTATATACATGTGTAATACATATTTCATTTGGTTTATATATATATATGTTATACATGTTCAAAATATAGAAAAAGGGCGTTTCTTTTCCTCGTTTTAGAAACATTGATGCACCAAGTTTTTGCAATGGAACCTTTGTATTGAAGAAAAGGATTATGAACAATAATATCAAAGCTACAGGTTGAACGTGTTCTACTTATTAAGAAAAATATGCGTCCCCATTAATTTCAAAAACAAACAAACAATGTAGGTTATTTGAAGAAATAGGTAATTTGAAGGTAAAATATATGCAAATATGTCAACAAATGAAGTGATTTGACTAGTTTTAGATTAGTATATAAGTCTGGATTTATAAATGATATTATTCTTATTAATATATTTATATTATATGTACTACAAATTAGTCTTATTATTATGTTTGTCCAAATTGTTTTTTTTTAAAACTCTGGCAGAAATGTCGAAATAAGACGATGACCATAAATCGACAAAACCCAAAAAACGAAAACCTTCACTAAAAATGCTGTCATTCTTAGACCGGTTTTTCGATTAGTATCAAACATCAGCGCCATGCATATTTAGTCTGCTCTTCAAAGTTTTCTTTCAGTGACAGGCTCCATTACTAATAAAATCACACAGAGCGCATGTAAAGCATTGGAAATAGTTGGTAAAATATATTTCAAAATCCAAATTGACTTTATTTAAGATCAGCAAATAATTTGGATAGATTGATAAATGAAATTAGTCAACATGAAATGGTACTATAGAACAGTAAATTTTGGTACGGTGTGCCTATTTTGTATCGCAAGTACGACGGTTCCAGAGTAAGTCATTGACAACTGTAACACCCAATAAACGAATGTTTTGACGTTCACCTAATTTTTCGCGACACATATTAAGCCGATTAACGCGAAAAATTGCAAGTTTTTAATTAAAACTCTCCGAAACTCTTTACCAATCACTTTCAAATGTTGACCTTCCGTTGAATTTTCAAACTATCTGGATTGATCAGCTAGAATGCTAATGATCTCTGTTATTCATATTTCCCAAATGGAAAAATTAAAATAGGCTCCTTCTATTCTCATTACGATTCTTTGAAATTATTCTTACTAATTCAACAAAATTTACGCACACAAACTTTTTTATAGGCGTAGCAACGTACGCCGGGTCCTGCTAGTAAAGTATATAATCAACAATTAAATAAATATTTCATAAATTTTCTGCATTTGTTACAAAAAGTAGTGTGTATTATCAGCGCGAACTGCGTTTCCAAAAGCGATGGATTGCAGCACTCGCTACCCTCGTGCTGAAAACTTGTTTGGAAAATGCGTTTCCACTAGTAATACAATATACTATTTCCTTATTGTTAAAGTCATTGTTTGTTCAAAATTTAGGGCATTGGATATAGAAAAATTTTAAAAAATATGAATTTTTCGTTTTTTTCTCAACTTTTATCGAGTGTAATTTCAAAATCCTTGACGAATTTTTGAAAAAATAGCACAAAATAGTTTAATATATTGAATTTCTTTGTTTTGTCAAATATGAAATCCAAAAACCAAAATCCAAGAACCGAAAACAAGAGCTAACCTAAAAAATAAATACAACATTCAGCAGGTCAAAATCCATAAAAACAGTTTGGTTTTATTCAGGAAAACAAAAACAGTTCAAAATTTGTAAAGTAGTGTAATTAGTGTTCAGCTCATAGACGACATTTTCAACATAACCATATTGAGTGATAATCGATTAAATAGGAAACCAGTGTGTTGGTTGTTAATTACCTTAATTATGCGAGGTAATAGTTGTTAATTGCGTTGTTAATAGGTCATTGGAAATTGTGACTCCTAATAAACGAACACTTTCACATTCGTCTATTTGTTCGTCACTCATGGTAATGGCAATATCATTGGGGAACTCGGTTTTTGATCTGGAAACAATCAACAATTGGCAAAGATTAACATTGTATCTGCTTGTCCTAGAACATTCATATACATTTCATTTTTGTTCATAAAAATTTTTTAGGATAGGATTGCTCATAAAATTTTCATCGCAAAAGCTCCAACACCACACTTATAAAAATATGCCTAGAAATTTTAATATGACCAATTTTGTAGAAAAATTGAAAAAAGAGAGCTAAGTTTCAACAAAATTATAGGATGAAAATGGCATAGTCCCTCAAGAACTGTTCAGATGTGGCTCATTTACGATCTTATTCAAATTACAACAACAACACATACATATCGTGCCAAAACTTATTTTTCGTGAAGTTGACAGAACAAATAGCTCTTATCCATCTTAGACCAGGGCCAATCCTATTAAAGGAAAACAAAATTCTTAACAGTATACGAATGGTCGGAAAATGTAGGTAATGGTCTAAGTAATTAAGGAAAAATCGACCGAACTGAGTAAAAGCTTCGGAAAGGGGTGGGGGGTTGTCGTATATACCTTTTCAGGGGTTTGTAATAGTTTTTTGCGACTAAACTATGCATCCTATCGAAAAAAATTAAATGTAAAAGTTGTAGATAACAAAAAATCTAAGCCTTTTTACTGGACGTTATTGACCATAACCACAAAATTATCGAGGAAAATGCAAAAAAAAACCGTTTTTTTTGTTTTTAATTTATAACTATCGCAAAAGTTTTTATATTTTCATGAAAATCGGTGAAAATGTTTTATTTTGTGTTTCAAATAGTCTCAGATTTCGGGACTTTGAAAGCCAAGATTAGTTAAGTATATGTAAATAACTTGTATAATATAGTATCGTATGTGAATTAACGCTTTTTATGAATGCAAACGTTTATTTACAACAAAGAAAATGAAATTCATGATTTGAAAGTAGCTTTTTCGGTTTATCGCTTTTTTAACGAAATTTTTTTGTATAAACAATACTATATTTTAATTCTATATTAAAGTTCGGATTTCAACGAAAAAAATGAGCACTGGTATAGTTCAAAAATCGAAAATTTCCTAACCAAACTTTTCGATTGAAAATTGAGTCTTTTTTTTTAATTTTCTTCATAAAACATCGAAAATTAAATATTTCGCTTTGAAAAAATTTGGGACTGTTTGAAACACAAAAAAAAACATTTTCACCGATTTTCATGAAAATGTAAAATCTTTTGCGATAGTTATAAATTTAAAACAAAAAAAACGGTTTTTTACATTTTTCTCGATAATTTTGTGGTTATGGTCAATAATGTTCAGTAAAAAGTTTTAGATTTTTTTATTATCTACAACTTTATCATTTAATTTTTTTCGATAGGATGCATAGTTAAGTCGCAAATCGCAAAAAACTATTACAAACCCCTGAAAAGGTATATACGACAACCCCCCACCCCTTACCGGAACTTTTACTCAGTTCGCTCGATTTTTTTTATTTACTTAGACCATTAACTACATTTTCCGACCATTCGAATACTGCTAAGAATTTTTCGTCTATTTCGATATTTATAACGGTTTGACCCTGGTCTATGTTATTACTTTAAATTAATAATGATGGAACCGTTTATGTTTGCAAAAACGTGGCGACATTATTTTTAGTACAACTTATATATAATTTTAGATGTCAAGTTCTAGATTTACAACAACCACGTTACATGAACATGTGAACAGGACTTCAGTGTGACAAACTTCATAAATAAATTTAATCGTTAATACGAAAGGAAAAAGTGACAATAACTTCTACAAGGCAAATAGCAAAAATATTGATCTCACAAAATCTCTTAAAACTTATCACGTCCTACGTATTATCTTCTATTAATACGAAAATGACCTTTACTTTAATGGAATGAATAATAATGGGGTTATTATTGAGGATGATAATGAATCTTTTGAGTTGTGTTTTAAAATATTGAAAAACGATTTTGGTTTAAACACGTTTTTCAGACACAAAAGAAGTATTTTTACGCTTGAAACGTTTTTTAAATCACACTCATTTGTTTTAATTCAAAATAGTACAAACCCGGTTTGAGAATGGAAAATCAGTGTACTATGGGTTGCATTTACAAACAATTTTAATTACTGTTTTTCTGAATTTTATATCTAATTATCAATTAAATTCAATAAAAGTGGATTAGCTTTGGAGTCAAAATAATTGGCAAATAATTTATATAAAGAAGAATTAAGCTAGAAACACAACACGGGCGAAATCGTCCGACAACGACGTTAGTAACATTAGAATACACAAGATACATACATTTTAAACACAACTACAGCGATAAACGAAAAAGTTTTTTTCGTCGGAGAAAATTTAAATTCTATTTCTAATTTATCGTCGGCGATGATTATTGCCAGATATCAATTTTATTTTTATTTGGCTGCAAGGGCAATTTTTAATGTTATTGTGACAGTGGCGCCAACTGAAAAATATGATTTTATGATGTTTTTCGCGTTTCTGAGGTTGTAATCGTTTTGTTTTGAGTTGCCAACTGAATTTTCAGTTTATGTTCGAAGTTCGGTTTTATTCATTTATATATTTTCATAATTTTATTTTGTATTTCATTTTTAAAATTAGTTATTAGTAAATTATTATTATTTATTTATTAGTAAAAATTAGTTATTTTTAAAATTGAAATTTGTGAAATTCATTTTGACTAAGAACAAAGGATTTTAGTTTATGCAATTTTATTTTTGACAGTTTTTCACGCTGACGCCTTTGTTGTGGTTACAACAGCGAAATTGTAGACGTTTTTTTTATCGTCCGACGTTATCGTCCGTGTTGTGTTTCTACCTTTATAGTAGGACCTGATGAATGTTTACACTTTTATTTTAGTTTATTTAGGAGCAAAACAAGAGTTTTATTTAAAATTTGTAATGAACTAAAACGGGATTTTCCGGTAACTCGCTTTTGGAGGTGTTATGTAGAGGCTATTTTTATATTGTAAATAAGTGATATTTAAATATTCCAAATTGTTAATAGTAGAATTTGTAGGTTACAAAGAATAGTTAAATTTCGACTCGAGTTTGTTAAGACGACGAAGTTTACAAATCTGTTTGAACTTTGAACATCAATTATCTCAATTAAGTTACACCATAACCCTATGCTGTTGAAATTTAAGATGGGTGTATAGCTTTATTTTACACAAAACGGTGATGCCAAAAGATAATAAAATTGTTTTGATTTGTTTCAGATGACTGAAATGAGAGGCATTTGACAATAGTTGTTTGTTACACTAAAGGACAAAAAATGTTGGTTTTTAGACAAGTAAGAATGTTGAAGTGCGACGCGAATCGCGATCTTACAATTTCCAAAACTTGTTTTGAGTCCTAGTAACATATTTATTTTTTTTAAAATTCAGGATCCCATGCAGCATGGTTGTCTCTTTCCATTAAAAGAAAAACAGTGGATTTTACAACAAGAGTTGAAAACACTGGAAAAATTTGTTCACGAGACGTTTCAGTGTCGATTGTAGCAATTTCGCGAGCCTAAAACGTTTTTATCTCGCGCTTGAAATGCAATTTTTTCTACGATAGTAAATATATAAACAATATTTACTATAAACTAGAGAGTATCACGTGGGCATCGCACCCCCTTTCTACCCATGGCCACTTACTTTTCCTCTTTTCACCCTGCTTTAATACAACCACTATCCATCACAACCCAACATCTTCTCATCTATTTTGTATCCTCCATTAGTTTAACTAACTTAACTATATTCGTCCCTGTATGGAGTACTGCTGTCAAGTTTGGGGTGCTGCCTCTGTTTCCATCTTGGCCCTCTTGGACTCTGTTCAAAAGCGAGCTATACGAATTGTAGGTGATCGAACTTTGACATCACAACTTGATTCTCTACAACATCGTCGCACTGTTGCTGACCTCGTTGTTTTTTACAAATATCGTCATCAGCAGTGCTCAGATGAAATCAGCGGCATCATGCCTCAAACTTATTCTTACCCCCGTTCCACTCGGCAATCGGCTGCCGCAACCAGTGAAACGGTAAAGATCCCGCGCTGTCATACTGGCAGATCGCAGAGAGACTTCTTTGTCCGAACTGCGTACAAATGGAATAGTTTGCCGGAACACTTAGTCTCAGGTGGCTTCAACCCACAGATGTTTAAAAAAAGCGTTAATCTACACCTCAGAACGCCAGTTGTTGTGGGACCCAGGTCTAGACCTAGGTCTTAAAAGGTATTTATGTGTTGTTGTGACACATATTCTAAACCCTATTACACAACACATTTTATTAAAAAAAAAAAAAAAAAAAACAAAATTTTTTTGTTTATTCCATTTATACGCTTATAAATAAAGTTTGTGCGTGTACAGTTTGTTGACGTAATAGCAATAATTTCAAAGAGTAGTAATTAAAAATTTAAAAGTGATAGAATAGTAGATTGTATTACGCACTAGTAATACACACTATTTTTTGTAACAAGTGCGTAAAATTTATAAATATTTATTTAATTGTTCATTTAATCATTTATTTAACAAAGTTATAAAAAAATTTAAGCTTTTTAAATAATTAAAGTGCGCCATCTTCGTTGTAATAGTTGTAAATTATACTAGCTCGAAAATATAAACATAAGAATCCAACTAAAGCAACACATAGGAATCCAATAAGAGCTGTCAAAATTGTAAACTTTGAAAACCTAAATAAATTGTTTTTTCTTGCAATTCAAATGATGCAATGTGTTTAAGTTGTTTTTACTATATGGTAAGTTATTTAAATTATTACTTTGATATTTTAGTGCTACAAAAATATTATATATAGATAGATATATGGATAGATTTAACTACAAATCTCACATGCAGGCGGCGTTACGGTCCAGGCTTACAAAATATTTTGTGGTCATATGTGCGGAAAAGTAGTTTTTTCTTCTATTCTATTCAAGTACATAATTGGATATTTTTTACGCATGTGTAACAAAAATGATTTTATGTTTTTTGAATAATGAAAACTGAATTGTTGATATCAGTATAGATATCAACATCATATTTTATCGATTGATAAAATAATTAATAATCGATATAATCAATCAAACAATAATATTATTATAGCTATGTTGAAATTGAAAAAAAAAATCGATAAAATATCGAGTTTTAATCGAGTTTTCAATGAAACTTTAGAAATTCTATATATTTTTCATAATACATACTATATCTTGTGATTTATTTGGATATGAAAAAAAATTTTAAAAAAATTACAGGTAAAATTTTTATTAAAAAAAATGTATTTCCATTCACTAACAAAAAAAATGATAAAATAGTATGGCATCCGATGGTATGGCATCCAACAGGTTGCGCGTTACACCTACGATTTCGGTATGCAACAAATAATCTTCTGCTGTTCATATTTGTGGGCTGTAGATCTGCATATTTACGGTAAAGTGCACAGGGCTCGAATGTACATCCCTCATTGGTAATGGTAAAACTTCTTGACATATGATTTTTTCCATCTCGCAAAAACACAACAATAAAGCTCCCATTATCTTCCACATCATCTAAACTAAAACGTGTTAAATTACCTCTACGACATGCGCCAAAGATCCCAAACACTAAAATCTTTTTTGCCAGTAGATGTTGTTTATCTGAAGCTTTGCATAAAAATGTAATTACTTGTTCTGCCGTTAGTACCCTGGACTTTTTTTGGTATATAACTCACAGCCTGACGCTTCAAAAAAGCAATAGTTTTAGGATATTTTGTGTTGCCAGCATTTTCTTTTATAGCTAAACAACTCTTTAGCATTGAGAACCGACTCCATAACGTGGAAGATTTCATATTCTTGGCTTTTTCGACAACATAAACTAGAAAAATATCATAACTTACAGTTTTAACTTTTTTGAGATCTCGACATTCATAAAAAGTTGATACTCGTGTTCATCTCGACCTGCACTTTGCTGGTAGCAAATCAGCACTGGCTTGTGCCGCTAGCTCTAATACGTTCATAGAAATATCTGGATTTTCTTCCGAGCATATTTTTTAAAACTAACATGAATTAAACTGACAGAAAATAAAACAATGCCGATAATAAATATATCGTTGCTATGGAAATGTTAATCATGCTTGATACTATTACGATGTATTATGATTACTTTGAAAATAAAATGTTTTAAATTTACTGCTTATCCTTTTTTGCGTTGTTTTCAGATAAGTATAATAAAAAGTATCATTCATAACGTCAGGAAATGAATTTTTCCGTGCTTGCATGACTTTGACTTGAGAATTTGTCACGCGCGCACGGAATAATCCTTATTTCCAGACTTCTAATGAAATATACTATTTATCTCGCGTTGGAAATGCAATTTTTTTTATGATAGTATATATATAATCGATATCTATAATAATAAAATAAAGCGTTTGTCTGTCTGCGTGCGCTCTCCAGCGAAATCTGTAGCACACAGGAGTCTGAAATTTTGCCAGGAGAAGGCCATTAACAGGTACTAATGCACCTCGGAGCCAAAATGTTAAAATTTAATTTAGTTTTTTTAATTTATAATTTTAATTTTCCTAATGGTTTGCCTAAATGTATATTATATTTTATACTTGGCTTTTTCAATTCAACTTTCACTCAGTTATCTTTGATCGATTTTTTTTCAGCAAAACTGAATTACCATTCAAATGGAAAATTAAAGTATACAAATTCATTTAGATGAAAATTATATACATGTATATATTTATTATATACAGACATGATACAATTATATGCATCCAACACATTACGGTGCAACAAATATTTCTAATGTACAACAAACATGTTCTTGGTTTGGTGTATATACATGTGTAATGCATATTTCATTTGGTTTATATATATTATATATTATATAAAATATATATTATATATGTTATACATGTTCAAAATATAGAAAATGGGCGTTTCTTTTCCTCTTTTTAGAAAAATTAATGCAGCAAGTTTTTGCAATGGAACCTTTGTATTGAAGAAAAGGATTATGAACAATAATATCAAAGCTACAGGTTGAAAGTGTTTTACTTATTAAGAAAAATATGCGTCCCCATTAATTTCAATAACAAACAAACAATGTACGTTATTTGAAGAAATCGGTCAAATATATGCAAATATGTCAACAAATGAAGTAATTTGACTGGTTTTAGATTAGTATATATAAGTCTAGATTTGTAAATGATATTATTCTTATTATTATTTTTATATTATACTACAAGTTAGTCTTATTATTATGTTTGTCCAAATTTTTTTTTTTAAACTCTGGCAGAAATGTCGAAATAAGACGATGACCATAAATCGACAAAACCCAAAAAACGAAAACCTTCACTAAAAATGCTGTCATTCTTAGACCGTTTTTCGATTAGTAACAACATCAGCGCTATGCATATTTAGTCTGCTCTTCAAAGTTTTCTTTCAGTGACATGCTCCATTACTAATAAAAACACACAGAGCGCATGTAGAGCATTGGAAATAATTGGTAAAATATATTTGAAAATCCAAATTGACTTTATTTAAGATCAGCAAATAATCTGAATAAAGATTGATAAATGAAATTAGTCAACATGAAATGGTACTATAAAACAGCAAATTTTGGTGCGGTGTACCTATTTTGTATCGCAAGTATGACGGTTCCAAAGCAAGTCATTGACAACTGTAACACCCAATAAACGAATGTTTTGACGTTCACCTAATTTTTCGCGACACATATTAAGCCGATTAACGCAAAAAATTGCAAGTGTTTAATTTAATATCTCCTAAACTCTTTACCAATCACTTTCAAATGTTGACCTTTTGTTCAATTTTCAAACTATCTTGATTGATCAGCTAGAATGCTAATGATCTCTGTTATTCATATTTCTTAAATGGAAAAATTAAAATAGGCTCCTTCTATCCTCATTACGACTCTTTAAAATTATTCTTACTAATTCAACAAAATGCACGCACACAAACTTTTTTATAGGCGTAGCAACGTACGCCGGGTCCTGCTAGTTTTCTATAAATTATAAAATTAGAAATTGACAACATCACATTAAAACTTCGTATTTTATTTTTTCATGGTTGCGTTGTGGTAAAAAACTTTGTAAAATTATATGAGAAACCATAGCAACTACAATTTGTTATTTTTTTACACTGTAGTGGAAAAAGAACCCATTTTCACAGAGCATTAAGCGTGATGAAAATAGACTTTGCATATATCAATATGCTATCATAAAAAAAAATTTATGTTGTGGAACATTAAAAATTAGAACAAAAAATATGAAACATTTACATACGTATAAAAGAATCGAATCGAATTAATTTATAAAATCAACAAACATATTATTAATTAAATGAACCAAATTTTTATAAGAACACCCATTGTGTTGTGTTCACTACAAGGTAATTATTTCTGATCATCCCACATGCTACAACTTTGTCCGATTTCGCCTCACACAAATTTTGAATATTTCAATACAATATGAACGAGCCGTTGAAAATCAGTAGTGACCCAACAAATTTTAGCATATTACAATATAATGCACAAGTCATTCGGTGTATCTTGTTTATAAAGGATAATCTAAAGGAAATAATAATCCCTTTTCGTGACACAGTGTCATATAAATGGGGTAAGTAAGCCAAAGTTGTCAAATCTGATTGTCTTTGAATCAAAGACCTAATTCTTTATGATATTTCGATTCGATTTGTGTGTATATGATGTAAAAATACGTGAATAAGAGAATTTTTATTTTTTGAGCGAGTTAATATCAAAGCACTTAATTTTAAAACCAAAATAGACGAAAAAGTTTCAAAAAGGTATATAATCCTATCCATCATGCTTTATACATATAATTTTTTGATCGGTTTGTGCAAACTGCAGCCAAACTGTCGAGTCGTCGAGATCATTCAAAGTCATAGTACAAATGGAGAAAGACTAAGACTAAGACTCTTCTAAGCACATCGTACAAATAAAATGTCTAACCCGAATCAAAAATCTCGAGTTCCTTCAATCCACAAAGGTTTAAAAAAGATGGAATAAACGTATCAATAATAACACTGAAATAATAATATCAATAATATTGAATAAATAATAATATCAATAATATTGAATACCAATTAAATCATTTTAATTTTATAATATGTAGTTTAAAAAGAGCTTTGCAAGGTAAAAATTCGTTGAACAGATTTTGTTTATTTGGTCTAAATATTTAAATAAAAATAATAATTATAAAAGTAATTAAAACAATACCTGTAACTTTTGAAAATCAACGGCTATGTTCAAAACTTTTTTAAATGTGATTGTTTCTAAACCATAAAAGCTTAACTACACAAAAAACAACTTGGTCACTTAATTCAAACAAAATTCACACTTAATTAACCGAATCTAAGCACAAATTTGTCTTTTTTTAAATATATTACTTGAAATTAATATTGATGTTTTTCTATAAAGTATTAACCTTCATAAAAACGCCAATAATTAAACTGATGTAAAAACACAAAGCTAACCATACTAAAAATACACAGCCACTTGAATAAATATTATAATCAAAAGAACAAAATTATTTTATTGTTGTTACTTCAATTTTCATTTGTTTTTGCTTGTTATTGCTTTTCAGTATACCAACCAAAATAACAACACAAAAAAGCTTTCAATTTTTATTTATCTTTCACTCAAAAACAAATATATCCCAAATATATTATTAATACATATCTATATAGCCATAGTAATTAAGATATCAATTTATAAATTTGTGTTAACATGGTTGTTGAAATTCGTTAAAAAATTAATAACGAATGTAAAAATACGTTAATAAATAATATAATTCAATTTTTTTTTGTTTGCAATTGAAGAAAATTATATTTCCGATTACATGTATTACCAATCATTCGCGTGCCGTGAAAGAAACTAAAATACATACATTTTTTCTTACTTTACTGTCTCATTTAGATGAATTAATTATAGATGAGATGAAATATTAAAAAAGGCCGGCACACGGATATACAGATTTTGTTTTGTGAGCGAATAGTTAAGCGAATAACGGTCATTAAAGACTTAAGAATACCTTTTCAACTCATTTTAAAAAAGATGCACGTCTTCTCATTTAATAAGCTTCTACGACACTCTAGTCTACCTCACATGTAACCTCTGTGAAATAGGGTATAACTTATAAAACAAATGCCAGAAAATATCTATCCCATGGCTGACTTTCTCATTTACGTTCATATTTTTCATTTAATTCATATTTTTAACTATTTTTTGTAATAGCTAATTACAAAAGGCTTTTTAAATGCCTTGTAGCCTCGCTGAAATTTCTTGATGTAATTGAGACTTTTTATTTAATATAAGAAATGTTTGGCCGGGCTTGAGAATTTTATTTTTCACTACCTGGCAAAACAAACCTAACTTGATGACAAATTGTTAGTTTACTTTTCACCCCAAACCTCTCTGAAGTTTCTTGATATAATTCAGACTTATATTTGAATTAAAAAAATTGTCGCCCTTGCGGCACATAAAGAATTAAATAATAGTTATTTATTTATCCTGAACGAAAAGTGAAACTTTAAAGTACGAGCTAGTTGTTTACTAGTGAGTACCTTTAAAACATTTTTCGTTTGAGGGAAATACAAAATTTTATTTCATACTGGAAATTTATTAAAATAAAAAGAAATGAGTTTTAAATTTAGCTCAAAAAGTTGAAAATTAACGTCCTAGGACTTTATAAAATTTTATAAAGTCATATAGACCAAGCTCCCACGACACTTTAGTCTACCTCACATGTAACCTCTGTGCAATTGGGTTTAGCTTATATAACCTTTTTCAGAAAATATCTATCCAGTGGCCGACTTTCTCTTTTACGTTAATTAATATTTTTAATTAATTTTTGGAATCACTAATTACAAAACCCTACTTATTTGGAATGTAACCTCGGTGAAATTTCTTGATATAATTGAGACTTTTGTATAATTTAAGAAAATCTTGGTCTGCCTTGAGATTTTTGTTTTAAAGTACCTGGCAGACCTAATTGAATGGATGAAAAACTGATGCCATAGTTACCCCACATGTAACCTCGCTGAAAATTCTTGACATAATTGAGACTTTTGTTTAGTTACAAAAAACGTTGGTCGGCCTTGAAATTTTTGTTTTTAAGTGCCTGGCAGACCTAATTGAATGGATGAAAAATTGATGCCATAGTTACTCCACATGTAACCTCGCTGAAATTTCTTGATATAATTGAGACTTTTGTTTAGTTACAAAAAATGTTGGTCGGCCTTGAAATTTTTGTTTTTAAGTGCCTGGCAGACCTAATTAAATAGATGAAAAATTGATGCCATAGTTACCCCACATGTAACCTCGCTGAAATTTCTTGACATAATTGAGACTTTTGTATAGTTACAGAAAACTTTGGTCGGCCTTAAGATTTTTGTTTTTAAGTGCCTGGCAGACCTAATTGAATGGATGAAAAATTGATGCCATATATACCCCACATGTAACCTCGCTGGAATTTCTTGACATAATTGAGACTTTTGCTTAGTTACAAAAAATGTTGGTCGGCCTTGAAATTTTTGTTTTTAAGTGCCTGGCAGACCTTATTGAATGGATGAAAAATTGATGCCATAGTTACCTCACATGTAACCTTCTCCAGATTTTTGTATATAAAAGAGTACATCTTGTCTAATAAAAAAACATCTGTCGGCCTCGCAAAAAACATTAATAAATATAGCCGACGTTATTTTTAATAAATGACATCGCGCGCGAGAATAATGCATTACACCAGCAGTTTGAATTTTAGAATGGTTCGGTAACAATTTTCAATAATTATATTTTTTGACATTTTATTGCTAATAATTTCGATGATATTGATAATTTAATAATAAACAATTTTCATGATTATTATAATAATCTGGAACATTCTTACTATATGCTTCCATACATGCATTAAAAAAAATACCTAAAACGCAGCAATCTTTGAAGTTTCATATCTCTTTGACTATTTTACATACTTTTTTGTTTTATATACAATTTGTTTATTGCTACCATCGAGTGTGAAGCGTAAAACTACATTGTTCGACGTACTTTTAAGTGAAAAAAGAGTTTTACATATTTTTTCAAATCGTTTAATTTTTTAATATACATATATAAAATAATTTGTTTTTCTAAAGGGTTGTTATTAGGGCTTCCAGTCGTCCTGATTTCGGCGGGATTGTCCCGCCGTACTAGTTTTGTCCCGACGTCCCGCTTTAGCACCAAAAAATCCCGCCTACCAATCTACCAAACTTTATAAACAAAAATCTACCAAAAAAAATACCGCGGTGTATTTAATATTGCATGCTGTCTGTCGCGGTAAAATAATTTTCTGATGGTTGTGTTTCAGACTAAACGATAAACTACAAAATGCAAATACAAACTACATTTTTATATGAAAAACGCTCAACGACAACGCTATAATTCTGTGAGCAAAGTATGATTTACATATACATATTCTAATTTGACATCCGATGCATTTGTAGTTGTCGCTTTAATTTTGAATGATGATAATGAAAATTGTCAAGAAGATATTTAGTGGTGAAGGTGATGGTTGGTGTATCCGAATCCGATATTGATGAAGAAAGTGCTGCATCTTCAACAGTTAAGAAGCATAAACTTTAAAAGCGGCATGTAAATTTTAATAAAAATTGGAGCAAGAACTTTGATTGACTCTTAACTGGCCCAACATAAAATCACATATCTAAAAATGACATAAACATTCTAATTCTCAACTCTCCACGGCATATTAGAAATTCGAAAGAAAGGTTGTCTAAACATCATTTATACCAGCAAATAGTACCATTGGCCAAATAAATGTCATTGTAGCTGCGACGGGATTTGCGTATCATGCTATAATGTATTCCCAATCTTATGTGGCTACCGATTGTTCAGGAAAATTACTCTCCATTATTTAAAGATTAAACCATTAGGTTGAATTCAACCATTAGCTAGCGGTAGATGCGGTAAGAAAAAATTAAGAAAAATCATTTCTAAAGTTTTAGGTCCATAGTCTAAAAACTAATATTGGATAATGTTAACAAATATTTATATTTTTCTATAAGCCAATGTGCGTCTAATTAAGAGAATAAGTTATGGTGAATTCTTATATATAGTAAATTCTTTTCAACTGTACCGAACAAATTTCAGTCCAGTTCCAACACCGAATAATAATTTTTGTATTGAAATCCAAATTGTATTGAAATCCAAATCCAATTCAAAAGAATACAAAATTAGATAAATCGGTGTTGGAACTTATTCGGTACAGTCGAAAAAAATTCACTATAATAAAAATATTATTCCAATTGGTTTTAACTGCCACATACTTTTTAATACCGTAAAAAAGGGATTTTCATCTTTTAAAAAATTTGATGTTGATGTTAAAAATTGATGTAATTGTTAATAAATTTTTTAATGAATTAGTGCTTCCACTAAATCCACCACAGAACCATTCAACAGAAATGTTGAATGGATAGGTACTGAATGGTCAGAACTACTTTGTCATGTGTTAACAAGATATGGCATAGTCTAGTCTATCTCCTGCTATAAAAAGACTAATTAAAAATTTCGAGCCTTTAAGAAATTACTTTTTGACAAAAAAAATATTTCAAATTTAATTAAATGTTTTTCCATACCAAAAACACATTAAACTTATAGACCAGCCAGACCAGACCTTAAAAACAGGCAGAAAATGCAAAAAATTGGTAACAGGATGAAAACTATTGGATAAATAAGAAAATAATGCACAGATGTTGGGAAACATAAATTAAAGGTGATCCGAGCTACGAGGCTGAAATGGGGGTGAGCTTCTACCCCTAAAAGAAAATGGTTTTTCATGATTTTCAGCGAAACTAGACCTTCTATTGAAAAAGTTTAAAGTAAAAGTTGTAGGTATGAAAATAGTATATAACTTTTATGTGCGTCATTTTTTCACATAACCTAAAATTTTGCCGTGAAAATAGAAAAAACCGAGAAAAAAAGTCTTCATTTTTAATTTTTATCTCCCACAAAATATTTTTTTTCACACAATTTGGTGAAAACGTACCTTATTATGTCCCTAATAGGCTGTATTTTTTTTAAATCAAAATATTTATTTTATGTTTAGTTTTGATTTTAAACCAAAAAAGTGACCTCATTTTTACACCAAAATTCTCCTGTATGGAAAACTGTTTAAAAAAAACACTAATCATTATGTTTGTTGAAACGTCTACTTTTAGATGGTGTAAAAAAATGAACATTACCATGGCAGAAGTTTATATTTTTCAAGGATTTCAACGGTAAATTTTAAGAAATAATGAATATTTTTAAACAATAATTGAAAAATAACTCATTAAAATCAAGTTAATTCAGTTTTTCGCATTTTCTGGAAAATGTTTCCGTGTTTATGTTATGTTAATTTCTATTTTTTTACACATTTTTTCTACAAGTAGACGTTTCAACAAAAATAAAGATTACTGATTTTTTTTAAAAAACTGTTTCCAGTACAGGCGAATATTCGTGTTAAAATGAGGTCACTTTTTTGGTTTAAAATCTAAATCAAACGTAAAAATAGATATTTTGATTCCAAAAATTACAGCGTATTAGGGACATAATAAGGTAAGTTTCCGTCGAATCGTGTGAAAAAAATTTTTTTTTGTGGGAGATAAAAATTAAAAACGAAAAAGCCTTTTTTTCTTGGTTATTTTCTATTTTTACGGCAAATTTTAGGTTATGTGAAAAAATGGCCGGCATAAAAGTTATGGAGCTTTTTATTACCTACAACTTTTACTTTAGACTTTTTTCGATAGAAGGTCTAGTTTTGCTGCAAATCATGAAAAACCATTTTCTACCCCTAAAAGCTCACCCCATTTCACCCTTTAATTTATGTTTCCCATCATTTGCGCAATATTTTCTTATTTATCCAATAGTTTTCATCCTGTTACTAATTTTTTTCTCACAAAAAGGTATTTTGACTGGTCTATTAATCTATATTTTGTTTAACCCTGCTTTTATGGGATAGTTACAATTATAATTATCAAAAAAGTAAAATTTAAATAACATGTCTCTTTTCCGACGACTTTTAAATTTATTCACATTTCTACATATTGTCCCGCCGAACAACTTTTGAAAACTGGAAGCCCTAGTTGTTATTATGAATAATTTAAAGTTTAAAATCTGTTTTTTTTATGTGAGGAAAAGGACAAAAATGTTACTATATTTACAGACAATAGTAATCCAGGCTTCAGATACCGACATACTCATTATTTTATTGGGTAATTATTATAAATTTTTGAACGTAGAAATATGGTTACAATGTTTTGATAACCATAATGACATTTTATATTATAATTGTTCACGTTTGGCAGAAATATTAGGTGAACGATTATGCCGCAGTCTGCCTGGGTTCCACGCTTATACGGGATCAGACTATACCTTTGTTAAGAAAGGCAAAATTCGGCCGTTCAATATTTTAGAAAACTCACTCAAATTCCAAAATCTCTTTATATCATTGACAACTCCAATTGATATTTTAGACGACGACAAAATTAAAAATTGTAAAACTGTAAATGCTGCGAGATATGAAATATTCTAACAGTTCTACACTGCTAATAATCAGCATGAATATTTTTTAAAAAAACTAAAAAATTTTGACAGCTCTTTAATTCCTCCGTGCTGGCGTTCTCTTCAACCAAAAGTATTACGCACTATTATTAACTCTATGTGGCAAAACGCCACAAATGCAGAATGCATGGTTTATCGTCCTGAGGAAAACGGTTGGCTTCTCGAAGATCAAAAATTAAAACCACTTTGGTACAAAGGATCATACTTCCTCAACGCGTAGAAGATGTTCTTCTACAGGACGATCAATTCTATGAGAAAAATGATGACGACGATGACAATGATCGAACAGATTGTTTTGATGATATCGACGGATGACCGCTTTCTTGATGTAAATATGAAAGGACTTAAATATTCTTTTTGTTTTCTACTATTATTTACTAGCAAAATATGATAAAAATTATAAAATTAAATATGAAATATTAAAATATTATTTTAAAAGTATTGAATTGTAATTGTTATTGTTAAAATTACTTGTAATAAAAAAATCTCTTATATTAATTTCTTTTATCTAACTTTTTATGGATGTGTGGCAGTATATAGTAAGAATGTTCCACAATATTATAATAATCATGAAAATTGTTTATTATTAAATTATCAACATTATCGAAATTATTAACAATAAAATGTCAAAAAATATAATTATTGAAAATTGTTACCGAACCATTCTAAAATTCAAACTGCTGGTGTAATGCATTATTCTCGCGCGCGATGTCATTTATTAAAAATAACGTCGGCTATATTTATTAATGTTTTTTGCGAGGCCGACAGATGTTTTTTTATTAGACAAGATGTACTCTTTTATATACAAAAATCTGGAGAAGGTTACATGTGCGGTAACTATGGCATCAATTTTTCATCCATTCGATTAGGTCTGCCAGGCACTTAAAAACAAAAATTTCAAGGCCGACCAACATTTTAAGTAACTAAACAAAAGTCTCAATTATGTCAAGAAATTCCAGCGAGGTTACATGTGGGGTATATATGGCATCAATTTTTCATCCATTCAATTAGGTCTGCCAGGCACTCAAAAACAAAAATTTCAAGGCCGACCAAAGTTTTCTGTAACTATACAAAAGTCTCAATTATGTCAAGAAATTTCAGCGAGGTTACATGTGAGGTAACTATGGCATCAATTTCTCATCTATTTAATTAGGTCTGCCAGGCACTTAAAAACAAAAATTTCAAGGCCGACCAACATTTTTTGTAGCTAAACAAAAGTCTCAATTATGTCAAGAAATTTCAGCGAGGTTATATGTGGGGTAACTATGGCATCAATTTTTCATCCATTCAATTAGGTCTGCCAGGCACTTAAAAACAAAAATTTCAAGGCCGACCAACGTTTTTTGTAACTAAACAAAAGTCTCAATTATGTCAAGAAATTTCAGCGAGGTTACATGTGGGGTAACTATGGCATCAATTTTTCATCCATTCAATTAGGTCTGCCAGGTACTTTAAAACAAAAATCTTAAGGCACACCAAGATTTTCTTAAACTATACAAAAGTCTCAATTATATCAAGAAATTTCACTGAGGTTACATTCCAAATAAGTAGGGTTTTGTAATTAGTGATTCCAAAAATTAATTAAAAATATTAATTAACGTAAAAGAGAAAGTCGGCCACTGGATAGATATTTTCTGAAAAAGGTTATATAAGCTAAACCCAATTGCACAGAGGTTACATGTGAGGTAGACTAAAGTGTCGTGGGAGCTTGGTCTAATAGGACGATAAAGTTCAACTTTTTGTACCATAAATAATCCGAAAAATGTCGTTTTAGATATCAGTATGAAATAAATAAATTAATATAACGATGGTAGTTTTATTACAATAAATTTTAATAGTAAAATTTAAATTTCAGTAGTTTTAACTAAGGCTGCAAATCGGTTTCTGAAAACCAAAACCAAACCATAAGACCCCTCCAAATCAGCAAAACCAAAATCAAAACCATACCCACATTCTAAAAATGATCAAAACCGAAACCAAAATCAAAACCACGTTTTAAAAATTATCAAAACCAAAACCATAACCAAAACCAAATTTTAAAAGTCGTCAAACGAAAACCGAATCCAAAACCAAATTTTAAAATAAACGAAACCGAATAAACGAAAATCAAATATAAAAAATATGGAGTGGCTGAAATCTCACAAGCTCTGAGATATCATTACTTCGGTCTGGGTTAAGGATTTTGATATAGTTTTCCGCAAAAAACTTTTATGAGGACATGGTTTTTAGTTTTGGGCAGCGATGCATATCAAACATAACTCTTTGTTAAAGTACAAGTATTTTTTATCTCTATTTAAAAATTTATTACAAAACTAACACGAAACATCAATACGTTGCCGGAAAATTATAATCAAAATTCCAAAAATATTTTTAAATTAAATAAAATCAAACTTTTTCAAAATTCCAAAAATATTCCAAAAACTAGAATAAAATCAAATATTTAAATTTTTTCTAAATTCCAATAATATTTCAAAAATTCTTAAAAATTCAAACTTTTTCCAAAATTCTAAAAATATTGCAAAAATTATTACAAAATTCAATTTCAAAATTCCAAAAATTATAATAAAATCAAAAATTAAAAATTTTTCAAGATTCTAAAAAAATTCCAAAAATTCTTACTAAATAAAAAATTAAAACTTTTGCCGAAATTTTAAAAATATTGCAAAAATTATTGCAAAATCAAAAATACCAACTTTTTCAAAATTCCAAAAATATTTCAAAAACTATAACAAATTCAAAAATTTCCATGTCCAATTTCATTTTTAATTACATTTACGTCATAGAAACAGCTACATTTTTTTTTCCAAAAAATTGGCTAAAAAAATAAATGAAATCATTTTTTGACACACTTGACATTATTTTTTGACAAACTTATAATGCCATAATTCTTTAAAATAATAATAAAAGTCATGTCATACAAACTATTAATTTTATTTTTTTCTAAAAAATAAAAAAAAACTTTTCTTTGACAACTTTTTTGCAAAACTTTAATTGACAACATTTTTTGACAAACTTATAATGCCATAATTCTCAATAATAATAATAAAATTTCATTTCAAACATACAATTTAATTTTTTCCAAAAAATTGGGTAAAAAACTAAATAAAACTTATGACACACTTGACAACATTTTTTTGACAAACTTATAATGCCATATATCTCAATAATAATAATAAAATTTCATTTCCAAAAAATTGGGTAAAAATATAAATTAAAATCTTTCTTTTGACACTTTTGACAAACTTATAATGCAATGATCTTACATACCAATTCTGACCATCAAGATTTCTCCAAATTCAATGTTCCTACTCGTAATCACTTAAAATGAACGTTTTTTAAGCCAAAAATATGAAAATTTGCTATTTTTGACACAAATAATGATTTTTTCGACACACTTCCGGTACAGTTATCGAGCACAGCGTCCTTTCAGACCTGTCTCTTGACCTATTTTTAGAAAAAAAAATTTTGAAATCCCTCCAGCCGTTTTCCCTGCAGCATAGGTAATGACGGCCGGCCGGCCGGCCTCCAGACAGACATACATTTTTTTTTTGCTTTTTTAGAATCAATAGGTCCTAAAACGTCGAGAAATGCCAAAAAAGTGGGGGGTAAGAATTTCACTTTGAGCTCATGAATGTAATACTTAGGTCTTTCAGACCGAAGTAATTGTTGGCTGCTTCTTTTATATGAGGTGAAGTGCTAATTGTATCACTTTCATCACTACTGCTCATTTTAAATTATTTTTATTTAAAAATAGATATAAACTCTGTATAAATTTTAAATTTATTAATTTAAAATTTTAACTTGACGTCCGATACGTTTTTTAAACAACAAATAAATGCCTCCTTGGCAACTTTAATCGTATTTGTCGGCAGTCCTTAAAAAAAACAGTATGTATACCTTGAGCAGAAAGTAACATTGCTGCTCTGGCATGATTGCTAGCAATTCATGCACGAGCAGCAATGTAGTACTTTCTGCTCTCAATATATAATATACTATTTTGATTAAAAAATTGCTCTATAAAGAGGTCGTTTCGTATCTTAATACATATTTGTCAATTACTATAGCAATTAGCCGTGTCTATCAATTCCTAAGGTATTTCAGTCATATCTTTACTGTCTTACAGTTATTACTATCTTGCAATAACTTTCCAACCTTTCCAAAAAAAAAATTTAACGACCCGAATGACTTTCCGATCAGTTAGACTATAAAAATGATTTAGTGATTAACATAATCACTAAATTATTTAACTTAACTTTAGTGTGATTTTTGTTAAAATTTCATTAATTTGGCTTTGGAAATTATTGTTGTTAGAAATAACATTTCGAATATAAATTTAAAAATCATGTTTTAATTTTTTAAATTTATTTTAAATTCTTTTATTTGAATAGTAATAAATAAAATAGTAAACCAACCACGGTAGCAAGTTCGAATTGTTATATCTTGAAATGCTCTCGCGGAAATGAAACTCTTTCCTCTGGGTATGTAATGTATCATAAATTAACTCAACGTTTTTTACTGAGCATTGGCACTGTTTGTTGACAAATATTGTAATTTTTAATCAATTCTCTGACGAATACTAAAAAAAAAATTTTTTAGCTATAAACCAAAACCGAAACCAAAACCAAATTTTGACGTTTAGAAAAACAAAAACCAAAACATGTTGCATAGTAAAACCAAAACCAAGATTTGTTATCTAGAAAAGCCAAAACCATAATTGGCCATTGAAAAAAACTAAACCCTTAAAACTAATTTTTGGTTTTGCAGCCCTGGCTTGAACATAATGGGGCTTATGATTGAAAACGCGTGGAAAACGTAAACGTCAATGAAACGTGAAACGTAGTCTATTGGTATGATTGAAAACGCGTGACAAACGTTTTATTTCGAACTTATTTTTTTGTATGATTGAAAACGCGTGATATCCGTTTCTTGTACAAAATTGAAACGTTAGATTAGGCTTGCGTTTAGAATAATTTTAAAACTCAAAAATGTAAGATTATCTTTTTATTTATTCTTTTTGAGTGGAAAATGAACTATGTTTTAAATTTTAAGCACATTTATTATTTTAAAATTTTAGGAGGAAGATTATTAGGGGAAAAATAACAAATCAAAAGTAGTATTTTATTATGAATTAGTAAGAAGAATGAAAGATAGTCCTTATGTAGCTAATTATTATTTTTATTTTATCCAAATATTTGAATTTTTTAAATTTAGCACTAAACATCATTGTGTTTAACAAACAATTAGATCTGACAATTGACAACAAATTATTTTGACAATCTGACAGTTTTTTAATTTCGAAAAAAAATTCGAACTAACTTTTTATCATAACTACATTAGGTGAAGGTGAATAATCTTAACCGCGTGATGCGTTTTCCGTGCGTTTTCAATCATAAGCCCCAATATTTTAATATTTTATTTTATAGTTTAGTAGTTTTAAACGTAATTGTTTTTATAAATAATAAAGACTAAAAGATTTTTGAATATGGTGTAATACTAATGGCTATTTATGTATTAAGGGCGTAAAGTAGGTCTTTTTTGCTTGAGAGCGAAATTGTTGAACGGGCGTTAGCCGAGTGCAGTCGAAAGTAAAAAAGAAACTTTATGCCCGAATTACATACAAGTTTTTTTGTACAAGTAAAATTCTGTACTATTTACTCAAAATAATACATATATTTACACAAAATAGTACAATTTAAAAAAAAAACTATTTAATCCTGATTCCTGTTGGTTTGATATTAATTTTTTTAAATGTCTATAGCAAAATATTTTTAGTTTTGAGTTTAAAACACACTTTTTTAATTTCTATATGAGTTTTTTATTTACCAATTAATTTCGTTAGCTATGCTAACATTATCAAGGATATTTCTAAACTAGCAACCGTCTGTAGCAACCAATTTCTTTTTTTTTAAATTTTTATACAAATCTATTAAAATCATTTTTTTTCAGTTGTTTATTGATCTATCGTGTTGCTAAGTCAAGTCAGTTTTGTAAATATTTTTTAAAAAACTTGTTAAATTCAAGTTATTTTTTCCTAAATTTTTTTAACAAACTATTACTTCGGTCTGAAAGACCTAAGCATTACATTCATGAGTTCAAAGTGAAATTCTTGCCCCCACTTTTTTTGGCATTTCTCGACCTACCTCTCGACCTCTTTTAGGACCTACTGACTCTAAAAAAGCAAAAAAAAAATGTATGTCTGTCTGTAGGCCGGCCGTCTGTCATTACCTACGCTGCAGGGAAAACGGCTGGAGGGATTTCAAAATTTTTTTTTCTGAAAATAGGTATTCACAAGAGACAGGTCTTGAGGGACGCTGTGCTCGATAACTGTACCGGAAGTGTGTCAAAAAAATCATTATGTGTGTCAAAAATAGCAAATTTACATATTTTTGGCTTTAAAAACGTTCATTTTAAGTGATTACGAGTAGGAACATTGAATTTGGAGAAATCTTGATGGTCGGGATTGGTATGTGAGATCAAAAACTAGATTATTGCATTATAAGTTTGTCAAAAACATGTTGTCAAGTGTGTCAAAAGAAAGATTTTTATTTATTTTTTAGCTAATTTTTTGGGAAAAAAATAAAATTAATTGTTTGTTTGAAATGAAGTTTTATTATTATTATTGAGAATTATGGCATTATAAGTTTGTCAAAAAAATGTTGTCAAGTGTGTCAAAAGAAAGATTTTTATTTATTTTTTTACCCAATTTTTTGGAAAAAAATAAAATTGTTTGTTTGAAATGAAATTTTATTATTATTATAGAGAATTATGGCATTATAAGTTTGTCAAAAAATAATGTCAAGTGTTTCAAAAAATGATTTCATTTATTTTTTTAGTCAATTTTTTGGAAAAAAAAAATGTAGCTGTTTCTATGACGTAAATGTAATTTAAAATGAAATTGGACATGGAAATTTTTGAATTTGTTATAGTTTTTGAAATATTTTTGGAATTTTGAAAAAGTTTGTATATTTGATTTAGTAATAATTTTTGCAATATTTTTAGAATTTCGGCAAAAGTTTTAATTTTTGATTTTGTAAGAATTTTTGGAATATTTTTAGAATTTTGAAAAATTTTTAATTTTTGATTTTATTGTAATTTTTGGAATTTTGAAAAAATTTTCAATTTTTGATTTTGTAATAATTTTTGCAATATTTTTAGAATTTTGGAAAAAGTTTGAATTTTTAAGAATTTTTGAAATATTATTGGAATTTAGAAAAAATTTAAATATTTGATTTTATTCTAATTTTTGGAATATTTTTGGAATTTTGAAAAAGTTTGATTTTATTTAATTTAACAATATTTTTGGAATTTTGATTATAATTTTCCGGCAACGTATTGATGTTTCGTGTTAGTTTTGTAATAAATTTTTAAACAGAGATAAAAAATACTTGTACTTTAACAAAGAGCTATGTTTGATATGCATCGCTGCCCAAAACTAAAAACCATGTCCTCATAAAAGTTTTTTGCCGAAAACTATATCAAAATCCTTAACCCAGACCGAAGTCTTGATATCTCAGAGCTGTGAGATTTCAGCCTCTCCATATCTATTTAATTTAAATTGTATATTAAATTTCTAACAAAGAAAAAATACATTAAACAATTTTTTCTTAGATAGCAAATGAAAAGTCTATTTTAAAGCAGGCTTAATCCTCTGTGAAAATGGTTTTTTTTCCTCTAGTGTAAAAAGAATAAGAAATTATAGTTGTTATGGTATTTTCATATAACTTTACAAAATTTTTAACACAAAGCAACCACGAACAAAGTAGAATATGAATTTTGAATGTTGTTTTGTCGATTTACAATTTAATAACTTCTAATAAATATCATTTATACATATTTGCTATCATAGAATAAATTGTATTTCCTACGCGAGAAAAAAACATTTTACTTTCGTGAAATTGCTATTCTTCTTTATTCGCCGCTAGCAAAATATTTTAAAAAAATGGTTTATTCTAATTAAAGTTATAAATTTGCATAAGTTTTGAAATAAAAATATGTTGAACAAGTAACCTTTGACCAAAATATTTGTTTCTTTTTCAAACAAATCGTATAGCTATAACAACAAAAAATAACAATTATTTTGGTCAAAGGTTATGAAATTTTGAATTTAAAGATTGCTTTGATGAGATATGTATTTTTATAGAATCTAAACAAATATAACTGTTTTTTACTCTTTTGGTAACACTTTAATACGTGGGCAAATAAATGCAGTATACGTGTACGAATATACCGTAAATTGCAATTTTACCATAAAAAAAGGGGTTGAATGTCAAGCAGTCTTTTTTTTCCTATTAAAATAATAATGAGTAAAATCACTATTTTACGCTAGAGAACGCAAATATTTGAGATAACATACGACACTCAAAAGAAAACTTAGTTATTTGTTTCAGTATGACAAAAACTGATAGGACGCTATTGGGTCGTACAATAACATTCTTACTCGTTCGAAAATCCATTTTTAGTTCGAGTTAAACATTAAATTTTGTCTCCAACCATTATTTAATCATTTAATAAAATTTTAAAATATTCAACATACGTACGTTTTAATTTTATTTACATCTCAAACTAAATCCAAGCAACGATTTTAATTTTTTTTAAAAGAATAATCAATTCTCTATTCAAACGAGTTTTGTTTTGCATAGAAATATAGATTTACTTTTTGTACAATACAAAAGCTTTTATTATTTTTGGAACTGCTACCATGAGAAACCAATGATACACATATATGTATCATATTTTTTGTACAATATACCATTGCAAGAACTGTCATTTTTCATTTGGTTGGAGAAAAAAATTTAAGCCTATTTCCAAAGAAAACAAACATATATTTACAGATCTATGTTTTGTGAAATTTTTTATTGAGGAAAGTGTTTTTTTTTATTCAAAGCTAGGCATGTTTAGTGTTAACCATAATAAATTATAGATTATCTTCTCTGAATATCCGAAGATACCATGCTAACTGGGGAGCTAGGGCTTAAGAGTATTTATTAATTTTTTTTGAGGAATTTATTCACGTTGATTTTAAAGTTTTCAGGAAAATTATCAGGAAAGACCCACGCTGGTAAGGCATTCCAAAGACGCAAGACTCTGTTAAAAAATCACGTTGAAAAGCTACCGGTCTACACCTTGTTTCTCGAACTGTAAAAGGATGGGCTGCTATTGTTGCTCTAGTGTGACGCGTAAAGTTAGCAGGTTCAGGCAAAATCGATTTGATCTCCGCAGATGTCCGTTCATCCATAATGTATTTATAAAATACCGTCAAATCAGCAACTTCTCTTCTATGTTGCAAGGAATCAAGCTCGTTAATAAGATTTAAACTGCCGATCAATTGAATAGCTCTCCGCTGTATAGAATCAAGACATTTCAAACTACTTACGTAGGCGCGTTTAATCAAAGCATTGTTTGGTTTCTTAGTAAATTAATCATATAGTACTACATATAATACGAAATTTGTTCACGAGATGCGTAATGTTTATTAATTAGTTTTTAATTAATTTTGGTCTACTATAATTAAAAAGTATATATAAATAAAGAGGGACAATAAGTTTTGGAATTATATGAAGAGAGAGAGAGACATCAAAAATGGTGATAGAAGATCTGTAATATTCGATTTCTCGATTTTGGTTTGTTTTTAACGTTTATATTTTCTACTAGAAATAATTTTTTAAATTGTACATTAAAAAACAATTCTAAATTTAAAATGCCAAAAAATATTAAATGTTGTCTTTATATTTGTACTAATTTTTATAAAATGAATGACAATAATTACGAGAGTAATTCAAATTTATTGTGTTATTTCCAGTGTTTGTTTAAGTCAAATATTTTCTAAGGGACCAACAATATTTTCTAACGACCCGAATAATTATTTAATTATGAAAACATTCTCAAAGTATATTGTAACGATTCTAATCACAATGAAATACAAATAAAAATTGTATTAGACCTCAATTTCCCTTATACAATATTTCAAAACTAAAATGAACGTTATCAGTAAGAATAATTATACAACAATAATAATCATGAAACGCATATTATTGTTCTTGGGACATTTCTTATTTTGTTTAAACAATCATTCCGGGTTAAAAATGTTTAGAATAACGATCGATTAATCGATTTTTCAAATTCAAAGGGATAGTGTTTAAACAGATTTTTACAGACTGAAGTGATTAGTTTTAAATTAGACTGCGTGCGACGATGTTAAGTTATAATTTAAATAAGATTGCTACATTTTAGCTTAGGTGAAATGTTAAATTATGTTAAATTTAATTAAATTGAGCATAAAATTTTTAGTGTTATTTAAGAGAAATTTTGTGTACTTATTATTTTGCAAGTTGTGCTTATACTGGAAATTTCTATAAGCAACTGTTGGAGTTATTGATCGAAGCTGTTGAATATATGCTAGATAGGAATATTGTTTGTTGTATAGTTTTCTTGTTGTCATGGAACAAAAGCGGTGTTATTACTTAATAAAACCTAGTGTTTTTGCTTAATAACCAGCGATCGCATCCAGAAGGTGTTTGAGAAATTACATTTATCGGAGAGTAAGGCCAATTTGAATGAGGGTTGAAAACGTGACAATATTAAAAAAATTTGCACTCAAACTTTTTTCATTATAGACAAATTTATTTTTCATTTATGAAATTTCAAAAACTATGTGTTTGGAAATTAAAAAAATGCCCTTTTTTTATTATATACAGTCAGGGAATAGAACTACTATTTTATGGGGTAGGTTTTTTTGCAATTTAAAAAAAAATCGCAATAATTGTACCATTTTAAATCAAATGAAAAAGTTACGCACTCCTATTGTTAGAAATAACAGTTTATAATAAAGAAAAACAAACACATAAAAAAATGATTAGACAGAGGTGGATGCACTCTAAATATTAATTGTGGTGGTCGGTTGAGTGTATGTTATATAAGTATTTTGATATCGTTACTTAACCAAAACTCAAATTTGTCAGTTTAAATCCTCAAGTGTGAACTGTCAAAATGATTTTATCCACACTAATAATTTTAGATAAAAATTGGAACTGAAACGGATTCCAATACCTTACTTATTATAATATATTTCTAATAGTTAAACAAACACTGCTTCGTATGTGATATAAATACCACGAAAGTAAAAATCAACTGATTTTCTCTATAACTTATTTTTTTAAAGTTTTTGTTACAGAAAATAGTATATTTTCCTACAAGCGATAAAATCCCTGCTTTTTCGTGAGTGAAAATTTGTTCACGAGTCGCGTTAGCGTCGAGTGAGGCAATTTGACAAACGTAAAATGTTTTCATCTGACAGTAAATCTTTAACAGTATTTATTAGAAATTATTAAATTAGATATCGACAGAATAATATTCAAAATTCATATTCTATTTTTTCATGGTTGTGTTCTTTTAATAACTTTGTAAAATTATATGGAAATCCGCAGCAACTACAATTGTTATTCTTTTTACACTGGTGGTAAAGAATCCATTTTCACAGGGATTAACCGTGATGAAAAAAGACTTTTCATATGCTATCATAGAAAAATAGTCTAATTTTATAATTTTATAGACTTATAGACTTTGGTCCGATTTATTTCTGTTATTATTAATACAATTTTTTAATTTTATAGTTCAATATTGGCATCTTTAATATAAATAACAAATCGTTTACTTAATTCCCTGCTGGGATTTTCATTATACATTTTTTATTAGTAGGAAAATTAATAATATAATTCAACACTTTTTACAAAGTTGTGTATTTACATGTAAAGAATAATTCTTTACTTTTTTACGTAAATGATTAGTGTTGTTTGACGTAAAGAATGTAATAAATGTAAAGAAATTTAGTTTCTGTTACACAAACAAATTTTTGATTTTGCATATTTGGTACTGAAAGTGATTTAGCTATTTTCTAACAATTTTGATGTTTATGTAGTTTTTTTTGCAGAAATGCTAACCAAAACTTTATTGTAGGTGAATATGTTTTTGTTCAAGCCTTATATTGTATGTTTGGTTTTTATGTAATTGGTTTAAGTTTCAAAACGTTTAAACATCTAATTTGATGTGTCTTTTAGGGTTCCGTATTTTAAAAAAGTAAAACAGAACTCGTATGGTGAGACGGTTCGGTTTTCTTCAAGTGCTTTATCAACTTGAAATTTTTTATGGTTATAAAATTTGTCTGTCTACGCCTACTGAAAATAAAAGATTGCAAATATTTGTTTTTCTGTATATTTTATGGACATACGTAATACATAAGGAAATACGTAAAACAAAGTTTTTTAAGGAATCGAGGGCTTAAAAAAAATCGAAATACTTAAAAAACTTGCAGTGATTATTGGCTGGATATTTTTTTAGCTGTTACCAAAAATGTGTGTTTGTCCTAACCCCCCACCCTATTCCCTATAACAAACCAAAAACCATGCAAAATTAACGTTCATTGGAAATTTTGTTTGGATAGATTTAACGAAAAATATGGCGATCGGCATATCTTTTAAAATGTTATTTGGAGCGGTTTGAGAGGAGAAATTATGAAAAAGCTTATGAGTGTCGTTGTGATACCTATTGTTTATTATGAACCAACAACACGTTTGATTAAAAAACCATTAAAAAATTTTAGATTAAGCCATTTTAGTACAATATTGTAACAAAATGAAATCTAGTCTCAAAAATAATATGGGCAACAGTTGTTCATGAATTGGAGACTCTAATAAATAAACGCACACTATATTTTCAGCACACTGTATTTTCAAGACTAATGGTGAAGGGTGCCGTTGCATCAATTTAGTATTTCGATTTATATTAACTTTTGGATAATGTTTAATAAAAATTTTCCTGTTGTTTTGTGGGAATTCCAAAATGTTGATTTATTCTGACTAGCTTCACAGCTGAGTATGAACAAATTTTGTTAAAATAGCAATTTTTTGTTTTTTTTTTATCATACAATAAATCCTGTAAATAAATGAAATCTGAATTTTCTTACAGTGTCTAGCCGAGACTAGATAATGAACATTATAATTGCTTGTTTGTTGTTTGAATGATCAAGTTTCAAAGCGTTTACAAAGAATACGTACTCAAAAAGATTAAAAGAAAAATCTAATTTCCGAAATAATTGGCAAAATATTTATGTCTCATTAACACTCTAAAGAACCAGAACTTTTTTGACTACAAAAATACAAACTTAATCTAATTAATTAAATTAAAATATGGATTTTTTGTCTACTTTCAAGCTATTTTTAATAGTCTTATTCTGAAATACTAAGTATCGAACGCGTATTTATAGTTATTTTAATAAATTTCATTCGATACCTTCAAATCGGTATTCTTGAAAACTTATCTTAAAAATAATTTCAATGCATAAGAAAGTCTTCGATAAGTCGTATTCTAGAAAATAAAGTTTCGAATAAGTTTGTTTTTTTTGTTCTCACTTCATACTTTGTAACGTTAAAATGAAATTTATTAAGAATTTTAAAAAAAATAAACAAACTTAAATGGAAAAGATGCATTATTTTTTAGTTTTTAACTATTGTATTGTAGTCCCTGGGCCTATGTACTTAATTACGAAAATTAATAACTAAGTTCAAAGGCATTGTTACATGGTTCTAGCAAAGAAATATAGCTAGTAATAAATTAAGAAAAGCAACGCATAAAGAAACAAAATTAATTCAAGAAGTTCCAACAAGATGGATCAGTCCTTACTTTATGATTGGGAGGTTTTTAGAGTTACGCGCTGTCGTCAATGACATAATTATTCGCCATAAAATTAGTGTTTGGATCCCGGCTTTCCCAGGATATATTGTACAGGATTTAAAAAAAATTTTTAAATCCCGAATCCCGGCAAATCTATAATATATTCCCGGGGTTAAATATTTTTCTTTATCGCAATAAAACTAATAGATGTTTCTGTAAATTTGTTCCTTATAAATTAAAGATTAAATTCACTGGTTTTCATTTCTTAATGAGTGAAATAAAAACAACTGTATTTAATTTTAAATTTATCTTAAATCGTTTCGCTAAGTGCCGACTGGACAGTAAAAAGTATTCAGCCAACTTCCACCGCATGCGAGTTTTTTCTATCTTCTCAAATTTAGCTTTATTCAAAGTTAGCTATGTTTTGTGTTAATTATAATAAATCATAAACTAACGACTGTAAATATCTCATAAAACTTATCGAGGAACCCACGAAGAAAAGGCATTCCATAATTGAGGTGCTCTGTTGAAAAAGTTATGTTGGAAAACTACACTTCTACACCGAACTATTTGATCCGTAAAAGGATGGACCGCTACGGTACAGTTGCTCTGGCGTGACGCGATAGGTTTTCAGACTTAGGTAAAATCGATTTGATCTCTTCAGAAGTCAGTTTATCCATAATAATATATTTATGAAAAATAGTCAAATTAGCAACATTTCTTCTGTGCTGCAAGGAATCAAATTCGTTAGAAAGATTTGAGTTGGGAATGAGATTAAAAGCTCTTTGCGGTACAGAATCAAAGCAGATTATACTATTCATGTATGCGCTCCAGCCCATATGTGAGAACAGTGTTAGCATAAAAAAACGATAACGAATTACGATAAGTTTTTGTCAAAAATCATTCGGTTGCGATTACAGATGTAAATTTACCGGTAAAATATATTTGTGGTAATTTTACCGTAAAATTACCGGTAAGATTGGTAAAATTGGTAATATTGGTAAAATATAAAACTATTTCAAAACATTTAAATATTGTTACAATTTCATTTAATTCAAAATTGATGATTATCAGAATCATTTTTTGTTTATAAAACTATAAAATGCAAATCAAATATATTATTATCGAGTGTAGATATCCTCACTCACTGAGCATTATAAACCGGTAGATATATATGCAACAATGGCAAATTCTTTTATGCCCCATCCATACATGAACGAAGATCAGCTGTTGTTCTTTTAGTAGGACATCTAGAAAACAGACTGCCAGTTATTTTGACAGCTGCAAAAATGCAACAACTCTTGAATACACTGGCTTCAACGATAACTGCTTTCTTCACTGTTATGTAAAATTATGCGTTTTTGAAAACACTGCCTTATTCGAAAATGTTTAGGTATTACACATCGAATAGAAGTAGAAATGCATTTCAGTGGCACAAATGCAATGAGCAAACTGTCAGATAACCAAGCATTTTCAAGGAAACTCGCTTTATTTAAACTGTACGCAATGCATCCCAATCAAGCTTCTTTTATCGCGTGTGGTTAGACCCAGGTTGAACCCAGTTCAACGCTTTTCCTGCAATTAAGAATTGTCGACGGCGTTACACATGCCACTTGTCGCGTACAATACTTGCCACGGCCAACACTGAGATAAATGTATTAATTACGCGTGCAACACGTCACATTGAAATCTAATTTATGCATTGTTTCTTTCTCGTGCATGGGAAAATATAAATCGGAAATTGCTGAAGATATTTGCCTTCAAAAACGCAAGGAATATTTAAATATGAACGTGCGTTACGCAGATAAAATTACAACGAAGCATTGATAAAAGTTCTTTGCTTTGCGGTTCTGTTGTTGCTGATCGTTCAATGAAAAATTGGCACGTGAACAAAGTTACTACACGAGTGACCTTTGATGGTGATTAACACGGATAATCAGCAAACTGTCAATTACAGGGTAGAAGAAACCTTTTTCATAGTAGCAATTTGGTCCCAAAATGATATATATAGCTTTTTCCACATCTAGAATAGCTGCGTTGTTGCTACCAGGTGAAAAAACTAGCCATTGCAACCCACCGATCGACATCAGTAGACTAAATAAATGTTTACCTAAAGTTCTCTACTTTAACACGTTAAAATTACCTACATATATGGGTGTTCAGCTGCAAATCGATCGATCAGCTAAAGTATTCTCACAACAATTTTCGCAATTTTCAAGTATACAACAACGCAATTTTCAAGTATACGGGGTGTCAACAAAAAAGCACAAACTTTAATTTTTATTAAATAAAGATTATTAAAATTTTATTGCAATTTTACCAATTTTACCAAGCCTAAGTAATATTACGTAATATTACCAATTTTACCGGTAATTTTACCATGGGTAATATTACTTTTACATCTGTAGTTGCGATTGAGCTAACGGCAGATGTTTAATAATATTAAATGGTGTTATTAAATTTTAGATTGTAATCATTACTTTAAGTATTATATTTAATAGTTATTTATCTATCATTAATGATACCAATCCGACCGGCATGGTCAACCGGTTTTGTTGCCACCACAGCACTCAATGCAGGAACGTATTAAAGACTTATAAGCTGAAAGAAGCTGTTTTCTGTACAAAAACTGACAACAGGGATTTTTAGTTTTTATAATTCCGAGTTAGCGATTTTTAGTTTTTATAATTTCGAGTCCCGCCATCGTTGTTTTCTTAACCATCTTTAGTTCTTCTTTAGTTTAGTTAAGAAAGTTAAGTTAAGAAAAGAACTGAAGAAGGAGTAATCCAAAATATATATTCTGTAAAAAATAAAAAATAAAATAAATATAAAAAATTGTCAATATAAGAACTACTTAATTATCCCTAAATATAAAATCTTTTACTTATAAAAAAAAAAATTAAAAATTGAATGTTAGGACGATTTCATCAAATTCTCGTCAATATATTTTCAAATCGCATGGCGGGATCAGTTTTTATTGTTTTGAAATTTTTTTTAACTTCCCGATATGGGAAGTTATTGTTTTTGGGTTTATTTTCGAAATCGGAATTTTTATGATATCTTTACGTTTCATGACCTCCTGAAGCTGTTTAGACTATTTTTAGCTGGCAGTCTGTGTATGTGTGTATGTATGTATGTGTGTGTATATCGCTGTATGGAGAATTTTGCCTAACGCTTTCTCAACGACGGATGGGTCGATTTTAACGAAAATGGTCGCAATCGATGTATCTTGTCGTAACTTAGAGCCCAGTCCTTTTCTAGCGAAATTAAATCATTTGTTTTTTAGTGGTTTCCAAAAAACTGAAAATCATCTCTTGCAAATATCATGAGATTAAATAATGCTTCATGAACTTGAAGCTTCCATATTGTTTGTCATCATCTCAGACATTTATAATGAGGTTTGTATAAACAATTACTATCTTAGTTTTCGAGATTTTTAACAAACTGTGAAAAAACTACGTCTTATTTTCATTATGCAAACGCATGATATCTGGATGAAACTTTTGTATGTAAATGAGCTGCAAACGCATCCGGGTTTACTTGATTATCAAAAACCTGAGTTTTTTCTAAATTTGACAAAAAGGTCAGAGGTTCGAGAGTAGATTGCTTGGTCAACTGTTTATTAACTTCCCGATATGTGATTGTTTTTGGGTCGATTTTCAAAATCAAAATTTTTATAATATCTTTACGTTTCAAAACCTTCTGAAGCTGTTTAGGCTATTTTTAGCTGCCACTATGTATGTGTGTGTTGGTATGTGCGTGTATATGGTCGTATGTGGACGAAAATTTGTCCAACGCTTTCTCAACAACGGATGATCCGATTTCATCTTTAATGGTCACAATCGAAATATCCTGGCGTAACTTACAGCCCAGTCTTTTTCTAATGAAATCAGTTCATTTATTTTTTAGTGGTTTCCAAAAAACAGAAAATCATCTCTTGCAAATATTACGAGAATAAATAATGCTATCAAGACCATTTACCTCCCATTTTGTTTGTCATCATGTCAGACATTTATAATGACATTTGTATCTTACTTTGCTCTTAATCGTTATCTTACTTTTTGAGTTTTTTAAGAAAATTTTAAAAATGGGTGTTATTTTCATTACGCAAACGCATGAGAACTTGATGAAACTTTTGAATTAAATAAGCTGCAAACGCATCCGAGTTTATTTGAATATGGAAAATATGCTATTTTGAATGAGCTATTTTCAAAATTTGGCAAAAGAGTCGGGGAGGATGTCTGTGGTTCGTTGAACAACTGTTTTTTTTAGACTTCAATAACGCTCAGTTCTGACGTTAACTTTTGTTGAAACTTAGAGCATAAGGTTTTTGTAATGTTTATAGTAGTTTTGCAACTTGTCACTTTCGGTTAAAAACTTTATCTTATTCTTTTAAATATATCACAACAGCAGCCACAGCTTTTAAGTGTTTTTGCCGAATGTTTGGTAAAACTTTTTAGTTAACATGAGATAGAACAAATTTGCTTTTGAGTTGTCTTGTATGTAGTGGTGGCCGTTCATCAAACAAATGCTGACCTTTTATCTTACCATAAGGTTAGGTTGTTGTGTTGGAGATTCTTTTTAATATTGATCATTTTAATAATATCTTCCTCTTTCAATACCTTCTGAATCGGTCTAGACAACTTATTTTAGTTTGCAGTTTAAGTCTTAGTATGTTATTAAATTTAAATATGATTACACACTGCACGTACACATTCAAATTCTATTTAAAAAATTATTACAATTGATGTGTCGTATAATAAATAAATCTTAATTTTGCGTATTTAAGGCTTTAAAATCCCTCATTGAGCTAATATTGACCTTTTGTTGACTTTTTTTTCAAATTTGTTTTAATATTTATTTTGTAATTTTTTGTTTTTTTTATTTATTGCAGTTAAATTATACTGTACAATTTTTTTATGTTTGGTACTTTAGTATACCTTATCCAGTAACTGGTTAGTTTTAATCTTACGGGAAGCTCTTGGCGTGGCCCATATGGTCACACCCCCATCCCACTAGTTTATTTTTGATCTACGGGTGTGACAACCCCGCGTACTCCAGTCCCTGCTATTGACATACAAGTTAACCTGAGATATCACATACCACTGTACTGAAAAAAATTGAAGTTCATGACAACCTCATCTCGAAGTTGGCAGAACATGCATGCATGCATGCATGCAAAGAATAATTATTTGCAAACTATTTCACTGTGATTGGGACAACTACACGATAACATTTTCTCAACAACAGAATGAGGTTTATTTAAAATATAAAGTGTTATATCCAATATAACAGTAGTTGAATAAAGATAATAACTATTTCCCTGAAAAAAATTTTCTTTGGCCTTATATCATGAATTTTTCATTTTAAAGTTTAAGTATTTGCGATTAATTGAACTATATTTTATCTTCACATAAATATTTCGTGTGATTGTCTCATTGCATTTCGATTGGAAATAGGACATGTTTTTTCAGTCTGGCAATTTTACTTTGGATGACTTGTCATAAAATGCCACCATTTGCCAAATTTAACGAAAAATGCCAATTGTGGCCGAAATAATTAAATTTTTTTCATAAAAACTAAATCCCATATTAAGACTAATAAAATACATATTCCCTGAAATTTTCATGAAAATTCAACGATTTTCCCGCCCCTTATCATAAATTTAGTAAAAAAAAAAGGTTTTTTGAGGTTAGGTTACACTTTTAAAGTACCTGTTAGAATTTAATCACAAACATTTTCCATTTTTTTCTTTTTTTTATGATCATTAGAGCCCGAAATATTTCAAAAATAGTGAAGCGACCTACTCAAAAAACACCAAAAAACCAGTTCCTGCCATGTTTGATGCCCTTCTGGACCTTTAAATTTGCTAAATAATTACATGTCCACTAACTTTTATGTCCCTAACATAAAACAAAAAAAAATTCAACTTTGCTTTTACATCAATATAAAATGCTAATATGACTCCACTATTAATGATGTTTCACAAAGAATGTTTGTAACGACAGACTATTTTGAATTTTTACACTAAAATAATAGTTTTTAAATACAATGAAATTAATGACTAATAATTTTATTAATTTTCTTCAATAGTAATAAACGTCGACATTTATTTGTACCACTGTACAGTTGAATATTTTTTTGTTGATGATTTAAATAATTTCAATTAAACATACAAGTTCTGCAAAGATGATTTTTTTTATTTGGAAAAAAACAGGGGAATTGCTTATTGGAAAGGGAAACGGAAGATCGATGATAAGAACGATCAAATTGTTTGGATCGAGGTCAATTAGTATATAATTTTTAAATCAATTAGTATATACATTTAAATCAAAGAGATTATAGTGATTAATAAAATATTTATTTATTTTTATTTATAAATTGTACTATACTAGAATGTGGAGTTTGTATTTTGTGACATTTCAAAACCATAATATGTTTTAGTGATAATTTGAATTGAGATTTTAAGCCAAAAAAAAAGTATTTATATATATAAAAATGACAGAACCAAAACAAAATCGAAAGCTTAAGCTTTTTAAGAAAAAAATAATGTTATCTGGACGTTTTTGGTTTTATTTGGACATGCAGTTATTTACAATTTGAAAACATTAAAATTTTGCAAATTTAATTAATTAATAATAGTTATGAAATGTTGTATATGTAAAGGTGTGAACTCAAATCGTCACGAAAAGCATAATAGAAATAAAATAACATGTCACTGATTTCCAAATTCCAACCGATACAAAATATTTAAATGCATGGTTAAAAGCACTGAATTTAAAACCTTGAAAACCGCAGAAACATGATGTAATTTGTTTGCAGCATTTTGAGGAAAAGTGTTTAGATCGAAGTTCACCGTTAAGGATACGTCTTAAGAAAACTGGAATACCTACTTTTTTTAATCAAATGTCTGGGGAATCGTTAATAAAGGGAGTTATCACAGAAGATAAACGAAGACGTAAAATAAAACATGAAGAAGACAACATTCAAGAAATAAATTAATGTAAGCTTTTTATTAATTAATTTGTATAATTTTTGTTGATTCATTTTTTTTTGTATTAAATTATTAATTTTCTGATAGTTAAATTGCTGTTTCGTGAATTAGTGAAAAAGTAATATAAATAAGAGATTTCCAAGTGCAGTTTGTTTGTTATAAATTCAGTGTTCCGGTGTAATATTACAGTATTCATTATTTTTTTGAGCTTTCCGGTGTAAAGTAATATTATAATTTCTTATAAAGGTTCAAATCAGTATATGTTTCCAAACAAAATCTGATATCAACACAAAATTCAGAAGCTTTATAAAGGGTTTTTCAATAGGAACATAATAATTCTCAGTCGGTGGTCGCAACTTTAAGAGCGCTTACTCAAATTTTCGGTCGTAATAATGGTCCCACCAGACAGGCTGTGCGTGCTATAGTGGATAAATTCAAGTCAACATATTCACTATTGAATGTTCCTGTGCCAGTGAGACAACGCACCAGTCAGAGTGCCGAAAATATCGCAGCCGTAAGAGATTCATTTCAAAATGAGTCAAATCAGTCGATTCCACGCCGTTGCCAGGAATTGGGAATCTCTAAAACGACATTGTGGAGAATTTTACGTAAAGATCTTGGCCTAGGGGGGTTTACAGCAGGGTTGTGCCGTAGACAAAATAGAACACTTTACATGTATAGATTACGCATAGATTACGTTTAAATTACGCGAGATATTTTCGTGTAATCTATAATGTAAACTATTATGTAATCTATTTAATTGATATGTGCATTCTAAACTTTTTTAGCAATTAAATTAACTTTTTTCAAGATCGCAAGATCTTGTTTTTGACAATATTATTGAGCATGTCTTTTGCGAAAAAATCGGAAAAAATTTTCAGTAGGGATAATACAATATTTTCACATATTTCTTCTTAAGTCAAAATTAATAGATTGCACCAAATTTTCATAGAAGACATAGATTACATTACATAGATTACATGTAATGTAATCTATTTTAGATTACGCGTAAAGGAACAACCCTGGTTTACAGTATTAAATAAGGGTTTACAGGATCAAATTAACTCAAGAACTAAAGCCTCTTGATCATTCTCTTGACCGCGCCGAAACCTCTCCGATTGGGCTCAGAAAAAGTTTGAAGAAAATAATGAATTTCATCGAAAAATCATCTTCAGCGATTAAGCTCATTTCTGGCTAAATGGCTTTGTTAACAAGCAAAATATGCGTTTTCACTCAGCTTTTCGTTACAGTCAATGGAAATCGCTATCGCGGCATGTTGGAAAGCTATTTTATGCCAGAATTGGATGGACTTGACATCAGTGATATGTTGTTTTAACAAGATGGTGCCACATGCCACACAGCTAATCAAACAATTGATCTATTGAAGATTAAGTTTGGTAATCGGATAATCTCGAGAAATGATCCGGTCGAATGGCCACCTCGTTCATGCGATTTATGGCCGTAGGATTTCTTCTTATGGGGTTACGTAAAGTCGTTAGTTTATGACAACAAGCCAGCAACGTTAGAGGAGCTCAGAAACAATATCGAACGCGAAAATGCTAACATTTCTGCCGATTTGTGTGCAAGAGTGGTGGAAAATTGGATTCAAAGAATCGACCACTAAAACGTGCTCGCGGTGGTGCATATGACCAAGATCGAATTCCATTTTTAAAAGTAACATGTGTATTGTATATGAAATAAATTTCAGTTCGATGTCTCAATTATTCTGTGTTTTATTTAAATACAAAATTGTTATGTTCTTATTGAAAAACCCTATAGAAGACATTCGATTAAAATTCTGAAAATATAATGAGATAAAATCCTCAGTAAGTCATTTGAACAATTTTTTAAAAACAAATATTGAAATGAAACGGCGTGTCTTGTTAGTGCCACGATAATATGAAGTTCACTCTCGAAAATCTCAATGTCTTTACTAGAAATTCTGATGCGAATGTTTGTATGTTAAGCCTTGAGTTTCATGGATAGTTCAAATTTTGCTGGTTCGAGAAATTTTCATTTATAAATACTCAAAACGAATAAAATTTCCATAAAAAGTTATGTCTAACTGACGATCGAGAAACTCAACTTAAGTAACTGATGATGAAGTTTTAACTTAGAAATATCATTACCTTGGTGGCGTAGTGGTTAAACGTGTCTGCCAAAGGAATTGAACTCGCTCTGGCACTGATGAGGTTACGAGTTCGAATCATAATGGAACTCTTAACACGTAAAAGAGAAAAACAGAGTTTTTTTCTGAGATATTTCCAACCATACCTTTGAATTGGAAAAATTCAAACTAATTTCTTAGATACTTAAGTTTAATTGCTTAATTACTGCTTATCTTTTTTAAGAAATGTAATAAAAAGAGTATCTTTTTCTCCTCTTTTACTGCAACGCTAAATACCAGAACTATTTTCTTAAATGCTACAGAATTAATTTTAGAATTTGTTGTTTTAAAATTTGTATATATATCTGCAAGAACAGATACTTTATTAGAAGGATATTTATAAGTTAGTGTTAAGGAACTTTTTGAGTTGACGATCTTTCCTGGATTAGAGTCCTTAAAATTGACAAAGTGATTAGGATCAATAAGAGGAATCTGTTTATTATCACCCAAAACAAACATTTTCTTACAACCACTTTAAAAACATACCAGACCAATAAATCTGACATGAACCATAAGATATTCATCAACAAACACCGTGTCAATATTTTTTGTGCAGTTTACATGAAAGGACGCAATTTTACGGTAATTAGATTCAATGGCTGAAAAATTCAATTTATTGACTTCGCAGAACTTCATAACTTTTTCTTTAATTGAGATAACTTCTTCTCTGGAAGCGCATAGAACTAGATCCAAACCAGGCTTATGATTATTGAAAATCCAAGTGGATTTACCACAACCAGGAACATCTTCTAAATATATTACTACAGGCTGTGAGATCTTATGAAGGGAATAGCTATTTAATAAAATATTCTGATGGATGTCAAAGTCATGGATGTCAGTCCCCTACCACTTATCCCAATATCGTAAGCAGTTCGTTGTCATTCAAATCTTTTGTCAAAGTGTCACCAAAATTTATGAACGAAGTCTGTATGCTCCCAACAAACTTTAAAAACAAAAGGTCAGCAGTTGCATGGTGAATCCCCTGCCACTTTAGTCAATGTGTCTCAAAAGCTGATCAGTGATCAATATCTTCTCACACTAATTGAAACCTTTTTCATTTTTTTTTTTAAACTTGTACTTTACTTTATTTATTTTAATTCTTATAGTACATAATTTGATTTAAAATATTTAGGAGTTCAATATACTATATACTCTGCAACCTTGAAATTTAAGTGTTCATTAATAATTATTTGATTCAAATTTATTATTGGTAAATTGAAGGAAAATAACAAAAACCTTTCTAGAATTTCTTAACCTAATATATACAACTACAACTAACTATAATTACTTTAATATACTTGTTATGATTATTTTCTCGGTGAAAGACTAAGATTGGTTCAACTGGTTTAATGCTGGGTTATTTAAATCTTGGAGGTTTCGGTAGAACTTGTTCTTGCGTTTTAGAATAAGGTCATATATTAAATCGATATTGTCTATTTTGTGGAGCAATGCCACGGTTTGTTGTATATCATTTTTAATATTTTGTTTTGCCCTCTTTGCAACCTTTGTTTATGAGCTTTAGCACAGCACTCCCAAACTGAAATGCCATATGTAAGCTTAGGTATAACTACCGATTTGAATAAAATCAGCTTTATTTATTGACAATTTGGATTTTCTATTTATAAAAGGATACAACATTTTTATCGTATAGACAATGTATACATGGAATTCGTTCGGAAACATGGTTAGAAAAGTAAAGTTTTTTATCCAATGTTGCTCCTAAATATCGTACGTTTTCTGACCAGGGCACAGCTTGAGTTCCGATTTTAATCTCGTTGGTGGCAAGATTGGTAGGTTTCCTCTTCCGTGTAAAGAAAATGGCTTGGTATTTTTCAATATTTACTTTTATTTTCCATCGGTTCAAATAATTGTTGGTCTCAGAAATGGCAATTTCGATGGAATTTGTAATTGTGTTTGGCTCCTTAGAAGATGTGTAAATAGGTGTGTGGTCAGCAAAAATGAATATTCACAGTTTATATTACGATAAAAATCGGAAGTATAGATATTGTAAAGCAGAGGACTAAGTACTGCCCCTTGTGGTGTACCGGATGGAATAGTAAAAGTATTGGATGTTACACCGTTTATTGTTACGTTAAAACGTCTGTTCTGCAGAAAACTTTTAACTATCTTAATGATATATATTGGAGTTTGTAAAAGATATAATTAATGGAGAAGACCATCGTGCCGAACACTATCGAAGGCTTTTTGTATATCTAATAGAATCATTCTAACTGATTGTTTATTTTGGAACTTTGGTTTCATCGTTTTTGTTACCCTTACTAATTGGTGGTTGGATGAATGGCCATTGCGAAAACTAAACTGTTCGGGTGGAATAACCTTCATGGATGCTAAATTGATAAATTATTAAGTCGAGGAAAAATTATTTTACTACTTGAAAGACTGATAGGTCTGAATAATAAGACTGAATCTAACAAAATATGGTGTGCAATTTATGAAATTTTTTTGCTATCCACAAAATTGTCGATCGATCTAGTTTCGAACCGATAAGAACTTTTTATTACACTTTAAAAAAGTATATCATTCTCATCAGGGCTAGCCGACAAGATACACTACCAAAAAAATTTTTTTAGACTGATAGGTCTATAGTTTGTTGGATCTGTAGATTTTATTTTACTTTTGCGTATTGCAGAAATATTTTTCATATGTTTCATCATTATCACTTCATTACATTGTAGGCTGGATTGCTGAAAAAATTTTTAATGGAAGCGAAAAACCGGAAGTTGGTATGTAGACTGTTATGAACAGTGCTAAATGCTTTTGTTCCATGTTGCATCTAATTCGATTATTATTGAGTTTTCAAAAAATACGGTGCTTGTTGGACCCTACCACTTTTTCAATATCACTCAAAAATTAAAACTAGTAGGAATTACAATATGTGTCGCAAGTCACAACAACACATAAAAACCTTTTAAGATCCAGATCTCACAATAACATGCGTTCTAAAGGGTTGATGGACCCAAATTTGTTTGTATCGTTTTCGTTTAATATTATTATCGTTTCTGTAACCATAAAAATGTTTTAAGAAATTTAGCAAATTATTTTAGAAATGAGTCCTTAAAAATGTTTATAACACTTTGATAACTTAAACTATAATAAAATTTTCGCAAAAATTCCAATCTGAAACAAAGTTTTATCTCAAGCAATCCTGTTCGTTCATAGACAAGATCTATCTTCCATTTCAAAGTATTTAAAAGCATTTTAAAGTATTATAACAATCTTATATATTTCATTGTTTAAAGAACAAATTAGCAAAGTAACAAAATGATAGGATTACTACGGTTCAACGTTTTGTTTTTTAAGTAAATTATTCAATTTAAAGATAAATTGTTATATAACACTCAATAAGAAAAATTAAAATATAATTTCTGTTAGGAGAAATTTTTTCCCTCTAATTTAGGATAATTTTGAAACGGAAAATAAAACTCTATAACACCATCCCACTCCACTTCTCATGCCATTAAATAAGTCATTTCCATTTTTCAGGCAACATCATTTAAATAATATGTAATCTATGAAATTTATGTTAATTTATTAACCTTGCGAAATCAAATTTGTATACAATGTAATTTTTTATTAACAGGTATAGAATTTAAATTTAATATCTGCTTCAATAAATTTTTTTAGGAAATTCGAAAAACAAATGATAGACGCTGAATAATAACGATAAGAAAATAAATATTGATAACTTTTTCAAATTTTATAGCAGTATACTGATCAATAATTTAGTGTAAAATATGGAAAAGAGATTTATTTGGTATTGTAAAAATAAACTTCATCATTTTCATCTAACCAAATAATCAACACACTGACGAACCATATCTAATATTATTGAATTCTTCTTCAATTCGATCAGAAACACACAAGAGGTTTTCTTTGAACAGCTGCCAGACATGAATTTTTTGAAATACAAAATTCATAACTTACTTAAAAAAAGAATTTTTAGAATTGTATAATCTCCATACAGACTGGATATTATTATTATCATGGTGAGCTTTATATACGCATAATAATTATAAATAAAAATTATTTCAGTGTGTCATAAAAGTTTTAAGATGAACACAACCGAGAAAAAGTACATATAAGTAACCTTATAAGTATAAGTATAAGTAACAAACAAGTAAGTATAAGTGTATAAGTAACATACAAGTAAGTACATATAAGTATAAGTAACATACAAGTAAGTACATATAAGTAACATTTCAAATAAATCTATAGATTTTTCGTATCTTAATGTGTATTGGGATTGTATTCAAATGGAACCTCTTTTTAAATATTTAAGTCTCTAAATGAATAACATATTAAGATGAGCTTATCGGTACAGTAGATAATAAAAAAATTAATTTAGAAAAACCAACATTAATTAATATTGTCACATTTTCAGCCTTCCTTTGAATTGCCCCTACTCTCAATTCAATAAACGCAATTTCCAAATCACTTCCCCTTGATATTGCCAAAGCATTTGACAAAGTATGGCATAACAATCTTATTGGCAAATTGAGATGCTACGGCTTAAAAGTATACATCGGCAACTCGCCGAAACCGATTTGGACATTCGACATATCAAAATGTTCAGTTTTTTGTGCTGATTTCAGAAATACAAAGATTAGTTGCCAACGCCGAGAATGGCATGAGTCATAATCAGTTTAAGAGATGAATAAACATACATAGAGTATATGAGTTTAAAAGCATTTAAGCATTAATTCTTTATTATTTGATAAACTTTTTGAAATTGTACGAGTCAGTCACATCCATGTTACAATCTATGTTACATAAGTGGTAATTAGTGAAGAAGTCTTCGAAACACAAAAACTTAATGCTTAAATGCTTAAATGCTTTTAAACTCATATACTCTATGTTTATTCATCTCTTAAACTAATTATGACTCATGCCATTCTCGGCGTTGTATATGAGTTTAAAAGCATTTAAACTTTCACTTTCCAATTCTTTGAATCCAATTTTCCACCACTCTTGCACACAAATCGGCAGAAATGTTAGCATTTTCGCGTTCGATATTGTTTCTGAGCTCCTCTAACGTTGCTGGCTTGTTGTCATAAACTAACGACTTTACGTAACCCCATAAGAAGAAATCCTACGGCCATAAATCGCATGAACGAGGTGGCCATTCGACCGGATCATTTCTCGAGATTATCCGATTACCAAACTTAATCTTCAATAGATCAATTGTTTGATTAGCTGTGTGGCATGTGGCACCATCTTGTTAAAACAACATATCACTGATGTCAAGTCCATCCAATTCTGGCATAAAATAGCTTTCCAACATGTCGCGATAGCGATTTCCATTGACTGTAACGAAAAAATAGGGTCCAATCACACCCCCAGCATGAAATCCACACCACACTGTCACTTTTAGTGGATGAAATGTAGTCTCTTGAAGCACATGTGGGTTTGTTTCTGAGTGAAAACGCCTATTTTGCTTGTTAACAAAGCCATTTAGCCAGAAATGAGCTTAATCGCTGAAGATGATTTTTCGATGAAATTCATTATTTTCTTCAAACTTTTTCTGAGCCCAATCGGAGAGGTTTCGGCGCGGTCAAGAGAATGATCAAGAGGCTTTAGTTCTTGAGTTAATTTGATTCTGTAAACCCTTATTTGATACTGTAAACCAGGGTTGTTCCTTTACGCGTAATCTAAAATAGATTACATTACATGTAATCTATGTAATGTAATCTATGTCTTCTATGTAAATTTGGTGCAATCTATTAATTTTGACTTAAGAAGAAATATGTGAAAATATTGTATTATCCCTACTGAAAATTTTTTCCGATTTTTTCGCAAAAGACATGCTCAATAATATTGTCAAAAACAAGATCTTGCGATCTTGAAAAAAGTTAATTTAATTGCTAAAAAAGTTTAGAATGCACATATCAATTAAATAGATTACATAATAGTTTACATTATAGATTACACGAAAATATCTCGCGTAATTTAAACGTAATCTATGTGTAATCTATACATGTAAAGTGTTCTATTTTGTCTACGGCACAACCCTGCTGTAAACCCCCCTAGGCCAAGATCTTTAAGTAAAATTCTCCACAATGTCGTTTTAGAGATTCCCAATTCCTGGCAACGGCGTGGAATCGACTGATTTGACTCATTTTGAAATGAATCTCTTACGGCTGCGATATTTTCGGCACAATGACTGGTGCGTTGTCTCACTGGCACAGGAACATTCAATAGTGAATATGTTGACTCGAATTTATCCACAATAGCACGCACAGCCTGTCTGGTGGGACCATTATTACGACCGAAAATTTGAGTAAGCGCTCTTAAAGTTGCGACCACCGACTGAGAATTATTATGTTTCTATTGAAAAACCCTTTATAAAGCTTCTGAATTTTGTGTTGATATCAGATTTTGTTTGGAAACATATACTGATTTGAACCTTTATACGAAATTATAATATTACTTTACACCGGAAAGCTCAAAAAAATATATGAATACTGTAATATTACACCGAAACACTGAATTTATATACAAACAAACTGCACTTGGAAATCTCTTATTTATATTACTTTTTCACTAATTCACGAAACAGCAGATTCAAGTAAATTGAAGATTCAATCTCATGCCATTCTCGGCGTTGGCAACTAATCTTGGTATTTCTGAAATCAGCACAAAAAACTGAACATTTTGATATGTCGAATGTCCAAATCGGTTTCGGCGAGTTGCCGATGTTTACTTTTTAGATGAGAAACTTATTTCTTGATAGCAAACCTTTAAATCTGAGCGTAATTTTCGTGTTAATGTTGATGGTATCTCATCAGACACATTTTCAACTAATGCTGGTGTTTCACAAGCTTCCGCTTTATCACATACTCTTTTTTTATATTAACGATCTGCTAGATTCAACAATTAATCCCATTCATAGTTTTGCTGATGATAGCACACTTCATGCGTCTCATTAAATACAAAATTTTTGTGCACCATCAAATCTTAATGTCGCTAGATCAAGTTTGATTGAGTCATTAAATATTGATTTAAAAACAATTTTAGATTGGGGAGTTGCTAACAGTGTTGAATTCAACACAAGTAAAACTATTTTTTTTTTTTTTTTTTTTTTTTTTTTTTTTTTTTTTTTTTTTTTTTTTTAAGGCGTTCATGCTCCATGTAGGAGCGTTGCCAGGCTAATCAGCTTCGAATATTCACCACGGTCATTCGCAACAGCGACATAGTTACCATGGCAGCCGATTTTTTTAAGGTCGTTTATTACGTCAGTCTCCCATTGTAGTCGTGGTCTTCCTCGCGGTCTACCACTCCCTGGGGTACTAACGTACATTTTTCTAATCATTCCAGACTGTGAATCGGCTCGTAGAACATGCCCAAACCAAGCAATCCTGTTAGAACGGATACAACCTATTATATCAGGACCCTCAAGAAGGTCTCTGATCTCAAAGTTATACCGGGTTCTATACTCTCCATCGTCTGTCTTAAGTGGACCAAAAATGTAGCGTAGGATCTTACGCTCAAATACAGATAAATGCGATTCGTCATTTTGTGTAAGGGTCCACGTTTGTGACCCATACATCACAACCGGTCTAATCAATGTCTTGTATAACTTGAGCTTGGTGTTAGTTGATACATACGGTGATCCAAGGAGAGGTTTAATTGAGTAGAAAGTTCGATTACCTGCAGCGATTTGAGCTTTAATATCTGTAAGTATGCTGTTGTTTGAGTCAAGCATTGATCCTAAATATTTAAAAGATTCAACTCCCTCAATTCGTTCATCGCCGCACATCAAATCTTTCTTCTCAGCCTCTCTTGAAACATTCATATGTTTGGTTTTATTGTAGTTAATTTGCAGACCAATTTTCCTAGCACCACTCTCAAGCGACTTGAAAGTCTCACTCATAACAGCTTCACTTCGGCCGAGGATGACAACATCATCAGCGTAAGCAATCATCTGTACTGAGTTTATTGACAAGATATTGTTATTAGTCGGTAGTTTCTTTTGACGGCACACATATTCCAAGGCTAGATTAAAAAGTATAGGAGAGATAGCATCACCTTGTCTTAATCCGGAGTCGACTTTAAAAAATTTTGATATTTCGTTCTCTACTCGCACACAGCATTGAGAGTTCTGTACTGTCATTTTGCATAGTGATACCAGTTTACCAGGAATTCCCATTGACACCAGAGCAGACCATAGAGTCTCTCGTTCGAGAGAGTCGTAGGCCTGCCTGAAATCAATGAAAAGTTGGTGCACAGGTATGTTGAACTCTCGACACTTTTCCAAAATCATCCTTATCGAGAAAAGTGCATCGATGGTACCTCGGCCCCGCCGGAAACCACACTGATATTCTCCAAACAGTTGTTCAGCAAAAGGATTGATTTTGGATAGCAAAATGTAGGAAAAGATCTTATATGCTGTGCAGAGGAGAGCGATTCCTCTGTAGTTTGCACATTGTAGGCGATTACCTTTTTTATGGATTGGTATCAGCATAGCTTTGTTCCAGTCCTGTGGCATGGTTTCAGTCCTCCAGATCATTTGAACAAGTTCAAACAATCTTGAGGATAGAGTTTCGCCACCATGTACAATCATTTCGGATGTTATATCGTCGATACCAGGTGCTTTATTGCATTTTAATTTTGACAGCGCCGCATCGAATTCCTCTTTGGTGGGTTCGTCTACATGTACCTTTGACGCACGAATAAGCTTTGCTCGTCGCCCGACTTGTTGCTGGTCACTTAAGTTGAGAAGATTCTCAAAATAAGCGGCCCAAGTATCTAAAATATTTTTAAGGTCTACTTGTAGCTCCCCATCTTCGTTTTGAATAGCAGTCGATCTAGTTTGAGGGCCCTTCCTTAAGGTTTTAACCTGTTGAAAGAAGTTACGCGATTGATGTTCCTTATTGAAGCTTTCAATCTCCTCACACTGTCTCTTCCACCATTCTCTCTTCGTTCGTCTACATAGCTTTGTAACGGCTTGTCTTGCCAGTTTATAGTTCTCCTTCGTGGACCTGGTATTGCGTCCTTGTAGACACTTCAGATGGCAATCTCTTTTGTATTGAATAGCGTCAAGACATGCTTGATCCATCCATGGCTTCTGGGAGTGGTTCTGTGGTCGTCCAAGTATTCCCTCAGCTGCGCTTAAAACAGCATCTTTGAGCAAATACCATGACTTATCGACGTCTCCATTAATGGTTTCTGATTTCTCCAATGTTTCGGCAATATGGATTTGATATCTCTCTTCTGTTTCAGCATTCTTTAATGATGAGATGTTAAAACGATTCCGTTGATTGAATTTTGGAATGCCTGGATTTGAGAAGTGGAACCTTATCGTTGCACATACAAGGAAGTGATCACTTCCAATGTATGCACCTCTAAAGGATCGCACATCCCGAATGCTCGAAAAGAAACGTGCTGTTACTAGAACGTGATCAATTTGATTTCGAGTGTTTCCATTCGGTGAGACCCAAGTCTGTTTATGAATCGATCGATGCGGAAAGAACGTACTGGCAATTCTCAAATTATTTGATAATGCAAACTCAGTCATTCTCTCACCATTATCATTCGAATTCAAATGCAGGCTGTTGGGACCCACCACATTTCCATAAGAGATATCTCCTCCAACCTGTCCATTAAAGTCACCAAGAACCATAATGAAGTCGCGTGTTGGTGTTTGTTTCATAACCTCTTCCAGTGCTATGTAGAAATTATCCTTCTCGACGGTCTTAGCTTCAGTAGGTGCATGCACGGCAATAAGAGAAATATTGTTATATGTACCACGTACACGTAGGTAGCAGATCCTCTCACTGACCGGGATGAATTTCATCACGGCTTCTTGTATACGTGCACCAACAAGAAAGCCAGTACCGAATTCTCTTCGAGAAGGATGACCACTACAGTATAGAGAGTGACTATCCAAATCTTGTTTTCCGATTATCGGCTGTCTAATTTCTTGTAGAGCAATAATATCCATCCTATACCTCTCAGCCTCTGTTTCCAGACTTATAAGAGCATCAGGAGCGCTCAGGCTGCGCACGTTCCACGTTCCGATTCGGTAGTCTGGTCCTTTTTCACGTCCAGGTAAAATTCTGTTTTGTTGTCCGGGTCTGTTTTTCTTTTTCTGATCACCAAATTTAACATATTAGTTTTTTTCCGGGGTTAGGGTGTTAACCTTAGGCCCAACCCAAATTGTCGTGAATGGGTCCGTTCTGCATGTTAAGGTCACCAGAAACAACCTTTTTACACGTTTATATAGCGAGCCGCTTGATTCAAGACAGACGCCCGCTCCAAGCCGCCCCTGACATGGAGAACAGACGCTTGAGTCGCATTGGTTGTAAGGCGCCAATTCGCCGTGAAGTAAAACTATAGTTTGCCATTTTTCTAGGTTATCAACACCTAATCCGTTTTCATTAAAGTTTGATACAAATGATCTTGAAAAGAAAGTGTAGCGGTTTCTACTACATACTACAACATTCTACAACATAACTTTATGAGAGTGTTTCATACACAAAAATACTGTAACAATTTTCAGTTAAATAATTTAGAATTAGTAATGAATCTTACCCGGTATTGTAAACAATAAATTGTTAAATAAATAGTTAAATTAAAGTTTTATTATTTAAAATAAAAGTTCATTATTTTATTTATAAAAGAGTTGTGAGTGTATATTTAAAGTGATCAAACGAAACTATAGTGCACATAAAGTGATAGCAGATTATAGTGCTTCACACAACAATAACGTAGAAACCGCTACAAAAGACTCTATTAGACTTCTAGGAGTTGAGATTGAAAATATGTAATATGAAATGCAATTTTCATATTTTTAGCCTAGCTAAGAACGCTGTTCAAAAATTCGGAATTTTTGGGTCGTTGTCGAAAGGTTTTTAAAAGCGAGCAGCTTCTTTTAATATATAAATCATTTATTCGTCCCTACATGGAATATTGTTCTCACATATGGGGTGGAGTCTTTCAAACTCCACCTTCATATGGGGTGGAGTCTTTCAAACTCCACCTTCATATGGGGTGGAGTTTGAAATGTCTTGATTCTATACAGCGGAGAGCTGTTAAATTGATCGGCAACTTAAATCTTACTAACAAGCATAATTCCTTGCAACATAGAAGAGATGTCGCTGATTTGACGGTATTTTACAAGTATATTATGGACGAACGGGCTGACGATCTGAGGAGATCAAACCGATTTTGCCTGAACCAGCAAACCTCGCGCGTTTCACCAGAGCTTCAATAGCAGCCCATCCTTATACGGTTCGAGTGACTTGATGTGGAACTGTCGCATTTCAACGCGATTATTTTCATAAAGTTTCTCATCTCGGGAATGCTTTACCTTCGTGGGTCTTTCCTAATAATTTTAATCCTCAAAACTTTAAGATCAACGTTAATAAATTCCTAAAAGAAAATTGATAAATACTTTCGAGCCCTAGTTCCCTAGTTAGCATGGTATCTTCGGATATTCAGAGACGTTTATCTATAATGGTTAACAATAAACATGCCTAACATGCCTAAAACTTTCTGTACTTGATCACTCGATTAGTAAACAAAAATACACCTGGTTTTATTAAGTCTTCAATACCACTATTATTTTATAACAACAGGAAAACAATACAGCAAAAATATTCCTATATAGAATATTGTTCCGATAACTCCAAGGAAATTTTCAGTAAAACCAAAGCGTACCAAATAATAGACAAAGTTTCTCTTAAATAACACTTAAAATTTAATTCACAACTAAATTAAATTTAACATAACCACGTTTCACCATTTTCACTGTCACAGTATAATTTATAAGCCTAATTAAATGGCAATCTCTTCTATAAAAAGGAATGCCTTATATATATAATTCTGCTTAATTTCTCGAAAATCTATTCTTTACAAAGAAAGGCTAACTCCATAAATCTACGTTATTATTTTCGATATATTTTATTTTTGATGATTGATTTGGTCCTTGTTCTTAGAAACGTTTATGTAGAATCGTTACAATATCAAATGAGAAAATTGTTACACGTGAAATTGAAATTTCTTATATTTCACTGGATCGAAGAACATATATAAAATTAATCATTTTCTTATACTACTAAACAAATGCATCAAAACAACAAAAAGTTTTCGTTCAATCTTTACAACATTTCCTATAACCGTGAATTTTGTCAAATGTTTTCTTTTTTAATTCTAGGATAAGGGAAGGGAGATGGTGAGGGTACAGGAAAAACGCACTTTTTTGGTAATAATGTAAAAACTAAGCTTTCGATATAATTCATTCAAATTTTTGTTTAAATATGTACTTCGATCTGTTTCGATTTTTTTTAAATCAAACTCGAGTCCTTAAAAAAACATTTATTTTACTAGCTCCTTATATAAATTTTAATATAATAAATAAAAAGTGTTGTGTTATAGGAATTACAATATGTGTCATACACATATTGTAATCCCTATAACATACCTTTTAAGCCCTAGGTCGCACAACAACATGCGCTCTGAGGTGTTGATGAACGCCTTTTTTAAATCTTTTTTGGACTGAGCGCTCCCGAGATTATTGATTCGGGCATAGCATTTCATTTGTATGATGTACGGAAAAAGAAATCTACCTGCATTCTCTCTCTATGACAGTGAATGATCTCCACAGTTTGACTGTTTGCATAAACCGATTGACGAGCAAAACGGGGTAAAGAATATGGTTGAGGCATGATGGATCTGATTTCATCAGAACACTGCTGGTGACAATATTTATAAAAAAGCAACGAGATCAGCCACAGTGCAACGATGTTGTAGGTAATTAAGATTTGATGTTAAATTTCGATCAACCACAATTCACATAGCACACTTTTGGACAGAGTCCAAAAGAACTAGCATAAAACAGATGTAGCGCCTCAAACTTGTCAACAATACTCCATGCAGGGAAGACATTGGACTTATAAATGAGGAGTAATTGGTAAAAGAAATTGGTAAGTTAAATATTTTTTACATCTATTGAGACTGAGTTTTTTTAACGCGCTTTTTGCCATCGTCATTATATGATCGTTCCAGAGTAAGTCTTTGAAAATTGTGACGCCCAATAAACGAACGCTTTCACTTTCGTCTATTTGTTCGTCACACATAGTGGAAAAAGTGCAGTTAGGGTGGTTTACTCTAAAAACACTACGTTAACCTTTTTATAAATAAAAAATTAGATTAATTTTTTTAAGGAATATTTAGTAGTCGATACCAGAGCTTTATTTAACAATTAAATTAAAAAAAAAAAAGTTTATAGAAAAAAATTATTTTTCCCACGCTAACCGCCCTTTAGCCGGGGGATAAAACTGAGCCTTGGGTTACACCAGCGGTAATTAATTTAGACTTAGAAGAAGAGCTATCGATGGATTCCGAAATGTATCGGTCGGTGAGAAAATTTTGTATCAACCTTACGACTGTGGGGTGAAATTCGTACGCAGCGAGCTTGTTGATCAAGTTGCCATACCACATTCGATCAAATGCTTTTGAGATGTCTAAGGCGATTACGTACGTTTCACCACCTTTTTCAAGTACATTGTCCTAATGATAAGGTACATAGTTTAATAGATCGGTTTATAAAAATAAAATAAAATATCAAATGGCTGTCTTCCAAACATTTGGGTATATGTGAATTAATATAGTGCTCGTATATTTCAGATAGGTCTGAGAGGCTATTCGACTATAGTAAGATATATCACTTTTTGTTCCTTTTTGGAATAAAATTTCGAAAACCATTTGGTGAGACCATTTTTGAGAAATGGAACAATTTTGATAACTGATGTGATTATAGTGGTATATTCAATGCCGATTATCGAGTACTCGGGTATCCGCGTATTTTTGGCTTTTTCATCAGACTCGGCTTTTTATACTTTTTCATGATACCCGGGTATTTCGATTTACTACCCGGCTATTTTGATCGACTATAAAATTGTGATTTTAAAGAAGCAATCAAATGATCCCTCAGCTTGAATTAATATTGATTGGGATGTAGAACTTAGGACCGTTTAAGGCCTAAAGAGTCCTAGGTCTGAATAGGATTCTATGTGTTGTTGTTACTAATATTGTAAGTCCTATTAACACAACACATTTCATTAAAAAATTTATCAGTCAAAAGTAAATTTATGCAATTCAGGTCGAGTAAACAGCAAATAAGCTAAATTTTATTCTTTTCAACCTTAATCTTATACCTATGCGTCTGATATTCTAAGGATGATATTAAACGAAATGATATGATCATGCAAAAGATGCTGGTAGACAAGACTATGTGGAATTATCGTTAATGAGAGTCTTTTCCTTCTAGACACCTGAAAACGCTAGATGGCTCTTAACATCTTCTATACATGAAACAAAAACATATTTTAAAAGGAATATATAGCATTATCTTTTGATTGCGTTATACAACTGATGACACCTAATAGACTGTTTTAATAATCGCAATACTAGAATAGTAATGTCGATGTTCCCAATGAAAAAAATACTGATATTGAATACTCTTGTCTCTGTACCCGAGCAGAAATTTGTCAGGGCTCAAGTAAGGCCCTGATCAGGTTTGCCCTAACCTGGATCAGGCATTGGTAGGGTTGCCTGATTGGGCCCTGATGATGAGTGTAACGCTTTTGCCCTATCAGGTCCATGATTGCGATTACCGGATCAGACCCTGATTGGCATAATGGGATCAGGCCCTGATTGGGATAATCGGATCAGGCCCTGATTGGGATATCCGGACCAGCCCTGATATATATTTATATATTATACACATAAATTAATCAAATTAAAATAAAAAAATTACAATAGAAAATATAAAAATACAATTACAAAATTAAAACATACAATACCATTTTAATCACTATTATTATAGTCTTTCAGCCGAGAAGCGAAAACTAATATATACATGAAACGATTTTAACTATATATTTCTAAAATGGATAATATTCTAGTGAATTTTAACCAATTGAAATTTCAGCTAGGGGTCAAATACGAAAAACCTGATCAGTGCCGGATATTTTCAAATAAGGTTAACCCTAAAAGGGCATTCTAAATCAGGCCCGGAACAGGCCCACATGAGATTGCCCTAATAGGAATTGCCCTTATAGGACTGACCAGGCCCTGATCATTCCCTGACTGTATTCAGGTTTTCCTTAATTAGTTTCTGCTCGGGTACTAGCTGTAATTCAGGTATTTATTAAACAAATCAACAAAACTAAATTTTTTCATAGAACAAGCTTTAATTTATTTGAATTGACTTCGTAAGAGCTATCCCGAGTCGAACTTTAACTACGATTTAAGTAGTCGACATTCTCAAATGAACCTATTTTAGTCCTTTTCGTCCTTTATTGCCTGTAAATAAGAGATTTTTATTCTCGATAAACTTATTAACTCCTACAAATTCTAAAAACATACTATTTAACATCTAATTAGAATCTCAAAAAACTATTTACAGTCTACTTATTCTTATGTCGTGCTATTTTGAAGAAAAAAAAATTGATCGGAGATCAAAAAAATTAACTGTCAGATCAAATTAGCTGTCAGTTTGTGTTCTTTGGCAAAAAAAGATTGATTTTTATTTTGATCTAGATCAAGTTTTAAAAATCTAGATTTTTTGGTAGATTTTACAAATACATTGAATACTCGGGTATTTACTAAAAGAAATTTAAATATATTAACCCTACCCGTCTGCATTCCTACCATACCTTAACTTTTCTAGATATATTTGATATCTTTTTCAAGGTACCCGGGTATTTAAAAAATTAAATACTCGACTACCCGGGTACTTGCAATGTCGAGTAATTTGGATACCCTAGTGGTTGGATAGTGATCAAAATTTCCAATACTACCCGAGTCGAAATTTAACTACTCTTTAAAACCTACAAATTCTACTATTTAGAATTTAGAGTATTTAAGTATCACTTATTTTCAATACAAAAATAACATCTACATAGCTCCTACAATGGCTACTTACCGGAAAAAATCCCATTTAAGGTGTTAAATAGACGTTAAAAAAATTTCTTTCGGTCTTTTCCGTAATATTAAAAAACAAAAAGAAAAAAAAATTGTTTGATGCGATAATAAAAATAAACAAAAGAAAAGAAAGAACAAGAAAGAACAAGAAATATAAGAATATAGAAAAATAAAATGTATTTTTATATATTTTAACATGGTTGGTTTTATTTAACATTTCAGGAAATAATTTATATGTATTTAATTGAATTTAATATTTTAATGATATATAAAATTATGTGCGAAAGAAATTTTTCAGTTAATCTAATATAAATAATCTCGCTAAACAATTAGGCCCTCTTAATAATTAATTTTAGTGATTTAAAAAAATATAATATTATTTTAATATTTTTTATTTGTCTTGTTTCATATCGATTTATCGATATTTTGATTTAATTTTTCATAATACTAAGAAATTTATGGAAAATTAGTATTATTTTCTACACATAATTCAAATATTTAAATTTTTTGATTTCTGAATTTTGGTCTTTTAAATTGTATCAATAAAAAAATGGCGAAAAAATGGACGCATCCTTTACAAACCAAATCACACTCATACATTTCCAATTTAGAACTTAAATATACGAGCGCTATCTTCATGTATAAAAATGTTGGTCGGGTTTGATGTGAAATAAGATCGGAACCGTAAATAGTTTTTGAAGATTCAAATAAGATGTAGTTTTATACATTGATAGAATTGATAGGACTTTTTAAGTTCTTAGGATATGATAAGTATTTAGTAAGGTGTTGAAAAACAGGCTTATTTAGGTGTAAAGTAGTATTTTATTGTCGCGTTCTTTGGCTTGATGGAAAAAAGATTGATTTATTTACTTGCCAACGAACAGCATAAAATAAATCAATCTACTTTTGTAAATCTAGTAGTAAATTGTTTTGACTTTTTGTTCTGTCACATGATATGTTTGGTTATGTTTACAATTGAAAATGATAGATTTTATGTTTTATCATTTTATTTGTAATAACTTTATTATTAATTAGAAATTTAAATAATAATAAATTATTTTTGAACAAAATACTAATAATAATTAAAATGGCGTTTTTTTTTTGCATAAATTTGACAATTAAAAATAATATTTCAATGTATTTGTAAAATCTACCAAAAAATCTAGATTTTTAAAACTTGATCTAGATCAAAATAAAAATCAATCTTTTTTTGCCAAAGAACACAAACTGACAGCTAATTTGATCTGACAGTTAATTTTTTTGATCTCCGATCAATTTTTTTTTCTTCAAAATAGCACGACATAAGAATAAGTAGACTGTAAATAGTTTTTTGAGATTCTAATTAGATGTTAAATAGTATGTTTTTAGAATTTGTAGGAGTTAATAAGTTTATCGAGAATAAAAATCTCTTATTTACAGGCAATAAAGGACGAAAAGGACTAAAATAGGTTCATTTGAGAATGTCGACTACTTAAATCGTAGTTAAAGTTCGACTCGGGATACCCTTATCGATATTGACACTCGTAATATTTGGCATAAATGTTAGATAGAGAAGAAAACTTTTATCACAACTTGCGTCAAGACTCAGGTTCTGTGATCCGGCAAACATTTCGGCCTGCCTTCCATTGTTGTTGTCGTCGGTTGTCTTAGAAAATTCTAACCACGATTTGTTGTGGACGTTGAAGTCACCGGTAACGATAACCTTGCAAGGAAATTTTGTGTATTTTCATCAACAACATTAGTAAGGAAATTGAAAAAATTGCGATTATGTTTGTTTTGGGACCGGTATAATGCTATTGTGAAAAAAGAAATTTCAGTTAGACAGACTTTTAATACTACTATGTTGTAGCCATCACCATGTAGCTCATAATTTGGAAAGCGTTTATAGACAACACTCTCATGAATGAATGCACATAGACCTTGATGAAGTTTAAAAGCTGATTCGAGCCTATATTTGGGATTTAGTGTTACGTCGTAGGGATAGTTTTCAGAAACTTCTGTTTCTGTAAGAAAAAGAGTATGCGGTTTACCATGCTCGAGATGATGTGGCACGGCGTCATGGTTGGCGTTCAATCCACAAATATTTTTGGTTTGTAATTTTAATGTTTTATCAAAAAGCCAATGTTTTTTTTAAGGTGATTTGAATTTTTTTTAAATAAAAATATGTAAAAAATGTCAACAATAAATCCTATCATATAACAAAACATGATATAGGCCAATATTTCATGGTAGGATGAAGTAAAAAGAAAACAGAAACAAGCGAAAACAATAAAACAAAAAAAAAAAAAAAACAAAAATTAAAATATAAAAAACAAAACACAAAAATAAAAATATAAAAAACAAAATTTGAAAGAAAACATAAAAAAATATTTATAAAAATAAAAATATAATTTACCCTGCTTGCCGTTGGCACTTGGCGTAAGTATTCAAATAACATTATGTATATAGCACTTGTTACTTTACGCAGAATAACTTAAAAGTTAATTGATAAAGAAAATTTAATTGGGTCTTTTTCTTGGGTCTTTAACATTTAATTGGGTCTTTTTCTTGAAATTGTTAATCCTTGTTTTTCATTGTTTAAATTATGTATATAAATGTAGAATTTATCTGATACCAATTCTTACTCCTGAAGATGGTCTAACAAACCGAAATATATATAGAGTATCTAAAAATAATTAATAATTTTATTTATAGATATCTAAATATCTATAAATAAAATAAATATATATAGAGTATCTAAAAACAGAAGCTGATTCAGTGTTTTTTTACAAAACTACTTAAAATATAATAAGAATAATTATCAGCATTTCACAACTTTATAAATTGATTTTAAAAATAAACCTTGTGTTTTTTTTTTTATCAATTAACTTTTAAGTTATTCTGCGTCAAATAACAATAGCTATATACATAATGTTAAAAATAATAGTATATTCTTGTATGAGCTAGAATGAAGGCAATTCTTCACGAGAAGTTTCCCGGAACGAGCGTAGCAAGTGGAGGGAATCATCCGAGTGAAGAATTGCCTTCATCCTAAGCGAATGCAAGATACTATTTTATCCACGACTACAAATAATTCAAATAATTTCATTCATGTTTTCCTGTATAAGTTTGTATCGCCATATTGAATGAAATGAAAAACAAAACCAAACATGTTTGTTTATTTTAGATTTTATATATGTATTGTTTTTGTTTTAACTGGTTTATATTACTATACCAACAAATCAAGTTTTTAATTTGTTAGGGGAATTTTGAATAAATAAAGCGTAATAAAAGAAATAAAAAAGAATTTGATATATATATAAAAGGAATGAATACAATTACAATGAAAGATATACGCATGGAAAGTATATATTCTTTAGTAGTCGTGGATAAAAATATTACCACTGTGTCTACATAATGTGTATAGGCAACGTATTGGTGCTGTGTATGTTCTTGGATATAAATTAATTACACCATGTATCTTGTATATAATTATAATTATTTTTGAATTATTCTGAACCTAATCAATAAGTAAACAATTGTTTACGATGTATTATCTATATTGTTCTTGATCTACGTATATTTTGATTAAACAAATAGTAATAGTAAGTACTCAAACCATTTATGAATAAAATTATTTAGCAATAATTTATAGTTTAAAAAACATTATAGTTTAAATGAAAAAAGTTTATTATACCATTACCACCGATGCCAAAGTGTGAAACCACAACAGAACTAAACTAAAAGGATAGACAAAGACCAAAATAAAATTTTAAATTTAAATAATCATTATAGTTAAGCTACAAACTGTGAGTTTAGAAATAATAAAACAAAATACATCAACTAATACACAACACCAAGTAGTTGTACGCTGAGTTTGTATCAATAGAATAGAGTTAAAAATTAATTAGAAAAAGGTTAAATAATAAATTAGTAAAATTTATATCTGTATACCCTTTTTTTCTTGGTCGACTGTTTAATTATTAAAAATGTTTAATTTAATTTAATCATTTACAAGAATTTGTTTTTATTTAGTTTGTGGAAAGTTTTTTGTTGGATTCATTTTCACGAAAAATTAGCATAAAGCTTTATTGAATCATTAAATTATCTAGACACATGCTAAATTTCAAGCCCATGAAATTATTTTGCTTTTTGTTCATTAGGCAAAAATTAAACGTTCTTACATAAATTATTCCGCATTAAAGTGAAAAACATTTAAACCGAAAGCAATAGGGCAATTACAGGAGAAAATTGAGTATAGTACATTTCACAACTGGAACTACCAACTTTAAGCGCATATCATAAAATTGCAACGAAATTTATTAAATTTTAATGAAGACGAATGTGCGTCAAAAAACCATTTTATCCACGACTACTAAAGAATATATACTTTCCATGCGTGTATCTTTCATTGTAATTGTATTCATTCCTCTTTATATAATTAATTCCACTTAATTTATTTTGTTCCACTTTATTTATTAAATATTCTCCTAACAAATTAAAAACTTGATTTGTTGGTATAGTAATAAATACAAGTTAGAACAAGAACAATACATATATAAAATCTAAAATAAACAACAAACTTGTTTTGTTTTTCTTGTTATCTTTGATGAATTAATTTCAATATGGCGATATAAACTTTTACAGGAAAACTGGAAATTATTTGAAATATTTTGAAGTCGTGGATAAAATAGCATCTTGTATTCGCTTAGAATGAAGGCAATTCTTCACTCGGATGATTCCCTCCACTCGCTACGCTCGTTCCGGGAAACTTCATCCTCGTGAAGAATTGCTTATACACGAATCTACTATTCTTCATCTAAAATTGTTGTTTTATCTAAATCCCAAGTAAGACCATGTTCAATAGAATGTTGTGCAAGTGCAGTGGTACCATATATTTTAATTTATCAGTGCTTTTATGTTGTGAAATTCTTTCGTCAAGTCTTTGACTACTTTGTCCAATATAAATTTTACCACAAGAACAAGAATTTTATAAATAAGATTATATTTCTTAAAAGAATGAATTTTATCTTAAATATTACTGAACAATAAATATTGAGACTTGTTCAATGTTTATTAGCTAATTTTATAGATGTATTTATTTCAAATAAAATTTTCTTAATTTTTTCTGTTAATCTAGGAACATATGAAAGCGAACCATAAATAATTTTTTCAGATAAACGTTTGCATGTTATATGTGGTACAATTTTAAAATCAACAAAATTAATTTGTTTTCAACTTTTTAATCAGCATCAATGGATGCTGTTATTAAGAGTCATTATTTTAAAGTTGGACACTTTTGATATTTGATGCCTTCGATTTTCATAAAATTTTCAGGATATGTTAGTAATACTGAAAGAAAAAGTGCAGTTTACCACCTCTTAAATTTGGCGCGTTTTATCTTGAATAGAGGTCAAAGTTTAAGATCACGAGTAAATCGTATAAATTATATGATAATTTTTCTCCATAAAACCATGAGTTACCCATGAAATTTATTTTGGATATGCATTCTACTTGATACTAGGTATGTGTTGGCATAAATAATTTGGTGACTGATTCATGGCTTGGCTTTGAGGGCCAAGGTCATTCGAAAATTTTGTTTTCGTTGTGATGATATGTAAAAAAAACTAGATTTATCGTAAAATGAAGCTTACATAAGCTATTATGGATATGCTAATAATTTATAAATATCATATTTATTTTTTTCTCTTCAGAATATTAATATCAACTTTATTTTTTTTCCATAATAATAGTATGTATTATTATATTGTTTTCTTACCTATAGATTGATGAACTTAACCTATATTGTCTTATGAAAATTTTCCTATAAAAAAATTATCACAACTCCATTGGTTGGTATGATTCAATTGCTAAAATTTTATTGATTGTACTAAATTTATTTTCAAATTATAATCACAATGGCTTTGCTAAGCTTTGTTCAAAAATCAAATTTTAAGTTAAATTCTCTTATTTTTTTTAGTTGAGTTTGGTTGATTATATGGAATAGTTTTTTTTATCATCAAGGTTTTTTAAAGATTTAATAAAGATTTATTGTTTATTTGTAGAAAACGTTTCTATTTTATATAATACACAATTCTTTGTCAGAGAATAAAGTAGCGTAATCAATTCGTGTTTAATGTATTTTATTCGCAAATTAAAAAACCTTGCTCGTGCCTCGCTTGAATTTTAAACTTTTGCTTGAGAATAAACTAATACAATAAACACTTATTGGTTAAACTAGTATTGGTTAGCGCCACACATATGCCTATAAAATATTATTAATATTATAAAATAGTTTATAATATTTATAATTGTTTATCAAATTTATGAAATGATGCTAAGTTATCAATATGATAATTTTGTTATGATATACATTAGTAGATTGTATTACTAGTGCGAAAGCGTTTTCCAAACAAAGGTTAGTTTGACGGCAAATAATTCGCGTTTGGAAAAGCATTCGCACTAGTAATACACACTATTTTTTGTAACAAGTGCGTAAAATTTATAAATATTTATTTAATTGTTCATTTAATCATTTATTTAACAAAGTTATAAACAAATTTAAGCTTTTTAAATAATTAAAGTGCGCCATCTTCGTTGTAATAGTTGTAAATTATACTAGCTCAAAAATATAAACATAAGAATCCAACTAAAACAACACATAGGAATCCAATAAGAGCTATCAAAATTGTAAACTTAGAAAACCTAAATAAATTGTTTTTCTTGCAATTTAAATGATGTAATGTGTTTAAGTTGTTTTTACTCTATGGTAAGTTATTTAAATTATTATTTTGGAATTTTAGTGCTATAAAAATATTATACATAGATGTATATATGGATAGATTTAACTACAAATCCCACATGCAGACGGCGTTACGGTCCAGACTTACAAAATATTTTGTGGTCATATGTGCGGAAAAGTAGTTTTTTCTTTTATTCTATTCTAGTACAAAATTGAATATTTTTCACGCATGTGTTACAAAAATATTATTTGTTGGCCAAAAAAAGATTTAATTTTTTGATAATACATATTTTATCGTAATAATAAACGCTACCTAATTGTTGACCGTATATAATATTTACTTCACCACAATTTCAAATTGTGTGAATTAATGTAATCTATCGAGAAAAAAAATTTTAAATACCCCAAGTTTTGTTTTTTCTTTTGTTTTGGTCCAAATCTATCTAAAAAGCCAATTAAAAATTTTGGCGTATGTCTGTGGGTGGGTGGGTTTGTGGCATTCCTACAAAGGATCTTGATGAAATAATGAAAAATGATCCAGGTTTACTTGAAAATGGAAGATCCGGATTCATTTCAAAATTGAACAAAATGGCGGGGGGTCTCCGGACCACCACTAAGTTTAAATCTTCAATAACTTCCCTCGAGCATCTGTTTTTGTTGAAAGCTCAATGACATCTGCACCTGATAATCGAATTGGATGACACTTGGTACATATAAGTTTTTACGGTTCACAACTGTTTTGCATCTAGACTTCCGGTTTTTCTCTTCCAGTAACAATTTTTTTTCTGCAATTTTTTGAAGTTTTTATTCCTACTGTAGCCACAGCATCAAATCGATTTTCAAGAAAGATTGGTTTTAATCAACATGAGCAAGATTTCTCTAGCTGTTGTGCAACAGTGGACAAAGGGTTGGGGGGTTCACCATATAACAGGTGGTTATTTTCACTAAGTTTTCAATGTTTGTTGACAGTACACCACATTCGTTCGTGAATGTATTTTGATGACACTTTAAAAAAAGATGGAAATATGCATGACAAGGAGCTGATTAGTTTTTGAGCGATATTGGATAAAGTGCTGGAGGTCTCTCGATAATCTGTTTTTTGAAAGCTCAATAACACCTACACCTGATAATCGAATTGGATGAACCTGGTACATAAGCATTTAGTACGGTTCACAGCAGTTCTGTATCCCAACTTTCAGTTTGTCACTGCTGTTAAAACATTTTTTTTACCTTTTCTCGTACAACAGAATTTGGTAATTATATAGAATTGTTCCGTCACTTCCGATGACCTTGAAAATGGAGTATGTTGTACAGCTTTTTATACTGAGCAATAATATACATATATATATAGGGCGCGGAAAACATTACTTTAGGAGCTATTTATAAAAATTTTTTTTTAATTTTTAATTATTTATTTAAATATAAAGATATATTATTTATGATATATAATTTTATGTTTCACTCGCTTCTGCGACCCTGCAGACCTACGATCAATAGCACCCTCTAGCACTAAAAAGAATAGCCCTAAAAATCGTAGAAAAAAATCTATTTGTAATCTTTAAACTTTCTCTTCAGATCATGATAGCCTTATGCAGAGCAGCCGAGACGAAGGCAAATTACGCCCTAGGCAAGAATAACATTTCATGCCCCTACCCACCTTTCCCTTCTACAGAATAGGGTTATTTTAAACACTTTTGTTTTTAACACTATTTAAAACAATATTCAAAACAAATTGTGTTTTTTTTTTAAACAATGTTTTAAGCAAAAATTGTGTTTTGCTTAAAACATTGTTTATAGCAATTCTATAATTAACAGTGTTTGCCGTTGGCACTTGACGTAAGTTTTCAAATAACATAATGTCAATCTCTTGTTACTTATTATTTGCGTAAAGTAACAAGAGATTGACCTTATGTTATAGTAATGTTACTTATTTGCTTTCTAATATAACTGTTGTATAATGCCGTATTAAATCGTTTTTAATACATTTACACCTTACACGCCATTAAAATGTTGAAATATTTAAAGGTAATCACATGTCAAAATATTGGTACAAATGTGCTGGCGGATCTGGTATTCGATTATCGATAAACGTTCGATGGAGAAGCATTTACAATACGTTTAATTTCTAAATAAAAAAGTGGCAAATATGTGTCATTACTGTGAATCAAAAGGTACATCCTAATTCTGAAAATAAAATTATATAGATTCGGTGCGAGATTTGTAAAATTAGGTTATACATATTTCATCTCATTGACTTGACACAATATTTTCCATTACATTAATTTTTTAATACGAAGTGTTGTGTTAAAGAATTTACAATAAGTTTATCACAACAATACATAGATACCTTTTAAGACGTAGGTTCCACAACTACATGCGTTCTGAGATGTTGATAAACGCTTTCTTTAAACTTTTGGGGATTGGTCGCTCCCGATACTATTAAGATCGGCAAAGCATTCCGTTTGTACAATGTACGGACAAAGACATCCTTCTGTATTCTGTCACTTTATAACAGTAAGTGATCTCAACAATTTGACTGTTTGCACAAACCGATTGATGTGTAAAACAGGAAAAAGAATTTGATTGACGAATGATTGATTCGATTTCAAATATCAACATTCATTACCAGATACTTAACATGGACTTGATAAAAACGGCTGAGAACCTTTATCAAATTTCAAAACCAGTCGCAAATGATGGGAAGCAAATGAATACAGTCTTAGCCAATAAGCAATTTGGAAACAGTTACGATATGATTTGGGCAGTATATTGTGTGAATTCATAGTATCTGTAATGTTTATATTATAGTCCACATTCTAAGTCACGAGTTTTTAGCCATTATTGATTGCTTCCAATCAATGTGATATCAATAAGCGACACCTGGTCAATTATTTTATATATTGGCTTGCATATTAGACAACATTTTGGGGAATTTTAATTATTCGAGATTTTTGTGAGCAATCAAACTCAAGTAACTAAGGAAATACATAATTTGAATTTTTCAATTCAAAGGTATGAAAATTTTGCAATTGAAAGACTTCTTATACACTTTAATAATATTTTATTTTTCTTAATATATTTTCTGTCTCTAAGAGACCTTCTTCAGAGAATGAATTCTGATTTTTATAATGCGAGACAGAAAATATATTAAGAAAAATAAAATAAGAGGTCTTTCAATTAAAAAAATTTCATTAGAATAACAACTTAAAGTGTTATTCTAATGAAAATTTTTTAGCTCAAGCTAAAAATAGTTTTTTAGTTACAAATAGTTCATCAACAATTAAAAATCAAAGGTATGGTTGGAAATATCTCAGAAAAACTCTGTTTTATTTTTACGTGTTTCGGTTGGGATTCGAACTTGCAACCTCGTCACTCGTCAGTGCCAGAGTGAGTTCAAATCAAAAATTTACAAAATGCTCAATATTTTGTCACAAATATCAAAAACTTTTAGAACTACCAAAATTTTTAGTTAAAGCTTGCACATAAATTGGAAAAGAGCAGATAAGTCGGATTTTATACAACCGATATTTATTTTGCAAAATCATGCAAAAAATGAAATAAAATATTGACGTTATATTTACGTTTTATCACTTACAAGGAAGCAAAGCAACACTGGGAAGGGTCCCAACTCAAACGGATGACCGCTTGGGAACTTCATCAGAAAAAAATATGGAAATATGTTTGAATCACATTGAAGCAGGAATATATCGCCCACGGTATGCCAGTATACCTTATCCAGCAGCCCTGGAAACTGGCTAGGATTCGATGGCCCAATCACCCGTTAATCCGAAAGGTGAATCCGAAATTCAAATGATTAAAGAAACGAATACTAGAAAGAAAATCGAAACAAAACAAAACCGGAAAAATCAAATATCGACCCTTGGCTACCGTACCCGGACACGAGTAGGAAACTGGAATGTCAGAACTCTGATAGAAACATCGAGGTTAGCACAAGTTGAGAAAGTAATTAAAGAATATAACATCGAGATACAAGGACTCAGTGAAGTAAGATGGAAAAACAGCGGAGAGTTAACAACAAGTGAAGGAAATTACATGATGTTCTCTGGTAAATCCAACACACATGAACAAGGCGTAGCAATATTAACTACACCTAACGCAAAGAAAGCACTTCTCGAATGGAAACCAATCAGTAGCAGAATAATACCAGCAAGATTCCAATCGAAAATTAGAAATACAACGATCATACAGTGCTATGCACCTACGGAAGAAGCTGATGATGCGACAAAAGATGAATTCTACGAACAGCTCCAAGCAACACTGGCTAGTGCACACCAATATGACATCAAAATAATACAAGGTGATTTCAATGCCAAAATTGGAACCGACAACACCGGAATGGAATCAGTCATGGGCAAACATGCACTAGAATCAACACGTAACAACAATGGAGACAGGCTCATCGATTGTTGTGTCACAAATTAACTATTCATAGGAGGCAGCAAGTTCCCACACAAGAACATACACAAATACACTTGGACATCACCAAATGGAAGAACCAAGAATCAAATTGATCACGTACTGGTGAATAAGAAGCTTCTATCCTCACTACAAGACGTCAGAGCAAAGCGAGGAGCAGACAATCACATCGATCATCAATTGGTAATTGCAACATTCAAAATTAAACCAGCCGCTGTAAAACACAACAAGTCATGTCAGAGGAAATTTAACATCAACAGATTGAGCGACAAAAATACAAATAACATCTTCAAAGAATCGCTCCAGCTCAATCTACCAAACAACGAAACCACCAGCATTGATGAAAAATGGGAACAAGTTAAAGAAGCTTACGTCAAAACTGCTACAGATGTGCTTGGATACCAAGACAAATCACGGAAACCATGGATTAGCGATGATACCTGGAAGAAAATTAAAGAGCGTCGTCAGCTCAAGTTGTAATTGTGTCGCCAGAACACAACCGAGATCTGCAGCAAATATGAAAGTACAGCAAAACAAGTTAAAAAGATGGCAAGGAATGATCGCAGAAGATATACAGAAAGCATTCTCAAGACTGCAGAAACAGCAGCAGCTAATGGAAATATGCGCACACTACACAAATGCGTGAGAAAGGTCACCAACAAATACACAAACACTCCACCAATAAAGGATGAATCTGGTCAAACCCTCACAACACATGAACAACAGCTAAATAGATGGAAAGAATACTTCGAAGACAACTGCCACCAAAATGAAGATAATTTGCAGTCTCCGGATGACAACTTTAATGAAACTATCAGCACCCAACCCATCCACCAACGGAACGGGAAGTTAGAGATGTCATACAGAAACTCAAGAATAACAAATCTGCGGGTACAGATAATATATCAGCAAAATTACTCAAAGTAGATGTAAACACAACAGCAGAAGCTATAACACCACTATTAGCTGATGTATGGAACAAAGGTAAAATACCAATCAAATGGAAAGAAGGTTTAACCATAACAATCCCAAAGAAAGGCGATCTAAGAGAATGCAAAAATTGCAGAGGTATATCTCTGCCCAACACAATAATTAGAATACTAGCGATGATCATTCTCGAAAGAATATCTCCATCAATTAACATGAAACTAAGAAATGGACAAGCCGGCCTTAGACCAGGCAGAAGCTGTACCGATCATATCAACACAATCCGTATTATCATAGAGCAATCAAACGAATGGAATTCACCATTGTATCTCCTCTTCGTGGACTTCGAACGTGTCTTCGACTCAATCAACAGAAACGCGATATGGAAGACACTTTGTGAAATGGGCGTGTCGAAGAAAATAGTTGATCTAATCAAAGAAATGTATCTGGATGCTGAAAACAGAATACAATACAAAGGACAGCAAAGTGATAAATACTACAAATTATACAACCGATATTTATTTTGCAAAATCATGCAAAAAATGAAATAAAATATTGACGTTATATTTACGTTTTATCACTTACAAGGAAGCAAAGCAACACTGGGAAGGGTCCCAACTCAAACGGATGACCGCTTGGGAACTTCATCAGAAAAAAATATGGAAATATGTTTGAATCACATTGAAGCAGGAATATATCGCCCACGGTATGCCAGTATACCTTATCCAGCAGCCCTGGAAACTGGCTAGGATTCGATGGCCCAATCACCCGTTAATCCGAAAGGTGAATCCGAAATTCAAATGATTAAAGAAACGAATACTAGAAAGAAAATCGAAACAAAACAAAACCGGAAAAATCAAATATCGACCCTTGGCTACCGTACCCGGACACGAGTAGGAAACTGGAATGTCAGAACTCTGATAGAAACATCGAGGTTAGCACAAGTTGAGAAAGTAATTAAAAAAAATAACATCGAGATACAAGGACTCAGTGAAGTAAGATGGAAAAACAGCGGAGAGTTAACAACAAGTGAAGGAAATTACATGATGTTCTCTGGTAAATCCAACACACATGAACAAGGCGTAGCAATATTAACTACACCTAACGCAAAGAAAGCACTTCTCGAATGGAAACCAATCAGTAGCAGAATAATACCAGCAAGATTCCAATCGAAAATTAGAAATACAACGATCATACAGTGCTATGCACCTACGGAAGAAGCTGATGATGCGACAAAAGATGAATTCTACGAACAGCTCCAAGCAACACTGGCTAGTGCACACCAATATGACATCAAAATAATACAAGGTGATTTCAATGCCAAAATTGGAACCGACAACACCGGAATGGAATCAGTCATGGGCAAACATGCACTAGAATCAACACGTAACAACAATGGAGACAGGCTCATCGATTGTTGTGTCACAAATTAACTATTCATAGGAGGCAGCAAGTTCCCACACAAGAACATACACAAATACACTTGGACATCACCAAATGGAAGAACCAAGAATCAAATTGATCACGTACTGGTGAATAAGAAGCTTCTATCCTCACTACAAGACGTCAGAGCAAAGCGAGGAGCAGACAATCACATCGATCATCAATTGGTAATTGCAACATTCAAAATTAAACCAGCCGCTGTAAAACACAACAAGTCATGTCAGAGGAAATTTAACATCAACAGATTGAGCGACAAAAATACAAATAACATCTTCAAAGAATCGCTCCAGCTCAATCTACCAAACAACGAAACCACCAGCATTGATGAAAAATGGGAACAAGTTAAAGAAGCTTACGTCAAAACTGCTACAGATGTGCTTGGATACCAAGACAAATCACGGAAACCATGGATTAGCGATGATACCTGGAAGAAAATTAAAGAGCGTCGTCAGCTCAAGTTGTAATTGTGTCGCCAGAACACAACCGAGATCTGCAGCAAATATGAAAGTACAGCAAAACAAGTTAAAAAGATGGCAAGGAATGATCGCAGAAGATATACAGAAAGCATTCTCAAGACTGCAGAAACAGCAGCAGCTAATGGAAATATGCGCACACTACACAAATGCGTGAGAAAGGTCACCAACAAATACACAAACACTCCACCAATAAAGGATGAATCTGGTCAAACCCTCACAACACATGAACAACAGCTAAATAGATGGAAAGAATACTTCGAAGACAACTGCCACCAAAATGAAGATAATTTGCAGTCTCCGGATGACAACTTTAATGAAACTATCAGCACCCAACCCATCCACCAACGGAACGGGAAGTTAGAGATGTCATACAGAAACTCAAGAATAACAAATCTGCGGGTACAGATAATATATCAGCAAAATTACTCAAAGTAGATGTAAACACAACAGCAGAAGCTATAACACCACTATTAGCTGATGTATGGAACAAAGGTAAAATACCAATCAAATGGAAAGAAGGTTTAACCATAACAATCCCAAAGAAAGGCGATCTAAGAGAATGCAAAAATTGCAGAGGTATATCTCTGCCCAACACAATAATTAGAATACTAGCGATGATCATTCTCGAAAGAATATCCCCATCAATTAACATGAAACTAAGAAATGGACAAGCCGGCCTTAGACCAGGCAGAAGCTGTACCGATCATATCAACACAATCCGTATTATCATAGAGCAATCAAACGAATGGAATTCACCATTGTATCTCCTCTTCGTGGACTTCGAACGTGTCTTCGACTCAATCAACAGAAACGCGATATGGAAGACACTTTGTGAAATGGGCGTGTCGAAGAAAATAGTTGATCTAATCAAAGAAATGTATCTGGATGCTGAAAACAGAATACAATACAAAGGACAGCAAAGTGATAAATACTACAACCAGGAGTGAGACAAGGCTGAGTACTATTCCCGCTACTATTCCTAATAGTACTAGATAGTATCATGAGAAAGCTCGATGATGCAAGTCCAAATGGAATCCAATGGAACACAACAAGACGGCTCAATGATCTAGACTACGCAGATGACATCTGTCTACTTACACACACACATACGGACATGCATCAGAAAATACAGAAGCTATCAACCCTTACACATGAAGTCGGTCTCAACATCAATATCAGAAAAACAAAGGCTATGAGATTGAATACCAAAACGATAACACCAATTACCATCAACAATACACAAGTGGACGAAGTTAACAAATTTGTGTACCTTGATTGTACTGTAGCAAAAACAGGCGGGAATGAAGAAGATATCAGTCAGCGTATTAACAAAGCCAGAAATACGTTCAATATGCTTCACAAGATCTGGAATGCTTCCGTCCTGTCAAGAAAGACAAAGCTACGAATGTTCAATGCATGTGTCAAGTCAGTACTGCTGTATGGGTGTGAAACGTGGAAACATACAAGAAAGATCACAAATCAACTACAGGTGTTTGTGAACAAATGCCTGAGAAGACTGATCAAATGCTTCTGGCCAAACACCATTAGTAACCAGGAACTTCTATGGCAGACAGAGCAGGTAGACATTGAGACCGAGATAAAACAAAGAAAATGGAGATGGATAGGACATACACTGAGAAAGTCAGTCGAAGATATAACAAGGATGTCCCTAGAGTGGAATCCACAAGGTAAAAGGAGGGTTGGAAGACCACCCATGACATGGAAGAAAACGGTGCTAGCTGAAGCAAAACAAATTGGCAAGACATGGGATGAGCTGAAAGCGATTGCCCCCAACAGAGCTAGATGGTCCAGTCTAGTAGACGCCCTATGCACCTAAATGGAGATAAAGGAAAAAAAATATTTACGTTTTACGTTATTGTCATGCAAATGAATTTTTAAAACGTTGCGAAAGCAATTATTATTAATAACGCTACTTAGTTTCGGTACTTCGTTTTGACGTTATACGTTACGAGTAACGTTTTGTAACACTACTTGTGATGCAAAAACCGAATTCTACGCGTTTAGTCAGCATTTATGACATACATTACGTTGCTGTGTTACTATATCCGGATGCACTTGTTATTTAAAATTTCATTGTTTTAAAAAACAAAGAAAATGAATCGGCATCACTTTCGTCGAAGAAATTTGCCACTAAAATTTCCCAAATTTTATAAATTATGTACCAAATTAACTCTGTTTTGTGCAACATTTTTCAAGAAGGATTTTTGTGGAAAATTATTGACCACTGCCCCTTCTTTAGACGACTGCCCGTTCTTTAGACCACTGCTCCTTCTTTAGATTCCAATTTATTTGGAGTAAAAAGTGATATAAAGTAATTTGTATTTTGAGATCAAACTCAACGTCAATCGGAATTGAGGGCGTTTTTTCTAAATTTGGCTTGGTACATAAGAAACTCTTAAGTCGATTTTATACGGAAAAAGCAGGGCAACTAGTTTTAAGTAATCAACCAATGAATGGTATAATTTGAAATACCCATGAAACCGATGGTTTTGAGTTTTTTTTAAATGCAAATATATATTTTAAAACCCGTAATTTATAATCGTCAAAAACTCTATTTCTTTATTCAATCAAATTTTTACCTGTCTACCTTTTCATGTTGAGATAGGTAAGCGCATCAGGTCATTCGGGACTCAGGTTATACATAGGTCACAGATTTCTTATCATAATTAAAATTTCTGAACTTTATGTTAGCCAATAAAGACAAACATGTCATTATTTTAAGGGATAAATTATTAATGTTGGGAATCTTGGGACAACTATTTGAGTAGCTTCTGAGAATATTCAAGAAGTCTAGAGAATACCAAAAAAGATTCTTAACAATCGTCGCAAAATCTTGAGAATCTTACCGAATCTCTTGAGAATTTTCCAAACATTTGAGTATACTTGGACATACATAGTTTTTTCAGATAATCTAGGGAATCATAAGAATCTTAAAAATATGAAAGGAACCTGAGATATCTTTAGAGAACCTTTAAATAATCTTAGAATATTTAGGATGTCTATTTTCTTTGTGATTTTCTACTCCAATCAGATATTTTAATTTAACCCAAAAAAAACGAATCTTCGTAGTATAAAATACATTAAAAACAAAAAAATTGTTTTTTCCTAATTCACTGGCCTGGCACTGGCCTTATGTATAACCTGTAAAAATCGTGAAAAAGTAAGATGTGAGCTTTCCAGTAAAAGGGTGCAAGTGCGCAAGATAAGATGAATTATTAATTTTAAACTAACATTTCATTCATTCCAATAAACCAACTATTTCTATATACTCATTTGTATAAATACATATCAATTCAAAGAAAATGAGAGTGAGAATTATTAGCAAAACACTGACGTCATATCAAAAACTCGTAAAAACTGTCCACAATTCATACTCCGCATAACTCAGAGCAATAAAATAAAAAATTGTGAATAAAGTTTTTTCTTTTGTTATAATACAATAACATACAAAATTTGCAGATTTTTTTCAAATTTGTAGTTGAAAAAATCGATGTATACTTTCAAGGAGTAATCCATATCCTTATCATGGAAATTAAAAAAAAATTGCAAAGTAAAAAAAATTTTCGGGGTAAGGGAAGCAGTTAATAGAGAAATAGCAGGGTTTGTGATTTTCAAACAGTTTTTTGGCTTTCCTGTAAAATTTTAAAAATGTGACTTGGTGTAGTTTACCTCCCACCTACAGATTTACAAATTTATTTGTAAATCGGAGTGTAATGGGTTATATAAGATTTTCAAGAAAAGCTTTAAAAACGCTTTTTGCTCTGACAAGGATTTGAACCCGGGACTTAAGAGTCTTGTTTAGACTGTCTAGCCTCTCACCTATGCAAACTTTCAGTAGTGATGATGTCTTGAATAAGATGTCAAGTTGAGTTGAATAATATGTCAAAGTTCACAACCACTTCAAATTTTCCATTCTTGGAACATATTTCTCGGACATTCTTGGTCCTTTGTACCAAACATTTCATGGAAATAAGTATATGTTGAAAATTCAAGATGATATAATGCAAATATAATGCAATTTTTTGGAGCATCTCAAGAAGCAAAATCATTGGCTGAACCGTTCGTTAAACATTTTGTTAGTAAATTTGGAGCTCCAAAAAATTTATTGACGTATCAAAGATCAAACTTTTTAAGGAGCGTGCTTAAACAAGTTTGAAATCTTTTGTAAATTAATTAAATTAATAGCAACAGCAAATCATCCTTAAACTGCAGGTGGTCTTGAGCGTTCTCATCCAACAACAGAAGACAGAAATTTTAGTGAAGATGATCAATCAATGGTTACATTTTGCAACTTTTTCGTATAACTCTTCTCCTTGTGAATCAACTCAACTCATGTCTTTTTAATTACTGTTTGAGCTTAAACCATCGTTTCCAAGTTCCTTAAATCAAGATCCTCAACCAATTTATAATTTTACGGATTATAGTGAAGATTTAAAAAGTCGATTGCCTTGTCTTAAAAAAAAGCGCAAGAAAATCTACTTATTAGCAAAATCAGTCAAAAGAAAATTACGATAAAAATATAAATATGTTCAGTTTTAAAGTCGGTGATAAACTAAGTTACATATTAGGAATAAGATTATGCCATTAAGAAATGGACCGTTTGAGATACTTTAAATACTTTAAAACACAACAATTACAATAAAAGGAATCGTTAAAGTTCGTAATAATTGTTTAGTATAAATAATTTAATTTTTATTTTATGGGTCCACTTCCTTCTGATCCTCTTTTAAATCCTCCAATGCTCCTACTCTTCCTTTTTCTCCTCTTTCTACTCCATTAAAGCCCTTTTTTCATTCCTCTGCCTAGTTCGAGCGGACAAGAAAATTTTTTTCTGGGGGTGACAAATACAAATCACTGGGAGGATAACATGATTTTTTGTGAGGTTTATGTTTTATGCTTTTATCTGCTATACTTGCCTAATATAATCGTAGTAGCCTTTTTGTATATATTTCACGAAACTCACGTAAATATTTCTATTAAAATTCACACTGATGTCATATTTCAGTTATCTTTTAATTTCATCCATGGGAGAAAAAAAAGAAACAAACCATTAACGCAAAAGAGGGAGAGGAAATGAACTTAATATAGAACTCGTGCACAAAATTAATTATCACCACCAACTGAAAAAAAAAATTAAATCAAATCATAGCTAGGTACATCCACATCACATGCAAAACGTCTACTGTCGACATTTAAAAACTTCTTAGCAAATAAACCACAAATCATTATTAAATATACAAAAATATCGTGTGGTTATTTTTAATTAAAGTTCATTATCACTTTAAGAATTCATTTTCTGTTTTTCTTTATTTTAGGAAAGCTCTTAGAATTTTTCTTTTTCCTTTACAATTTCACAAACACAACAATAATCGTGAAAATGTATATTACCAGTTCAACAGAAGTTTAACATTGGTTTACTCTCATTGTGTGAATCATTTATTTTGTAAAAAAACACTCACAGGTGAATACTGTAATTATGGATTATACGATTTACATACTTTTTTGTTTCGTTGATTAAAAATATTTGGGTTATAAGATGTTTACTTAGCTTTACACATTGAAATTTGTTTTGTGTTACAAAATGTCAGTTTACTAATAACATTCAGTAACACGTGGCATTTTCTTTCGTTTCCGTTTTTTAGAGCACTAAAATTAAGAAAGATTGCAGACTCTTTTAGAATTTGGCGATGCACAGTTTTTGAAATATTGTCAAAAAAGTGCTATTTTTAAGGGAGAACTATTTTTAGGGGTTATTGTTTTTACTTTGACTTAATTGGGTTCGAACCCTGGTGCCGATTTCGAGTACATCGCGTCTTGACCTAACACTCCTGCATACATATACGTACTATACATAAAAATGTTTCATTTCAATGTTTAAAATATGGAGGGGCTGGAATCTCAAGCTCTGAGATATCAAGACCTCGGTGTTGGTTAAGGATTTTGATATAATTTTTGCAAAAAACTTTTATGAGGACATGGTTTTGAGTTTTGAGTAGCATACACCGCTTTTTGTAGCTTAACATAACTTTTTGTTAAAGTACATGTTTTTTCATCTCTGTTTAGATATGTATCACAAAATTAACACGAAACATCAATACGTCGTAAAAATTATAACAGATCATATATTAACATGTGAAAAGATTATACAATCAGCAAACTACTCAAAAACCTCTCCATTTATCGTTTTGAGAAAATATTTCAAAATCACATATTCATATTTCTTTCAAAATTCCAAAAATATTGTAAAAATTAAATAAAATAAAAAATTCAAACTTTTTCAAACAAAATTCTAAAAATATTTCAAAAATTATTACAAAATCAAAGATTAAAACTTTTTTCAAAAACTCTAAAAATATTGCATAACTTATAACAAAATCAAATATTGTAACTTTTTTCAAAATTATAAAAATTATAATGAAATCAAGAATTTAAAATTTTTCAAAATTCTAAAAATATTCCAAAAAGTCTTACAAAATCAAAAATTGAAACTTTTTTCATAATTCTAAAAATATATATAAAATTCAAAAATTCTATTGTTTTTTTAAAATTCTAAAAACATTCCAAAAATTAGAATAAAATCAAAAATTTAAACTTTTTTTGAATTCTAATAATATTCCGAAAATTCTTAAAAATTCAAAAATTCAAACTTTTTCCAAAATTCTAAATATATTGCAAAATTTATAACAATATCAAATATTGAAATTTTTTCCAAAATTATAATAAAATCAATAATTTAAAATTTTTCAATATTCTAAAAATATTCCAAAAATTCCTACAAAATGAAAACTTGAAACTTTTTTCAAAATTCTAAGAATATACATAAAATTCAAAAATTTTGTTTTGCAAAATTCTAAAAATTTTGCAAAAATTATAACAAAATCATATATTCAAACTTTTTCTAAATTCTAATAATATTTCAAAAATTGTTAAAAATTCATTTTTTCAAACTTTTTCCAAAATTCTAAAAATATTGCAAAAATTATAACAATATCAAAAATTGAAACTTTTTCCAAAATTATAATAAAATCAAGAACTTAAAATTTTTCAAACTACAAAATCAAAAGTTGAAACTTTTTTCAAAATTCTAAATACAATATATATAAAATTCAAAATTTTTTTTTCAAAATTCTAAAAATATTCCATAAATTAGAATAAAATCAAATATTTAAACTTTTTCGAAATTCTAATAATATTCCAAAAATTCTTAAAAATTCAAATATTCAAACTTTTTCCAAAACTCTAAAAATTATAACAATATCAAATATTGAAACTTTTTCCAAAATTATAAAAATTATAATAAAATCAAAAATTTAAAATTTTTCAAAATTCTAAAAATATTCCAAAAATTCTTACAAAATCAAAAATTGAAACTTTTTCAAAATTCCAAAAATATTTCAAAAACTATAACAAATTCAAAAATTTCCATGCTCAATTATTTATACGTAAGCAAACAGCAAAATTTTTTTTTCAAAAAATTATTAAAAAAAATAAATGAAATCATTTTTTTGACACACTTGACAATATTTTTTGACAAACTTATAATGCCATAATTCTCAATAATAATAATAAAATTTCATGTCAAACAAATAATTAATTTTATTTTTTTCCAGAAAACTAGGTAAAAAATAAATAAAAATCTTTCTTTTGACACACTTGACAACATTTTTTTGACAAACTTTTAATGCAATAATCTAGATTTTGCTAGAATAATAATAATAAAATTTCATGTCAAACAAATAATTCATTTTATTTTTTTCTGGAAAATTGGGTAAAAAAATAAATAAAAATTATTCTTTTGACACACTTGACAACATTTTTTGACAAACTTATAATGCTATAAATCTCAATAATAATAAAACAAAATTTTATTTCAAACAAATAATTAATTATATTTTTTTCCAAAAAATTGGGTAAAAAATAAATAAAAATCTTTCTTTTGACACACTTGACAACATTTTTTTGACAAACTTATAATGCAATATTCTACACTCAGAAAAAAAAGATAGCTTATTTAACGTAAAGTATATGTAAATTTATCTGAAAATGACGTACGAATTGAGCCAGCGGAGGCATAAGTAAACTAAACAAAATTGACTAAGTAAAATCTACTTAAAAGCATGTAAAACATTTTGAGCTGTTATGCTACTACTATGCTACCATCTTGTCTCACCAAAAAAATGAAAAAAATTTAGTTTTTTTGCAATTATTAATCGTTTTTTTATCAATTCAGGGTGAGAGAATTTTATACACGGCAATGATTAACAGCGGTTAAGAAGGGCCCTGTAAAGATAAAATGCTATTTATTATTAATATTTATTTTGGACTTAACCCGGATTCGATCCCCAGACCTCTGTGTACAAGGCAGCAGCATTAACCATTCGTCTATCTAAATAATTATTTACATCAATTTATTTATGAGTATTATGTTGATGCTTAAGTTTAGGACGTTCGAGGGTTCGATTCACAGACTGACCACTATTTATTTTTATTACATTTTTATAATTTTTTTAAAATAACATAAAAATGATTCCTTTTTATTCATAAAAATTCAATTTCACAGCATTTCAATTTATCGATACTGTAGTTATTTTAAAATTATATAGACCTAAACATTTCAAATTTATTCCGACAATAATAATAATGTAACTAAGGTAACACAGAAATAACACTTATATATATGTCAAATTCTTTTTGCCAAAACATTGTTCTCACATTTTTTGCTCTCAGATCAATTTATTATTTGACATTACGTGTTTTATTTGGTCAAAAAAAGTGAGTTTTCACCCTAAAAAGATTTTTTTGAATCTAGATTTTTAGCTATAGAGCAAAACATAAAATACAATAAAAAAAAAGAAATACATATATCTCTCAAAATTAGTAAACAAACAAAACGCCACGCCAAAACGTAAGAACATGTACTGCATAAATTGACAGCTATACATATATAAATTTTACTATTATTTTAAGTAAAATTTAAGTTTTATATGACTTTATTACTCGAAGTCATACGTAATTTTCAAACTATGAAAATGTAAATTTAAAGATGCCTTAGTAAAAAGTACGTATCATATAAGCAATTTCCAGCATACCTACTAAAGTTAATCTCTTTGGGTAAATAGTGGATTATATATACGCGTGTGTATAAGTATGTTTAGCACTATTTGCCATGTAAATTAAGCATTTTTCGACGGTTATGTTTTACAAAATTGTTAAGTAAATGTAACGACCATTAGGTAACTTTGATTTCATCTTTCAAAATTTACTGTTTCAGTAGTAAATTTATTTTCAAAAATTTTACAATTCCAATTTTGCTTTATTAACGTGGCACAGGATAATATTACTTAAATTATCAATACTTTGCACTAGTAAATTTTAGAAAAACGTACGTTATGTTTACAATTTTGGAGTTACTATAGCGCATAAGTAACAAACGCATCGTTTTTTTTTTCTGAGTGTATATTTTACTCTCACATACCAATTCCGACCATCAGGATTTCTCCAAGTTCAATTTTCCTACTCGTAATCACTGTTTAAGCAAAAAATATGCAAATTTCTTTGTTTTGTCACACTTGACGTTTTGTATGACAAACTTCCGGTACAGTTATCGTACCATCGTCCTTTCGGCTCTTCCTATTGAGTAAACCTGTTTTTAGAAAAAAAAATTTTTGAAATCCCTCCAGCGGTTTTCTAGATTTCGTAGGTTGTGACGGCCGGCAGACAGACATACATTTTTTTTTGTTTTTTAGAATCAGTAAGTCCTAAAACGTCGAAAAATGCCAAAAAACTGGGGTTAAGAATTTCACTTTTGGCTCATGAATGCAATACTTAGGTCTTTCAGACCGAAGTAATTGCATGAAAATTGGTTGTCAGTAATAACAAAAATTTCAATACCGCGTGGTATTTTGTTAAATTTTATTGAAAACCAGAATAGTTGCATAAGAAATAATTATTCGTTGCCTAAATAGAAAAATTATCTAAATTTAATTTAGTAAATAAAAAATTAGTTAAAATAACAATTATTAAAATTATATTTCTGTTTCAATCTCGATAAATGTATTTCATCGGTGACTGCAATAATGAATTGAATGCCCTCTGCGGCATTTTTACGAGAGTAAAAATGTGTATCTTTTCCATACTAAAACCTACTTAAAGAAAAAAAGAATTAGAGTGTTTGGTATAAACAGCAATTGACATGATGACATCTAACACACACAAGCTTCAATAATTCAGACTGCGACAAAACGCCTGCTCGAGAACATGTAAGAAGATTCAATGCTCAAATTCAATTCAAGAAACGAAGTGACAATTATAATAATCGGAAATTAACTTCAACCTAGGGATATTGTTCTTCATAAGAGAAACGATTGATTGACAACCGTTGCAGAAAATCATCGATGTTAAGATGCTCTGCAGTATCCAATTATTTTCGAGATGGTGCCAATGGATATCACTTCAACGTTAAGACGATAAACTCAGTCAGTGGCGAAAGCGTTTGATATTTATTCGTTTCATTCAAATCACGCTTCCTTCTCAAGTATTAGATTATTTGCGAGAGACAATCTATTATGACGTTAAGTTGTATTATCCACGTCATATGCTTGCGATGCATTATATCCCATGTTTCCTCAGCAAATTTTCATAATATACTTTGAGAATATTTACATAACTTAAGTTTTTGTTCTTGTCATTAGAAAATATTTCTTGTCCTTTATAAAATATGTGAGTTAAATTATGGAAATAATGGAAATAACACAATAAGTGTTATCAAATCAGTGGATTCAAACAGATAAAAGTTTAATACATAAGAAGAAATTGGACCAGTTATTATCACCAAGCAAGACAACACAAATCCCAATCAAACCTCAATATTTAGAAAATTTTGTGCATAATTTATCATCTCAACAATTTGATGAACATGAAATGAATTTATTAAATAAAGGCTTAAATTTTACACCTACGCCTTCTAGAGTTCCTTTATTAGATTTGGTTATTGATATTGAAACAGCAATTAAATCTAAGGATTTGGTTTTAAAAGAAGATTTTCGAAATGCAGCACAACCACTTTGAAGATACTAAAAATCAATTAATAGATGACAAATCTTCTTTAAAACAAACAAATGAAACGATTAGAAAATTAAAGAAAAAGGACTGTTTTTATAGTAAAGCTGATAAAGGTTAGTTATTAGGCTTTAGTTATTTTAGATAAGAGTGATTATAATAATAGGATGGAAAATCTATAAGACGAAGGTCCTTATAAATTGATTCAAAATAGTGCTTTATCCAAAATGATTAGGGAAACAACTTCTTTAATATCATTAAATAGAGTAGTATTTGGTGATAGAGCGGCCAATAATCTTAAAATTTCAAATCCTTGTGTAGCAAAATTGTATGGTTTACCGAAAATTCATAAAAGTGGTAATAAAATGAGACCTATATAACATCTAATATTAATTCACCATCATATAATATAGCTAAATGGCTTGTAAAAGAATTAAATTTTTTAACACTATATAAAAGTTTAAAAGTTAAAAACTCATTTGAATTTACTGATAGAATTCAGAATTTGATTTTGGAGGAAGATGAAGTTATGACTTCATTTGATGTTACAGCTCTTTTTCCTAGTAATCCTATTCCAGTAGCAATTGAGGCTTTAGAAGTTGGCTAAATTCTATTAATGTACAATAAGAAAAAATTGATGTTTTTGTTAAAATTGCAAAATTATGTATGGAACATAGTTACTTTCAATTTAGAAATAAATATTATCAGCAAACTTATGGTACAAGCATGGGGAATCCACTATCACCAATTAAATCTGATTTATTTATGTCAAAATTTCAAATAACATTGCAAAATTCAAGTATATTACCCCGTTTTGGGATAGATATGTTGATGATATTTTTGTTATAATAATATATGATAAAATTACTGACACACTTGACATTTTAAATGAGCAATATAGTACCATTAATTTTACTTATGAAATTGAAGAAACTCAAAAGATTCCATTTTTAGATTTGGAATTAAATAGAGTTAATTAAAAAATTGATATTGCTGTTTACCATAACCCTATAAACATTGATAGATTAATTACTAGTGACTCATATTGTTCTTCACAAAATAAAATGGCGCTTTTTATTCTATGGTTCACCGTTCATGTAAGCTTCCTCGTTCAATAAAAAATTATATGTATGAATGCAATTACATGAAGAATTTAGCTACAATTAACGGATATCGACCTGCCGTAATTGACAAAATTGTAGAACATCAATAAAACAATAAAAATAAAAAACATATAGTCTATCAACATTTGTCTGCATTTTAAATTTTAAATTGTTTTTAATTTATAATAATAAAAAGTTTGTGGTTGTAAATAAAAACAAATCAAAATGGAAAAGAGAGAAATTGACTATGACAGATGTGCTTTCCCGTTTTTTATGTATTTCTCTATACAATTGGGTGCCTAGAGTACAAATCCAGATTCAAAAAATTGTAATTGCTGAAATAAGTTCTACAATTATAATCATATAGCTATCGACAAAATGAATTGCTAATTTTAAGGGTTTGGTTTCTTTTATTAACATTTCAATCCCTACTCGAATTTATAGAATTGTAACAATAACAAAATTTCTATGATTGCGTTTTGTTGATGTTAAATAAAATTACTTCGGTCTGAAAGACCTAAGTATTACATTCATGAGCTCAAAGTGAAATTCTTACCCCCACTTTTTTTGACATTTCTCGACGTTTTAGGACCTACTGATTCTAAAAAAGCACAAAAAAATGTATGTCTGTCTGAAGGCCGCTGGCCGGCCGTCATTACCTATACTGCAGGGAAAACGGCTAGAGGGATTTCAAAAATAGGTATTCACAAGGGACAGGTCCGAAAAAACGCTGTGCTCGATAACTGTACCGGAAGTGTGTCTAAAAAATCGTTATGTGTGTCAAAAATAGCAAATTTTCATATTTTTGGCTTAAAAAACGTTCGTTTTAAGTGATTAAGAGAAGGAATATTAAATTTGGAGAGATCTTGATGGTCGGGATTGGTATGTCTGATCAGAAACTAGATTATTGCACTATAAGTTTGTCAAAAAAATGTTGTCAAGTGTGTCAAAAGAAAGATTTTTATTTATTTTTTTACCTAATTTTTTGGAAAAAAAATAAAATTAATTGTTTGAAATGAAGTTTTATTATTATTATTGAGAATTATGGCATTATAAGTTTGACAAAAAAATGTTGTCAAGTGTGTCAAAAGAAAGATTTTTATTTATTTTTTACCCAATTTTTTGGCAAAAAATAAAATTGTTTTTTTGAAATGAAATTTTATTATTATTATTGAGAATTATGGCATTATAAGTTTGTCAAAAAAATGTTGTCAAGTGTGTCAAAAGATTTTTATTTAGTGTTTTACCCAATTTTTTGGAAAAAAATAAAATTATTTGTTTGAAATGAAATTTTATTATTATTATTGAGAATTATGGCATTATAAGTTTGTCAAAAAAAATTTCAATTTTTGCTTTTGTAATAATTTTTGCACTGTTTTTAGAATTTTGGAAAAAATTTGAATATTTAAGAATTTTTGTATTATTATTGGAATTTAGGAAAAGTTTAAATATTTGATTTCATTCTAACTTTTGGAATATTTTTGGAATTTTGAAAAAAGTTTTAATTTTTGATTTTGTTATAATTTTTGCAATATTTTTAGAATTCTGGAAAAGGTTTTAACTTTTGATTTTGTAATAATTTTTGCAATATTTTTAGAATTTTGGAAAAGTTTAAATTTTTAAGAATTTTTGGAATATTATCGGAATTTAGAAAAAGTTTAAATATTTGATTTTATTCTAATTTTTGGAATATTTTTGGAATTTTCAAAAAAGTTTGATTTTATTTAGTTTAACAATATTTTTGGAATTTGGATTATAATTTTCCGGCAACGTATTGATGTTTCGTGTTAGTTTGTAATAAATTTTTAAACAGAGATAACAAATCCTTGTTCTTTAGCAATATGTTGTGTTTGATATACATCGCTGCCCAAAACTAAAAACCATGTCCTCATAAAAGTTTTTTGCCGAAAACTATATCAAAATCCTTAACCCAGACCGAAGTCTTGATATCTCAGAGCTGTGAGATTTTAGCCCCTCCATATTTTCGTTTTAAATTAAAGGTTTCATTTTTGATATGATAAAATTTAAACCTTTAATATTCGAATTTCTAGGGTAAGATAATTTTTATGCATCTTCATCATTATCGCATGACATAACGCTTACTTAAGAAACTACAGTTTCTACATCATTTCATTCTTTAAATTTAAGATTTTTGTGCTTATTATCACATAGTTAACTATAAATAATATGATTCTAAAAATATTTTACTGTTGCGTGTACATTGTTTAAGTTTCTTCTTTGTCATTTTGCTCTTCAAGTTTTTACTTGTATCACGAAACATATTTTTTTTGTAAAATTATGGTAATATTATTTTTATTTCTAAAAATAATTGTGGGGTTTGCTGAAAGACAGCAAAACAATTTTTCTCAAATTATGTTAACACAAAAATCGTTAATGTATTTCCTCGATATGTTTATTTAAAACCAAATTCTTTGCTGACTTATGCTAATAACTAGCTCATTTAAAAATGATTATTTTGAAATAATAAAAAAAATATTAACATATCAAAACAAAAAAGTTGAAAGTATATTTAGAACAAATATTTTGTTTACATAATATTTTTATCGCTAGCTTTCTTATCCGAAAATAGATATAAACGGTGAATTCTGGTGAAATAGCAACAGAAAGTAGCAGCAAATAATTTTACATCTCCAAACAAGTAACAGAAGATATTTATGTACCACTATAGTGAATGTTTGCCACTTAATACTGTCTGCCACTGTTTGGCACTTGGGATTTGTTTTAAAATAACATGTTAATAGAAATAGAGTGAAAGTGAATTTCGAGCAGGGTTGTACAAACGGGTAAAGCAACATACCATTACTGAGTGCCCTACTGCAGCAATAAGTAAATGATGTCATAACTGGACCATTTAAATATTAACTCTGGATGATAACTGTGGAAGTATCTGTGCGACTCGCAGTCACCCAATAACAGGGAAACATACTAGTTCAGTAATGGCAATTAATAATAACTATTTATGTACCAAGGGCGTTAAAGAGGTCATTGCGCTTAGTAAGCGACGTAAGCCAGCCCGAGGACATCCGATCAAAAGGTTGGATATCCCTCGATGGGCGTAATATCCAGTAACGTCAATGGTGCACACAGGATTTAATGCGTCATTTTATATGCTAAAAACTAAGAAATGATTAATTTTTTTTCTAGATTGATATGCAACTACAAATGTAAACTGGCATGCGGTGAAAATAAATAGTTTAAATAATTATTTGTGCACTTTGGATATGCGATATATAAACACATCCATATAAACCTGGTGTTATGAGAGGGTGTTGTGAATTTATAAGGCCTGTTCATAAAATGTTAAAAAAACACAAAAAACTAGTACATTATGATGCAAGGACCTGAAGCTAAGGTTTTTGGATGTATGTGGGGCTTGCACACACATAAATTCCAAAATGGCTTACGTCAGTGCATTATATACTATTTTTATTCGCCGCAAACAAAATATTTAAAAAAAATTGTTTAATATAAATCAAAATTAAAAATTTTTTAAATAAAAATATGTTGACCAAAATATTTGTGATTTTGGTCAAACAAATCGTATTACTATGACAACAAGAGATAATAAATATTTATTTTAACGTATTACGTTATTACTGTGATTTGCGGCCTTAAAGTGTCACTTTTTAACCATATATTTTGCTGACATAGTTACGTCCATAAAAGTAAAAAACATTTGTATTTGTTTAAATTCTATAAAAATTAGAAATTGTTATCAAAGCATGTAAAATAAATACAAAATCATTTAAGTATAATTGTTTATAATTTTTTTTGTTACAATATTCGTATAATTTAAAGGTTTTAAAAATTATAAAATAAAAATGATACAAATTTTTTAGCTTCTACTATTTAAAAATTAATGAATGCTGTGACAAAATTTATTCTCTCCATAAATTACCCTAGTAAAAGAGAATTAGTGAATTCATACAATAGTTCATCATGAAAATCATGATTGCTTATTCAATGAAACATATATGAGCGTGTGATGCGAATTCACTTATTCACTTTTGTATATGCTCTTCTCTTCTAATGAATGTTTCAATGAAAACCATGCTGAACTTAATTATGAATATCAGTATTGATGAAAATCGTGTTCTAGACAGAGTTGTGAAAACTTGACCATATTTGATTTTCCTGGAACTTGGCATATAAGTAGTATAGACCCAGGTTAGGAAAACCAAGGCTTATCGAATGGGCCAGGCTTGGCCCAAGCTTGGAAAACTAAGAAATGATTATCAAGGCATGGCCAAGCCTTAGTCTGATACATTTTGTCATACTAAGCCAATGGTTAAAATAAATAAATGTAAATTGTATCTTTTGACTACTATATTTAGTTTTGGGCCAAGCTTGGTTCAATGTTGAAACAAATTTATTGTAATCGTTATATGATTTCAGCATTTGTGCAATGATGGACTGTAACCAACAAAATTTACAATATATGAGGAAATTCCACTACAATACCCGGGTAATAAAAGGCTAAGGGGCCAGACCTGCGCCAAGCAACAGCTTTCGGAGTTTTGGCCAGACTTAATTTTTTCAAACGGCCCGAGTTTGTGCCAAGTTTGGACTGATGTTGTTAGGCCATGTCTGGCAAATAAGACTTGGGCTAGATCTACGAAACCAATTTTGTTTTCCAGACCTCCTTTAAATGTGTGGAAAGAAGTTGTTGAAAGAGTAACATTTATAAAATTAGAGAAAAGCTTAAAATGACTTGCACATGTTTACACTACATTAGACTAGTAAATAATGCGTAACATAATGAACTGAATCTTGGTTCAGTCAAGGCATTTACAACTGGCCCAGACTATAACCAAAGTTAGCTAGCCAAGGATTATACTGCATTATACATTAAAATGCAATATTTAAAAATATACTTTTTTAATATGTTAATTTATTTTTTGTATTTTTTTTTATTTTATTAATAATCATATAAATTTCCTTATAGTAACAATTTGAATTTGATTTTTTATTTTAATGAATATCGATTTCGACTTACGTCATTCTCAGTTCTTAAATTATTATTACAATTTTTGCTTAAACTAATGTCTTATAAACCATTTAAACTGCTATTTTTTATTATTATGTCATATATTTTGTTAGTTTTAGTGTTGCTTTCATCATTTAAAATGTTGTTATTGTTTTTATGTTTATGTATTACAATTTCTTCCTATCTATCTAGATGTTGTCCTTTTCTTTTTTTATGTAATATGGTTAAATTTGTGTTGATATTGGTATATTTGTGATTTTCTATTTTTAAATGTTGGGCATATCTGGATTTTGGATCACTTTTATTAATTTCACTGGTGTGTTCAAAATACCTTTTTGTGAAGGACCGCCCGATTGACCTATATAAAATTTACTACAGTCAACACAGGCAATTTTATAAAAACCTGTGTTTAAGGTTTGGGTTTTTTTGGTTTTTAGGTAATTTTCTATTTTATTTTTGTTTTTGTAAGCTGCAATATTGTGGCGGTCTGTATTGATTTATTATGTTAATATGATGAGTTCCCATTTCTATTAGTTTTGATTCTTTTAACTTTTTTAATTTCAATTTTTTATTTCACTTTTCTTTTTTATCGTGCTTTCCATATCATTTTTGACTGATTCCATTTATTATTTCATCCGAAAACCAACCCAAACGGATCAAACAATAAATATTAAATCACATCATCCATTCCAACATAAACTAGCTGCATACAACCACATGATCAATAGATTGAACAATATACAAATGAATACAGAAAATTATCAAGACGAATTAAATAATATAAAATATATAGCCAGTAAAAACGGATATAAAAACGAAATAATTGACACATTAAATAGAAAACATAAAAACAAGAAAAATTTGAAAACCCTAACACTGAGGAATAAAGAAAACTTAGCAGGCAACAAATACATAGGCGTAACATATAAAAAAACACCCTTCAAAATAATGCAAAAAACTTTAAAAATATATGGATATATTGCAGCTTACAAAAAACAAAAATAAAATAGAAAATTACCTATAAACCAAAAAACCCAAACCTTAGACACAGGTGTTTATAAAATTACCTGTGATGACTGCAGTAAATTTTATATAGGTCAAACGGGCGGTCCTTCACAAAAAGATTTATTGAACACACCAGTGAAATTAATAAAAGTGATCCAAAATCCAGATATGCCCAACATTTAAAAATAGAAAATCACAAATATACCAATATCAACACAAATTTAACAATATTACATAAAAAAAGAAAAGGACAACATCTAGATAGATAGGAAGAAATAGAAATATATAAACATAAAAACAATAACAACATTTTAAATAATGAAAGCAACACTAAAACTAATAAAATATATGACATAATAATAAAAAATAGCAGTTGAAATAGTATATAAGACATTAGTTTAAGCAAAGATTGTAATAATAATTTAAGAACTGAGGATGACGTAAGTCGAAATCGATATTCATTAAAATAAAAAATCAAATTCAAATTGTTACTATAAGGAAGTTTATATGATTATTAATAAAATTTAAAATTAAAAATAAACATATTAAAAAAGTATATTTTTAAATATTGCATTTTAATTCAAAAGTGACAAAAGCACACAAACAGTGAATAATATGGAAAGCCATAACAACACATATAATGAATTAAACATTGCAAAAAAAATTAAAGAGCTATGAATTCGATTTACTTGTTTTAGAATTGGTCCAGCATTGTATTTAAATATTGATCCAATGTGTACAAATAATAATGGTACGTGGTTATCATTTAAGGTTAAAACAACATTCAACCAATTTTATTTTAAAGCTTGTCTCAACGTTGTTCAACCTTAAAACAAGCTTGGCTCAATGTAAAAACAATCCTTTGTCCTTACCTGGGTAGTATTGGGCCAGCATTGTATTTAAATATTGTTCCAATGTCTAAAAATAATAAATGTACGTGGTTATCATTCAAGGTTAAAACAACATTCAACCAAGTTTATTGTAAAGCTTGTCCCAACATTGTTCGACCTTAAAACAACCTTGACTCAATGTCAAAATAATCCTCTCTGCTTACCTGGGAGACAAAATGAAAAATACAACTTATTTTAAATTTTTTTTAAAGTGTATAGTTTAAGCATAGGGGGCACACCAACATGCATGAAAAATGAAAATTCTGCCAATCCGATGTAATTTTGAAATTAAATTGTTCAAGAACGGTTAAACCGATTTCATCAAACTTTTTTTTGTTTGATAGATGATAAGTTAGTCGTTTGAAAAAATTAATTTACTGTTTTTATAATTAATTTTTAAATAAAAATATTAAAAAAAATTTTTAAAGATGGCGGTTGAAGATCAATTGGAATTTAATTAATTTTTTTTCTAAAAATAGTTCTATCCTTACTCTAAAATATATCAAACTTACAAAGAGGAATTATTTCTTGTTCTTGAGATATTTAATTTTAAAGATTTTTAGTACGACTAAAATTCGAATTTTTCTTCATTTTTTCAAACAACCTCCATTAACAAAAAACTTTAAAATCAATTAAATTTTACCTTTCTTTTTTAAATATAGTTCTAACCTTACTTAAAAATATTTCAAATTTACAAAGAGGCGTCAATCCGTATTCTTGAGATATTTAATTTAAAGATTTTTAGTCCGATTAAATTCTAATTGTTCATTATTTTCTCGAACTTCAGTGGTTAAAATTGTTTGATGATAAAAATTTTTCGAAAAAATAATGAACAATTAGAATCTTAGACGGACTAAAAATCTTTAAAATTAAATATCACAAAAACACGAATTAACGCCTCTTTGTAAATTTGATATATTTTAAAGTAGGGTTATAACTATATTTTAAAAAAAACCAGTTAAAATTTAATTGATTTTAAAATTTTTTGTTGATGGAAGTTGTTTGAAAAAATGAAGAAAAATTCGAATTTTAGTCGTACTAAAAATCTTCAAAATTAAATATCTCAAGAACAAGAATTACCGCCTCTTTGTTCATTTGACATATTTTAGAGTAGGGATAGAACTATTTTCAGAAAAAAAAAGTTAATTATATTCCAATTGATCTTCGACCCTAGCGCTATCTTTAAAAAAGTTTTATTTAAAAATTAATTATAAAAACAATAAATTATTTTTTTTCAAACGACTAACTTATCATCTATCAAACAAAAAATAGTTTGATGAAATCGCTTTAACCGTTCTTGAACAATTTAATTTCAAAGTTACATCGGATTGGCAGTATTTTCATTTTTCATGCATGTTGGGGTGCACTCTATGTTCAAACTATGCACTTTAAAAAAATTTTAAAATAAGTTGTATTTTTTATTTTGTCCATACTACTTATATGCCAAGTTTCAGGAAAATCAAAAATGGTCAAGTCAAATCTCGACTTTTTCACTTGCATAGATCACGTTATTCATCAATTATGGAACATCATGAAGTTATTGATGAATATCAGTATTATGGAACTCATGAAGTTCTTGATGAATATCAGTATTATGGAAATCATGGAGTTATTGATGAATATCAGTATTATGGAACTCATGAAGTTTCTCAAGTGGATCGGAAAAAACATGAACTGCGAATTTTTTAGCGAAAATTGGTAAGTCGGTTAATTTAATATATCTAAAATTAACAGCAACTTTTAAATTTCAAAAAAAAATTTTATTCATGAGTTATACTCCTTCAAAGTTTTTGATGGCTTCGGTTTTTATATTTCGATATCTCCTGATGGAACAAATGAAATTTAGTTTTAGTACAGTAAAAATTCTAAGATTGGTTTATATTTTATAGAAAAATTACATAATTAAAAAAATTTAATTTTGGGTCATAAAAATCGCCCTTAGCAATAAACAAATAGGAAAATCAAGGACTTTTCAACGCTGCAGATGATTTTAAATTATTGTATATTCAACAACATATAATCAAGATGATAATCATGAAAACAAAAAAAATATTCTTTAATGGTTATGTTATGATAGCTTTTAGGTATGCAAGCGCCCCATTTTTACAAAGAAATTTTCATCTTAAGAAAAAAAATTGTAAAAATTTATTGAAAAAAAAAATAAATATATGGAGAATGTAAAAATCATATTTTCTTTGTAAAATGGGGCGCTTGCATACCTAAAACTATTATCATAACATAACCATTAAAGAATATTTTTTTTTCCTTCATAATTATCATCTTGATTATATGTTGTTGAATACACAATAATTTAAAATCATCTGCAGCGTTGAGAAGTCCTTGATTTTCCTATTTGTTTATTGCTAATGGCGATTTTTATGACCCAAAATTAAATTTTTTTAATTATGTAATTTTTTCTTTAAAATATAAACCAATCTTAGAATATTCACTGTACTAAAACTAAATTTCATTTGTTCCATCAGGAGATATCGAAATATAAACACGAAGCCATCAAAAACTTTGAAGGCGTATAACTTATGAATAAAATTTTATTTTGAAATTTAAAACGTTGTATTAATTTTAGATATATTAAGCCCTGGTTAGGGTGTCCCAAGACATAGAGGAAAAAAATTTTTTTGCAAAATTTTATACGCATACCCGCTAAATTTTTTCCAATTAACCTTAAAAACTTAAATTAAAAGTTTTACTGCAATTGGATGACGATAACCCGTGCCGACTTGAAGTTGAACTTTAACATACGAGCTTTTACTGCGATTACTGTGCAATTAATAAGACTGAATCTAACAAAATATGGTGTGCAATTTATGAAATTTTTTTGCTATCCACAAAATTGTCGATCGATCTAGTTTCGAACCGATAAGAACTTTTTATTACACTTTAAAAAAGTATATCATTCTCATCAGGGCTAGCCGACTAGATACACTACCAAAAAAATTTTTCGCTATATAAACCTAAAATAGGTCACTACTCTAGCGAAGTATAAGAAACCAAAAAACTTTCATAAACCTATGTTTATTAGATTCAGGTTTAGTCAATTTGTTTCTCTAGTTGATCACTATTGTTGTTATACTCTAACCAAATTAGAATTGGATAACAAACTTGTATCGGTGAGAAGAAGATGACCATCTTCACTTGTGTCTATCGACAAATTATCTACAATTAATTCAATGAATTATTTGTGATATTACAGCACTCCGATGGAAATAATCCCATCATGAATATTATTCATTATGGATTATTTCCATCGGATTATTTCCATCGGAGTGATGTAAATCACAAATAATTCATTGAATTAATTGTAGATAATGTGTCGATAGACACAAGTGAAGATGGTCATCTTCTTCTCACCGATACAAGTTTGTTATCCAATTCTAACTTGGTTAGAGTATAACAACAGTAATGATCAACTAGAGAAACAAATTGACTAAACCTGAATCTAATAAACATAGGTTTATGAAAGTTTTTTGGTTTCTTATACTTCGCTAGAGTAGTGACCTATTTTAGGTTTATATAGCGAAAAATTTTTTTGGTAGTGTATCTAGTCGGCTAGCCCTGATGAGAATGATATACTTTTTTAAAGTGTAATAAAAAGTTCTTATCGGTTCGAAACTAGATCGATCGACAATTTTGTGGATAGCAAAAAAATTTCATAAATTGCACACCATATTTTGTTAGATTCAGTCTTATTATTCATGATGGGATTATTTCCATCGGAGTGATGTAATATCACAAATAATTCATTGAATTAATTACTGTGCAATTATTTGAGAAATTATTTTATTCTCATTAAATAAAACGCCAATGAATTAGAAAAAGATATTACTTCGGTCTGAAAGTACTAAGTATTACACTCTCGAGCCAAAAATGAAATTCTTACCCCATTTATCGACGTTTTAGGACTTACTGATTCTAAAAAAAAATGTATGGGTGTCTGCCGTCACAACCGACGAAATCTAGAAAACCGCTGGAAGGGATCTCAAAAATTTTTGTTTCTAAAAATAGGATTACTCAATTGTAAGAGCCAAAAGGACGATGTGTTCGATAACAGTACGGGAAGTGTGCCAAAAAAAATCGTCAAGTATGTTAAAACAAGGAAATATGCCTATTTTTTGCTTAAAAACGTTCATTTTAAGTGATTGCGAATAGGAACATTGAATTTGGAGAAATTTTGATGGTCGGTATTGGTATGTGAAACCAAAATCTAGATTATTGCGTTATAAGTTTGTCAAAAAAATGTTGTCAAGTGTGTCGAAAGAATGATTTTCATTTTACTAATTTTTTGGAACAATATGAAATTGATTATTTGTTTGACATGAAATCTTATCGAACATGAAATTGGACATGGACATTTTTGATTTTGTTATAATTTTTGGAATATTTTAAAAATGTTTGAATTTTTGAAAAAAGATTAAATCTTTGATTTTGTAATAATTTTTGGAATGTTTTTAGAACTTTAAAAAAAAGTTTAAATTTTTTATTTTATTTTAATTTTTAGAATATTTTTTGAATTTTGAAAGAACCATGAATATTTGGTT
>OY856188.1:169413253-169415510 GCA_963693315.1 Diogma glabrata
ACTACAATTAAAGAACTTAATTTATTTTTTAATGGAATTTATAGCCATAGGGATAAACAAACTCGTTAATCTATTCCTTAAATGGGACTAACTAAATGGTACTTAGTTCAGGAAAAATCATACAAAGTGTAAAATTTGCTTTTAATAAACATAAAATGTTTTACATTCAAATTATTTAAAACAACAAAGAACATATGAAATAAAGAATTTAATCGGTTTTGAAGGATCGATCCATTATATTATTCGCTCTTGAATAAATAGCACAATTGTATAATAACGACCATTTCATATTAAATCGAGAGGAAAAAGCAAAAATCTTAGGTGACCATTTCCGATTTGTCTGAAAATTCGTCTCGTAAAAAAAAACTAATTTGACCGAAAAAATTCAATAAGTGGTTTTTCATGAGATATCACCATACAAAGTTTCGCGAAAATCGGGAAAAATCAAAAAAGGAGCCAAATTCAAAAATTCACAGCTATTTCATTTTTTATCCGATTTGCATCAACAGTTTATCGTTGAAAATCTAATTTAGTCTATTTTAACATAAATTATTCAAAATTTATTGTTGCCTAACAAAAAGTGAATCAAAATGTGAGTTTTAATGTATTTTCACCCTTCGGCTCAAAACCTTACCTTTAATTTTTTTTTAAGGTCAACAAATTACCTTTTCAACGATATACTGTTCTTGATGGTATCATGATTTGTTAGGTTTCTATTGAGTTTTTTATGGGTATGCCATGAATTTTCAGTACAAAGTTTTACCGAATGAGTAAAAAATCGACCATATTCTCTATTCGGTCACAGATAACTAACTTCGCTCTTCAGCAATATTGATTGTTTCGACAAATTCCATATTTAATCCATACAGGTGAATGACCTCTCACGTAACCTTTGACCTCTAAGTTAAACAAATTATCGATTTTCTTGAATTTTCGATTTTATTATCTGTATGAATACACTATTTATTTATTTATTTAATCAACGATGGCAAACAGGCCGAGACCCAATTCTTGCCCATTAGTAACACAAATCTTAAGACTAATAAGAACATTAGAAAAATACATACATATATAGTAAAAGAAAATAAAAAAATTGAACAAATTAAAAATTAAAAAATCACAGAACAGGAAATGATATGATTTAGTTTTTTTTTTTTGATCTGTAAATAGTGTTATGCAAAATGGTTTCTTTAAATTCTGTTTAATTAATTAATTTAAAGATTGTAAAATCATTCGAAGCTGAGAATCTTGAGACTTTAATTTCTTTGTCGTTGATTGGAGTAAAGCAGGGAAATTTTTGTGTTCCTGCGATATATGACACTTTGTCGAGTTTTTTTCAAATCTCTTTTCAATTTTCTTGTATTCTCCTTCCGGACAAAAGCGAAAGGCAATGGCAGACTCTTTGTTTGAATTGACCCATTGGTAGAGTTCTTTTGCAGTTGTTATATGGCCTTCGAATTTTTTCTGGAGACTAGCTCTTGTTGCGTTGCGCTTAAAGGCACCTCCAATACTATCGCAAGGGCCCTTTCCATGTGCCGTGGCAAAGAAATGCCATTCAACATCGAAATTATGGGCCTTTCTATGTTGACACAATAGAAAGAAATTTTTTTCGTTTTTGTACTGCGAAGCTGCTCCATCCGAAAAGAAGTATATTTTTGTGACGAATTGAAAAGTCTCATCCAAGAATTTAAAAAGTTCCTGCTGAAATTAGTATACTGCTTCATAGTTGTGCTTCAGACTCTCGGCAATTATCAGAAGACTTTTGAACTTCAACTCATCTCTCTCATCTTTGCAATAAGTCGCAAACGGATGAAGTGTAACCTGCTGCTGGTTCCAATGTGCTTATTGTACTTCGTCCTTAAAAAGTTTCGCATTTAATATAAAATGGTAGATCCAACCAATTTTTCGAATCGATTAGAGATGAATATATACCTGAATAACGCCAGTGATAATTTTCCGCAAAGTCGGAGATTACAATAAACTCGCCTTGCCGCAGTTGATCCTTTTTCATTTTCAAAAAATCAGATTGTTTCTTCGCGATGAAATCGTGTGGAATAAAAGTTGCCAGCTGCATGCTATACGACGTAATGAAATCATCGGAAGAACGCGTAATATTTTCAAGCTCGTTCTAACTTTTTTTTAAAAAAATTATTAAAATTATTAAAATAAATTACTGAACGGCGTAATTCAAATGGCGTAATGAATGGCGTAATTCAAAAATAAGCTAGTTCAAAATTTACCGCTTTGATTGACCCAT
>OY856188.1:169415710-169645710 GCA_963693315.1 Diogma glabrata
ATTAGAATAAAATCATATATTTAAACTTTTTCTAAATTCTAAAAACATTCCAAAAAATCTTGAAAATTCAAAAATTCAAACATTTTCCAAAACTCTAAAGATATTGCCAAAATTATAACAATATCAAAAATTGAAAGTTTTTCCATAATTATAAAAATTATAATAAAATCAAAAATTGAAACTTTTTCAACATTCCAAAAATATTTCAAAAACTTTAACAAATTCAAAAATTTCCATGTTCAATTATATATACGTAAGCAAACAGCTAAATTTTTTTTTCCAAAAAATTATCTAAAAAAATAAATGAAATCATTTTTTTGACACACTTGACAATATTTTTTTGACAAATAATGCAATAAAATTCTCAATAATAATAATTTCGTGTTCATTATGCATTTTATTTCATACAAATAACTAATTTTATTTTTTTCTAAGAAAATAATTTTGCTGTGTATTACATTTTATTTTTTACTGATTTATTATAAGTCGTTTAGACCTTAGTTACCGAAATAATAATGACATTCATAATTCCCAAGGGAATTATAAGAGGGAGTTATGGATTCATAATAGACCTAATTTTTATTATAAAAGTTTGTTTTGTTTATTTATAAACAACATTATTTACATAAAGCCATAGTAACGAATAACAATACCCTAGCAATACAATTTGAAGTGACAAATAACTAACTTGATCAATTTAAACGCAAAATCATGCTATCAAAGTACTTGATAAAAATAAATGTTTAGGTTTAATAAATGTTTTAGGTAGTAAAAAATAAAATTATCTATGTATCACGTGAATTATTAGATGTCAATTACCTTGTGAAACAAGTACCCCTGTGAAACTCCCTTGATACATAAATAACTATTATTACATTTTATTATTATTTAATTAATTTTTATACCGAATGACAGTCAGTGACGATTTTGCAATTATCGGCAATGGAACATGCTGAAAGGTGTATGGGTGTCGTGGGAAGTTACAAAATAGAATTGTTAAATCTTACTTTAGCTCCAATTATGTAAATCCCATTAAACATTTTAATTTCGTTTTATTTCATTGTAAATTTAATTTCATTTAATTTCATTTCTTTTTGATTTTAATTCATTTTATATCATCATATTGTGGTTCATACATACTTTAATATCTCGTATAACTACATTAGTTCATTTGACAGTAGATTATATTTTATTTTAATTATATATATTCTTAATCTTATGTATTGCAATATTATTATCACATTATTGGATTAAAAATAAAATTTAAAATTTTAGAGTGGCTATTTTTGTGTGCTCCAAAGTTGTTTATACTATGCGCTTACTTTTTTTCGATCGAAGGTTGGGTGTTTGAGCCAGTGATTGTGTAACTTGCTGGGTGGATCGATGTAACAGGATAAAACTGTCCCTCATCATTATGGACATACATTTCCTTGTCAATTTTATTAATTTGGGTATTCGTCTTTGCAATTATTTCATTATTTGTCTGGAAATTAATCTAAAACAAAAAAATCAAAATAAATGGATTGTACGTACCTTTCGTCTTTCTTGACTTTATTTTTTTAACATGCTATAATCATAATTTTTTGTTTTAATGTTACTTTTATAAAATGGTCTACTTTCATTATCTTTAATGTAATGGTCTAATTTTACATTGCCAAGTAAAACATGAATTCAAAAATTATGGGTACTTAACACTTTTAAATTATGATCATAGTATTAAAAATAATTATAATAGCAAAAGTTTTTATTATTTACTAATACTAAGATTACACCTATAATTTGCTATGTACCAAATTTGCTAGCCGTTTTCACCATCATACTTTTTAAATTTGATACGCTGGTGTAAATTTTTATTATTTAGGTATGACATTCTAATTTTTTGCGTGCCTTTTTCATTGTTATTATTTTGGGTAGAAAAAAAGCATTTCAACTAATATTTTATATACTAACTGTAAACATTTATTATTTTCTTTTACTTTTAATTTCAGCTAAAAAATCACGTGAAACATAAATTGACATTTATAAGATAAGTTGATTTAATACTTCGGTCTGAAAGACCTAAGTATTACATTCATGAGCTAAAAGTTAAATTCTTACCCCCACTTTTTTGGCATTTCTCGACGTTTTAGGACCTACTGATTCTAAAAAGCAAAATAAAAATGTATGTCTGTCTGCCGGCCAGCCGTCACAACCTACGAAATTTTTTTTTAAATTAGGTTTACTCAATGGGAAGAGCCGAACGGACGATGAGTTCTATAACTGTACCGGAAGTGTGTCAAAAAAATCGTCAAGTGTGTCAAAACAGGGAAGTTTGCATATTTTTTGCTTAAAAAACGTTCATTTTAAGTGATTACGAGTAGAAACATTGAATTCGGAGATATCTTGATGGTAGGGATTGGTATGTGAGACCAAAATCTAAATTATTGCATTATAAGTTTGTCAAAAAGTGTTGTAAAATGTGTCAAAAGAAAGTTTTTTATTTATTTTTTTACCCAATTTTTTGGGAAAAAATAAAATTAATTATTTGTTTGACATGAAATTTTAATACTTTTTATTGAGAATTATGGCATTTTAAGTTGGTCAAAAAAATGTTGTCAAGTGTGTCAAAAGAAAGATTTTTATTTATTTTTTTACCCAATTTTTTGGAAAAAAAAAAATTAATTATTTGTTTGACATGAAATTTTATTATTATTATTAATAATTATGGCATTATAAGTTTGTCAAAAAATATTGTCAAGTTTGTCAAAAAAATGATTTCATTTATTATATGGGATTTTTGCATTAAATTTCTAGACAATACTTGGGTAGAATTCATAGAATGGGGAACATTTCTATTCTAATTAACATCCTAAGTCACGATTGTATAGTCATTATTGATTGTTTCCAATCAATGTGAAATCAATGGCTGACACTTAGTCAATTAGTAGTCCTATATGTATTAACATTAGACTACATTAAGGGAATTTAAACTAATTTTGGATTTTTCAGATCAATTAAGCTCAAGTAAGTAGAGAAGTAATTGGAATTTTTTCAATTCAAAGGCATGGTTTGAAGTTTCTCAGAAAAAAACTCCACTTCCCATTTTTCGTGTTTCGGTTGGATTCGAACCTACCTTGTCAGTGCCCGGCTCGAATCCTTGGGCAGACACGCTATCGATTACGCCGTTTGGGCGATTTAATTCAAAAAATCCCATATAATGTAAAAACATTTCCATAATATGGAGTCTAATGACAGTGGAAAAATTCAACTTAAGTAAAAATAAATAAGTGATGAAGATGTTTCAACTTTGAAATTGTCATCGCCTCAACATCGCCTCAATTGTCATCCCCTCAAATTAAAAAGGGTCGAGTCAAAATGTCGCAAAATTTTGCTGAACTTGACTGAAACTGCTCATATTTTCTTTATTGTACATATATAATTTTTATAATATTTTAAAAAGTTTATTTAATAATAAAATATTTGATATTTAACATAAAAAAAAATCTCTTAGTTTTAGCCATTTTAGAATTTTCCTTTAGAACAAAAAAAACTGATTCCCGACAGTCATATGCACAGCAAATTTTATCTTTAAAACAAAAAATATCGCATTTCCTAAACTTTCACAAGTAGTTAGATATAAAATAAGCTTCAATTTAGTTTAAAAAAAAAGAGGTTGTCCCATCTTTTCTTATGTTACACCGTTTTTTCTTATGCTACACCGTTAAAAATTATTTCAAAAAATAACATTACATTTTTAAGAACTTTGTTCTAATATCTATTCAACGACATATCATTTATGAAAATCGGTTGAGTAGTTTTTCTACAATCGGTCGTCAAAATGCACTCACATCACAAAATTACAAAAATTTGAGGGGCACCCTGTGAAGAAAAAAAAAATTCTAAGAGAACTTGTATGTTTTATTTATGAAAGACTATCTATAAACAAAAAATAATCAAAATTAAAAGGGGTCAAGTCAAAATTTCCGAAAAATTTGCTGAACTTGTGTGAAATTGGACATATACACCTTTTAAGACCTAGGTCCTACAACAACATACGTTCTGAGGTGTTAATGAACGCTTTTTTAAGATTTTGTAGATTGAACGCCTCCGATACTATTGATTCGGGCAAATCATTCCATTCTGTTATTATGATAGAGAGTGATCTCAACACTTTAACTGTTTGCACAAATCAATTGACATGGTAGAAAGTTTTGCCGCTTTCACTCTGTCAGTTTCTGTTTTTTTGTTTTCGATTATCTGGTTTGATATTTTACTGTCATTATTGTATAGTGGGAGCGATTTAAGAGATTTTTGTTATGGATCCAAATATTAAATAATTTACGTTTGTCTCTATGGGCCAATTTGGCTGCCTTGGAAAATAAATATTTTGTTTGGGGTTTCATTATTGAGAAGGGGACGAATTTATTGATACTAAAACATTCTAGTCAAACAAAATTTATACTATATTATTTAATTTGTATATTTATTTTCACTCAGATAATAGACCAACCTACCAGATTCCTTACATTTCTGTCCAAAGTCGTGAATTGCTTTATTTGTTTTTGACAATTGAACTTTCGTTGGTACAATTTAAAGTATCAGAACTTTTATGTGCTTCATAATTTGATTTCCATATACATTTAAATTTACAAGTTCGTAAGTTTAAAGCTAATTTTAGTCTTGTTTGGGATTATAAAGCTGCAGATTGGTAGAGGCTTAGAGATATCTTTAATTTAAAAATTTCTGCTTCTAATTTTTCAGAAATAATACACGTATGCGAAAGTTTATTCCAATTGATTGTTATGTAGACTGATCCATGGGTTTCGAGGAAATGTAAAGAAACAATAAAATTTAAAAAAAAAATGCTTTTCCAAAGTATAACCAAAAAAAAACTGATGAAAACCTTAGCTTTTACCGAATAGAATGAATTGTATGTAGAAAGCTAATAGACGCAAACTAAAATCTAATTGTAACGAAAAAAGCTACTATATATTTGCTGAGCAGATGGTTCACGAAATTTTTATAAAGCCATTAGTAGAACCTAATTTGCAACTTAAACCAATTTCTGTACTTTCTAACAAAAACATTATCCGGAAAATACTTTTACAAATTTAAACTAATAAGGCATCTGGGCCAGATAGTATTTCTCCAATTATTTTTAAAACATTTGCTAAGAAATTAGCATCAATCCTTACCAAAATTTTCTATTTGTCATATAAGAAGCCGATTTTTCGGAAAATCGCTAGGTAGTGTACATCCAGTTTCAAAAAAAGTGCTAAGACCGATCCAACAAATTGCAAACCCACATCAATCTTGCCGGTTGTTGCTAAAATGTATGAGATATACATAAATTTTAAAGTTATGAGCTACTTAAGTCGTCAGAAATACTCCATGACAATACGGCTTCCGTAAAGAAAGAACGACGGGAGAGAGAGGGGATATTTACTTTCTTTGTCACACACATATGGAACAAGTCGCTTGAAAACCATGGTCAGACTACCAGTGCTGCTTTTAATATGGCCAAAGAATTCGGCAAAGTATAGCTTAACAAACTTATATGTAAATTGTGATGCTATGGCTTAGACCAGCAACTTATATCCTGGTTTTAGAGCTTTATATCTGAGCGTAAATATCAAGTCAATATTGACAGTTTTTCATCAGATATCTTTTCAACTAATGCAGGAATTATTAAAAGCTCCCCGCTATCCCAACTCTTTTTCTTATCTATATTAATGACTTACTAAATTCAACGATTCATCAAATGCTAATAATGTTGAATTCAACATGAGAAAAACTCACGTTTGCCATTTTTCTAGGTTATAAACATATAATCTGTTTTCGTTAAAGTTTGATTCTTCATTAAAGCTTGACTTTCAGGAGTTGAGATTGAAAATAATATGAAGTAGAATTCTTATATTTTTTACCCCAAAACGTTGTTAAAAAATTAATGTTTTTGGATCGTTATCGTGAGGTTTTTAATAGTAAACAGTTTCTTTTAATATATAAGTCATTTAGTCGTCACTGCATGTCACAGCATACATGCATAAGTAGTTTGAAATTTCTTGATTGTATACAGCATATAGAGTTGTTAAATTGATTGGCAATTCAAATCTTACTAATGAACTTGATTCCTCCTTGTATGTCGCTGATTTGACGGTATTTTATAAAAATACATTTTGGTTTAACGGTCATCTGCCAGGATATAATCGATTTTATCTCAGCCCGTAAACTTCACACGTTACACCATAATATCAAGAGCAGCCCATCTTTTAACAGTTAGAGTGACAAGATGTAGAACTGTTGTTTTTCGATGTTTTTTTAAACAGAGTCTGGCATCTCTGGAATGTTTTACCGGTGTAAGTCTGCCCTGAAATTTTAAATTCTCAAAACTTTAAAATTAGCATTAAAAAATAACAAAGTAAATTGATCAATACTCACAAACCTTAGTTCCCTAGTTAGTATAGTATCTTGTGATATTCGGAGACGTTAATCTATAATTTATTATGGTTAACACTAAACAATGCTTAACTTTAAATAAAAAAAATTACTGAAAAATAATCGGCTTGGGGGGAGTCCAGAACCGAAGGGGGGTGTGCGTTGTAAATAATCAGAAGTCATGAGGTTATATTTTAGGTAGTCAATGCATGTGTTGATCGCGATACTTGAGAAACGAATGAATGACATTGAATGAATAGTTCAGGATATTGTGATGTTTCACTTGTGTGAATAAGAAATAGCTATATTAAAACCCATTTCGATCTTCTGTTCGTTTCATCGAACAGTGAAATTCCTTTTTTTCTAAAAAATGTTTACCTATGATAGTAATAGTTATGCATGGTTCACTTAGTACGATGAGGTTCCTTGCTTTGTTGTGTATTCGACAAAGAAATTGTAAGGTGACCCAATCCCCCCTCCCCCTTCCCTCCACACCTCCAATTCCAAAAAACCCTTGTTTTTAGACATATTTTTGAATAATTATATAAAATACTAAACGAACAAAAATCGAAAAACTAATGATAACAAATTTGTGCCAATTGATGAGATTACTCATAAGAACAGTTTTCATATTTATTGGAAACATTGGGGTGCTTCCAGGTGTACGTTAAGTTAAGTGTTCGTTTCATCGAACACTGGCACGAACCCTATAATTTTGTACTAAAATTGGATTTCATAATTTTTCTGACATTTTGGTTATTTGGTGGCACTATTTTGAAAAGAACAGACGTATTTTATTTCGTGTGATATTATTTTGTTAAAACCGAATACTTATACAACAAAAAAGGTTATAAGGGCAGTTTTTATATAATACATTTGTTATAACGTTCATTCTTTACATCGATTGTTTATTATTTGTATATAATATGTAGTTATAATGCCGCGTCGAAAGCTATTGACAATGCGTGAAGTAAGGAAAATTATTGAAAATTGGAATGACGGAGATAAAGAAGTTGATAATATTTCTTTAACTAACAATCTTCCGCCTGATCGTGTTGATCGATTAAGCGATGAAGAAGATATTAATGATAATTTTATATTATTGAATCCTGATTAAACGGCGATGACGGTGATTTTCGGCGATGTGGCCAGATGTATTTAAGTTGAAACTTCAAAAAATATTGTTGAAGATACTGATGAATATGAGTTCATCGTTGAAGAACCCCAACCTGGACTATCTAATCATTAAGAACAACGACAAAAGAAAGTGAAATATGATTATTAATTATTGACTTCTTTTAGTAAACCAAAATATGGTCAAGAAACCATAAATAATTTCAGTATAATATAGCCCCTAGCTCAGCACCTTCAGATGATATGAGAAACCATCTATGTGAAAAATTGAATTATTTATAATGAAAGTTTAAAAACATAACGTTGAGTTTTCTACGAATCACGAGGTGTTTTTGGCAATTATTTCACAAGTTATCATTGGCAATATTATTGCCTGACAAAAGAAGTGGCATTGACTGCTTTGGATCTCTGCGCTTAATTTTTCCATGGTCAATGCATGGAAGTTGCACTCTCTTATCGCAATATATAAGACTAAAAAAACATTGAGTTAAATTGATTTGAATGTAATGGCCACACAAAGCCCTTTATTGACAAACGAGAATATGGATAATATAGATGGATAACCAGGAGTTTGAAACACCACGTTATTTACCAGAGGTTTCTCGAGATCACATTATTGTCAACTAGAAAATAAGCCTCGAAGGTGTCAACTAAAAAGGTGTGGCAAATCCACAATTTTCATGTGTCGAAAATGCAATAAGCACTTTTTTTTGTAAATAAAGTTAGGCATGTTTAGTTTAATTATAATAAATTATGAATTAATGTCTCTGAATATCTGAAGATACCATGCCAACTAGGTATTATAATTTTGTTTAAATAAATTAAGTTTCTTTAAAAAACTTATGAACGCTAACTTTAAATTTTTGAGGATTAAAGGTATCGAGGAAAAACCACGAAGGTAAGGCATTCCAGAGATGAGAGTCTCTGTTGTCATAGTCACGCTCAACAATTCTGCACTTTTTTATTGTAACCGTAAAAGCATGGGCCACAGCATTAGTTCTGGTGAAACGCAAGGAGTTTGCTAGTTCAGGTAAAATTGATTTAATCTCAGAGGAAGTTCGTTCATCTATAATGTATTTGCAGAAAATTGTCAAATCAGCAACATTTCATTTCGGCAAGGAATCAAGCTCATTAGTAAGATATTATCATGTTGATTATTTCCATTCTAAAAATGTCACTGTATCTAAATTTAATCTCAACTAAATCATTAAATTTTTTTAAAAATAAATTTTTTTGGTTTGTAATTATATAGACTCAGCGCCAGCGTTCGATGAAACGAACATTAAACTTTTCCATTTTCCGGAAAAACGGTAAAAGATTACTTGTTTTTTTCTCAGATCTGAGCTTATGAGTATCAAATTACTATAAAAAAGTATTTCGTTTTGTCCTGGAAAATAGTTTCTGCAACTCGGTTCGAAATGGGTTAATATAAACAAATGATTTGCAAACCTCAATTCCTACTTACTTTAAAGATCGACGAAATTTACTATTCTGCGTTTGAATACTAACATCTAAAGTTATTTGAAACTTTGTAAAAAACATGTCTGCTTTATTAAGTTATTAACCCAATTTTTTTTTTTGCTTCGTTTTTTCTTAAGCCTTACATAAAAAGCGACACTTTAAATTTTCTATCTAGATATAAAAAAAGTTTGAACTACAATAAATCAAATCCTAAATAATCAGAAATTAAAGGTCTTGTAGATATAAAATACGAAATCCTTGTTTTAGGAAAAAATTATTTTTATTTGTAATTTAATTTGTTTTGGATTTGTTTTTGTTAACATTAAGATCCGGTGAAAATCGAAAACAAGGTTTACAGAAAATGTATAAAATTTTACCGAGATTTTTAAATGTGGGAGTTAACCTACATTTTTAGCGATTCAATAATCAATATTTGTAATTACATATTGAGTTAGTATTGGCTGTGTATGTCTAACTTAAAACAACGAAAATATTCTTTTTATTTTAATTTTTAAATAAATTTTGATAGCTGAGAATATTATTCAAAATTTGATCTAACAATTTTACACGTCGGAATGAATTTTGTGCTGGTTTTATTTATTATAACATTTCTAAAATTAAGAAATCGATATTCAAATAAAGAATATTAATAGCATTAGTAATATTTTAAAAATTTATAATAATAAAAAGAATATAGTAATACAAATTTATAAAAATTTGGACAATTTATGAAAGAGTCCTTCTATATATAATTCTGCCATTTCTTAAATTAGGAAAATTTTTGATTCTATACGAGGGCAATTTGAAAATTCCGTGATATTGAAATAAAAGAACTGGTTTTTGGGATAACTGTTATTTTATTTTTTACCGTAGTCACCTTTTAGCTCGATTCACCGAGCCCAACGTTTTTTAACTTTTGCAAGCCGGTCAAAAAATATGATTTCGGGAACTCTTCAAAATAGGCATTTGTTTCGGCGATGACCTCCTCATTTATTGTGAATCTTTTTCCTCCAAGCCATTTCTTCAAGTTGGGAAATAGAAAGAAGTCGCAGGTAGCCAGATCTGGAGAATACGGTGGGGGAGGCAGCAATTCATAACGCAATTCGAGTAATTTTTGAGTTGTAAGAAGACACGAATGAGCTGGTGCATTGTCATGGTGGAACAGGATTTTCTTCTTTTTCAAATGGGCACGTTTCACCTTCAATGCAGCATCGAATTTATCAAGCAGAGCACAATAATATTGCCCTGTTATTGTTCTTCCCTTTTCTAAATAGTTGATCAGCAAAATCCCTTGCTCATCCCAAAAAATGGTGACCATAACCCTACCGGCCGAAATGACGGTTTTTGCCTTCTTCGGAGCATGTTCGTCTGGAAAAGTCCACTGTTTTGACTGTTCTTTCAACTCAGGTGTGTAGTGATGGATCCACGTTTCATCAACGGTCACAAAATGGCGAAGAAACTCAGGTGGATTGCGCTTATTCATCTTCAAACACTGTTCCAAAGTGGTTTCACGAAATCGCTTTTGCTCCGGACTTAGTAAGTGCGGCACCCATCTCGCCGATAGCTTTCTCATTCCCAGTTCTTCGTGTAAAATGGAATACACGCGTTCGGTTGAAACGTTCACCATCTCAGCTATCTCGTCAATCTTTAAGCGGTGGTCGGCCAACACGATATCATGGATTTTATCGATGAAATGTGGAATTACAACCTCTTTTGGGCGTCTCGAACGTGTTGCATTATTTGTGTTTGTACGGCCACGTTGAAAGTCGTTGAACCACTTTTGCACCATTCCATACGATGGAGCAGAGTCACTGTAATACTTCTGCAACTTTTCTTTAGTTTGTTTGATGGTTTTTCCCCGCAAAAAATAATGTTTAATAACAACACGGAATTCACTTTTTTCCATCGTGGCGAAAATTTAGAATCTTTTTCTCTTTCGAAGGCAGTAGAAAATTTGTTTATTGATAGATTCAATTCAAATTTTTTTTGGCTCGCTAAATATGATGACAGATGTCAAAACCATATTCACCTCGCCGATCCGAACGCCTTCTGTTGACAATATCACGGACTAATCAAATTGCCCTCGTACTTATGTAGAAGTACAAATCTATCGAAACATTGCAAATTTATGAAACAGCCATGCTACATATAAGTAAGCATTTTCGCAAATTAAGAATTTTTATTTTTATTTTATGAGAGTGTTTCTTCATTTTGTTTAAGCAAGGCTTGCTTGATTAGCGCATGCGTTTTGTTTATCTTGCAGAAAATAATTTAGAATGATGCGCGGTTAAATTAGTTCATTACTAATATGGCTTTCTTTTCACTTTCTTCAAATCAATTTAGAAATTATGAGTATGTTTGTATTAGTGATATTTTAATGGTGGTTGTTTACTTTTATATTTGAAAAATTGCTTATATTTTTTTTTTTAAAAGAAGTGTTGTGTAGTAGGAATTACAAAATGTGTCACAACGACACATAGATACCTTTTAAGACGTAGGTCCCACAACAACATGCGTCTTGAGGTATAGGTGGACGCTTTTTTTAAATCTTTGTGGATTGAAGGCACTCGAGACTATTGATTCGGGCAAAGCACTCCATGTGTACGATGTACGCACAGAGAAATCCCTTTGCATTCTATTACTATGATAGTGAGTAATCTCGACAGTGTTGTGCCGTATTTCTCATTACAAATTTTCAATCACTATTTCCTAGAAATACAAACTCTAAATCTTTCTAAAATCGCAATATTAGTTTTACATAACAATAAATTTTCTCTAAACACATTTTCAAAACTGAAATTTTCTTTTAATCTCTAGCCGATAGTTTTATAAAGGATAAAACTATTAAATATTATCAGTTATCACAATTTTAGTTCATACTAAGAATAAGTCTTTTTATTTTTACCGACAACCTTTTTTTATTTCACATATCATTTTAAAATATTGAATCAATATGTTTTCCAAAAAAACCTTCTCAAACAAAAAAATTACTATAACATTAAATCATAAAATCATCTAAAAGCAAAATAAAACTTTAAATATTTTTTCACACTCCTTTATCAACAAAAAAATTTATTTTAGTTTCTTAGAAATAAGTTACAATATTGCATAATTTCTTTCGTCCGACAAATCTTTTTCCCAAAATATTAAATTTAATAAAGTTATTCCTATTTTGTTTTTGTTGTTTTTTTAATGTAATAAAATCAAAATTTAGTATATAAGATTTAGTTTTTAAGAAAATAAATGTAGTTTTTAAAGATAGAGCTCAAGTAAGGAAGTCACACAGTTTCAACAAAATAGTCTAAGAAAAGTAATTCAAGAAAATAGTTATAAGAAAGACTCACAATTAGTCTACACCTTTTTTAAACTCAAAGTAAGTTAAAGTAATTCAGTTTAAGACAACCAGACTAAGTGTCTAATATACAGTTCAAGTGAAAGTCTTTAAGTTTAAGTGAAACCATTTCAAGAAATATTTATGAAAGTTAATAGTTAAGTTTAAAAATTTTAATTCAAAAAACGCAATCTAAACAAAATCTTGAATTTTATCAAATAAATTTTATAAAGCAGTATAATAAGTTAAAAATAATAGTTTCTAAACATATTCACTAACTAAAATTTAAATAACAGTAATACAAATAAATTAAATAAAGAAAAATTTGTTCGATTTTATTTTAAAAACAAAGTTTAAGTGTTTCATTTTAAATAAAAATATAACCCCGGGTATAACAACAGTCCGACCGCCCGCACAAACCGATTGACGAGTAAAACGGGGAAAAACATATGTCTGAAGTATTATGGACCTGATTTCATCCGAGCACTGCTGGTGACGATATTTATAAAAAACAACGAGATCAGCAACAGTGCGACGATGTTGTAGGGAATCAAGATCTAATGTTAAATCTCGATCACCAACAATTCATATAGCTCGCTTTTGAACAGAGTCCAAAAGAGCCAGGATAGTAACAGATGCAGCGCCGCAAACTTGACAACAATACTCCATGCAGGGACGAATATAGGACTTATAAATGTGGAGTAATTGATGCGAAGTAAAATATTTTTTACATCTATTGAGGAGGCCGAGTTTTCTTGACGCGCTCTTTGCCATGGCCATTATATGATCGTTCCAGAGTAAGTCATTGGATATTGAGACTCCCAATAAACGAATGCTTTCACATTCGTCTATTAGGTCGTCACACATATTAATTGAAATGTCGTTGGGAAACTCGGTCTTTGATCTGGAAACAATCAATAGCTGTTTTTTGGTGGAATTAAAATTGACCAAATTTTTGTCGACTTTTTTTGGGTCCTCGTTTACATTTATGGCAGCGTCTCTCCGGACGGGATTTATGCGTTCATGCATTTTACCCTTTGAAGATAGGGGAACGAATGACTTGTGCAGTGTACTATCATCTGCAAAACTATTTATTGGGTTACTGGTGATTTGCAACAGTTCGTTGATATAAATTAAAAATAAAGTGGGAGATAAAACTGAGCCTTGGGGTACACCAGCGGTTATTAATTTAGACTCAGAATAAAAGCCATCTATAGATACCGAGATGTATCGGTTAGACAGAAAATTTTGAATCAACTTCACGACTGCGGGATGAAAACCGTACGCAACGAGCTTGTTGATCAAGTTGGCATGCCAAATTCGATCAAATGCCTTTGAGATGTCTAATGCGATAACGTACGTTTCACCACCTTTCTCAAGTATGCTATTCCAAAGATGTGCCACATAGTTCAATAGATCGGTTGTTGATCTTTTGTTTCTAAAACCGTATTAGCTATCAGATATCAAAAGGTTGTCTTCCAAAAATTTGGATGTGTGTGAATTAATATAGTGCTCGTATATTTTAGACATGACTGGGAGTAAGGCTATTGGTCTATAATTTGAAATATCACATTTCGTTCCTTTTTTTGGGACAGGCTGGACATTGGCCAACTTCGAGCAGGATGGATAAATACCAGATTTATAGGATTTATAAAATATTTTGGTGAGGGTTGGTGCAAGTTCTTTTGAAAATGTTTTTAGAATAACAGGAGGAATGTTGTCCAGACCAGAAGCTTTGTTGTTGTTTAACCCCCTTAAAAGTTTTTCGACAATTTTGGGTTTGAAATGTAATTGTTTTATATTAACTCCTGAAAACTGGATTTGGGGTATTTCCTTAGGAGTTTCTAAAACTGTTGAATTTGAAGCAAAGCGTTCCGCGAACAATGTAGCTTTCCTTGCAGGGTCAGTAATGATTGAGTCACCATCAATGATAGGAGGGATAGAAGATTTAGTACCGCAATTTAAGGAATTAATGGCACTGTAAAAAGTTTTGTCAGAAATTGACATACTCGAAAGTTTTGCCGCTTTCGCTCTGTCAATCTATGCTTTTTCGTTTTCAATTATCTGGTTTGATATTTTATTAACCTTTAAATATTAGGATCGATTAACAGAGTTCTTTTTATGAATCCAAATATTAAATAATCTACGTTTGTTTCTAAGAGCCAATTTGGCTGCTTTCGAAAACAAATATTTTTGTTGGGGTTTCATTATTGAAAAGGGAACGAATTTGTTAATACCGAATTGAATGGTTTCAGTAAAGTTTTGAGCAGAAACATTTACATCGTCAGTATAAAAACAATGACGATCAAAAGGGAAACCTTGAAAAAAACTTTGGAGACCATTGGTGTCCATTTTTGAAAAGTGAAATATTTTACGGGATTTGGCAACTCTAGTTTGTAGCAAATCAGTTTTGATAATTGATGTGATTAGATAATGGTCAGAATTTCCAATACTACCCTTATCGACATCGACACTCGTAATATCTGGCATAGATGTGAGATAAAGGTCTAAGAGAAAACTTTTATCACCGCCATTACGAGAAGTAAAAGTTAGGCTTTTTACAATCTGCGTCAGGTCGTGCGATGCAGCAAATATTTCTGCCTGCCTTCCATTGTTGTCGTCGTCGGACATTTTGGAAAATTCTAACCACGATTTGTTGTGGACGTTGAAGTCACCGGTAACGATAACCTCACAATTTTGAGATTGTGCTCTAGTTTCGTCCACAACATTAGTCAAGTCATTAAAAAAATTGGGACTATGTTTGTTTGGGGACCGGTATAGAGCTATTGTGAAAAAAGAGATTTCAGGTAGACAAACCTTTAATACTACTGTGTTGTAGCCATCACCACGTAGTTCAAAATTTGGAAAGCGTTTATATGCAACACTCTCATGAATGTATGTACATACACCTTTATGGAGTTTAAAAGCTGATTCAAGCCTATATTTGGGATTTTGTGTTACGTCATAGGGATAGTTTTCAGAAACTTGTGTTTCTGTAAGAAAAAGAATATGCGGTTGGTCGTGCTCGAGATGATGTTGCACGGCGTCCCGGTTGGCATGCAATCCACAAATATTTTGAATGTGTATTTTAAAAAAAATTTTATCAAATTTGATCAAAATATAATTTGTTTTAAAATTGGGTAACTAAACAATAAATCCTATCATATAATAAAATATGACATAGGCCAATATATCATAATAGGATGTAAGAAATAATAAACAGGCGTAAACAAAATTTTTTTAGAAATTTGAAAGGTTACTAAAATATTTATCCATATTGTTCCCACGAGTTTAGCATATTTATAGCATATTTTTCAATTGCTTATTGAAATATTTACAAAAGATTTAATTAATTTGTGAATTAACTAATTTTGCTTTATTCATTCATTGAAATTAGTAATGTCAAAAAATGTGAGAAAAACGATGTTTTGATGTAAATCGAAAAAAAAATTGATTTTTTTGCGTGAATAGAACGTAGTTTTTGATTTACATCAATTTTTTTATGGATTTTGGTGTAAAGAATCCGACAGAAAATTACTATTGTTCTGTGCTTCAGGTATTTTCTCGAAATAAACTTAAAAATTTAATAATTATAAATTTAACAGTGAAATTTGCTTATTTAATAATTATAATATTAAAAGTAGTGCAATATAAAAAGTGAAGTGAAATAAACCAATTTTATATATTACACATACGATTTATTTAAAATTTTAAAATAGGTAAGAAATTGTTTATTATTATAGCTATAAATTAAAATTATTTATAGATGTTTACTACATATTTCATAGACGGTGGTTTGGTGTTTATTATTGTATCTCTGAAAAAGTAATACATGCTATTATTATATTCTTCTAGATTAGTGTTTGCTTATTTAAAGCGTTATTGAAAAATTAACAACAATTTTTGGCAATAAATAAATAATTTAAAATAAAAAGTCTAACGAAGATAATACGAACGATGTCTTTGTAAATAATGTGTTACAATTATGAGGAACATACACCTTACGTAAATTTCGGTAATATATTGGGTTTTAACTATGCCTCGGGTCAACAGCAAAAATACCTTATTAGAGTTTTAGTGGTATCAAATCAATATTTTTTCTTTTATCTTTATTAATTTGTCTTTATTTGATTTCTTATATCTGTTTAACAGAATATAATTCAATGAGTGTTTGCCCGGCGATTCCAATTAGTTCTGAACAACCCAAAGCATCATATGTATTATTAAATCAATGGGGATTGGAGAACCCTTGGATAAATTTTCAAAGTAGGTCGAAATAATAGCTAGTTGTTTTCTTAATTAATTAATTTCTTTATATTAGAATCAAATTTTGATAGCACTATGGACTTGAAGATCTTAACAGAATCAGATCTTGATTTTCTATTTTCTGATTTTGTATAAAAAATTGGAGAGTGGCGAATTGGAAACGTGAGATAAATAAGGTTTAATTTATTAAACTCTCCCATTTCCACATTTCACTTTTTATTGGTTTCCAGCACAATTATCTACACTGAGTTGTAGAAATAGTACCTTATCGATGGATTTATCATTTTTTTTCTTTGATTTATAGCTCAAGCGCTTCAATAACCTCGCATGAAAGTGAATTGCAAGCTTGTTTTCAATGTGTAGATTTTGTGCTTCTTTTCAATGTGTAGATTTTATTTTTGATTGCAACTTTTAGTTTTGAATCAGTTTCATTTATACAGGACTTTAAAGCGTTTCTAAACACAGAACGGGGTAAAACATTTACTGAGTTTTATAGAAAAACGTTTCACTGGATGATGACACTTGAAGCTTGATGATTGAGAATATTGTTCAAGAATTTATGGTCAGAGACGAAAACATTACGGCCATTCAGTTTGAACAAATTAGCACCGATATTGCAAATAATTTTCTTGGGGAAAATAAGGCAAATATTCTATCAAACTCCTTAAACTTTTATTTTTATTCGAATGAAAAGATGCTCTCTTTAAAAACATTAAAAAATTAACCTCCTAATTACTAAATATTTCTAGTTTTCCTTATTTCTACAAAATTTTAAGCTATTATTTCATTTTGTAAACACAAAAGATCTTTTTTATACTGGCGGCAGAAAACCGACCGAAGACTGTACAAGAAGTACCGTAAAAGTTGCTGTAAACTTAAAAAAATTGAAATTTTTAAAAAGAAAGCCAAATTTTCATCATCAAATCTTATGTCTGGAGCTGGAACTATCAATCATTTAGGTATAGAGTAAGAATTCGTAGCTTTTAGTAACATCTCTACTCTATAGTATTATTTTCTTCTTAGACAAAGAAAAAATTGAAAATAATGAGAACTGGATTTCTTATATGCAGTCTCCATGGGAAATTGTTGAGTTAAAATGGAAAGAAACTACCAAAAAGACGCCATAGCGAATTAGGCGGAAAAAATTATTTGAAGGCAACTGAGATTATTGAAAGTTGGCCATTATTGATATCACCAAAAGGGTTCCGATTGGTAAGAAGTTAACCGTATTTTTGAAAAAAAAAATTTTACATTTTATTATATACGGGAATTTTTCGTTCAATTTTATTTGATATATAAAACATTTATTTTAATAATTTTGTTGGTTCAAACTTAACAAGTATTATAATAAATTTCACTAATAAATTAAAATAAAATCGCCAATATATTATTAACTAATAGTTTTTATTTACTATATACGTATTTTAAAAGCTATGTTTTCATCGACAGAAGTATATATCAAAAGTAAGTTTTGATATATGTATACTACTGTCGATGAAAGCATAGCTTTCTTTAAATATTAGTTAATAAGATATTTTCGATTTTGTTTAAATTTATTAGTGAAATTTATTATAAAACATTATATTTTATATATTATTTTGTAATACCATTTAATGTTGGAAATAAAAATTTAATTACAATTTTGTATTAAAATTGGTATTACGGTTTTGTTCAACAATAAATTACTATAATATAAAACATTAGTTTTAAAAACAATTAAAAACAATTAAGAAATAATATTTCTTTTTGTGTTATTTCTTTTTCAATGTTAGCTTTCTTGAAAATGACGACTATTGTTATCGAAAAACTGAAAAGTAAAATAAATAGGAAGCAAAACATAATATAAACAACGAAATAAAATAATTAAAGATTTTAATATGAAATAAAATTCACGTAAATAATAGTTAAGGAGAAAACGATCAACTTATAAAAGAAAATTGTGAACAATCACTTACACTTAATGCTTATGAAACTACATTTCAATTTCAGATTGATATAGATTTTGGAAAAAATCACCCAGAATCAACCTTTGCCTTATTTGAAAAGTGGGAAATATTTACTAAAAAGTTGCCTCTAGTGCTTTTTAAAAAACTAAAATATAAATCAAAACCATCAACAAGAGTAACTGGAAAGGTTAAAATTATTTGGAAACCTTCCATTCAAAATTCAACTATATAATTCGTTTGCTGTGGAAATGGGATCTGTTATCGAATTGAAAAAAATTGTCGAGGGGAAAAACAGCATTATTCCAGTTACGGAATAACAATGCAACCTCTAATCGCTGTTATATTGGACGGAAACAAGTATCAGTATGCAATCGTTTTTGACGAAATTTATTATACATTTGACAGTTGTAAAAAAGTTGTTAGAAAATAAAACATTTTTATTAAATTAACAAATTTAATAATTACTTAATTTGACAGTTTCTTAAAATGCATAGATAATTGTTTTAAAATGTTTTTTGAATTAAATCTCAAATACCCCACCCCATTGAATATCAAAAAGTTTGGAATTTTATCCAAATTTATTTTTATAGTAAAGAATTAGACTAACGGAAATTGAAAAAAAGAGTAATTTTCTTTTAATTTAAACCTTTTTTTAAAATTTTGAATTTCATAGTTTAATATAACTTTTTCTAATTTAAATTTTATTGCTATTGAATTTTAAGTTTAAAAGTATTTTCTATTTTTACAAACTTCATAAGTATAATTGGTTAAATCTATCACATAAGGTTAAAGTTTAATTTTAATTTTAAGTTATTAATATAATTTGATAATTTAATTCTAATCATCTAATTGTAATGTAATCGTGTTAAACTCACCAAGAAAAAAAATTTCCTTAATCCAAGTATATTTTTAGACAATACAATAATTTGAATTATCTTAAACTTAAGTAATATATTCTTGTGCTAAGTAAACTTCTAATATAAGCTTATTTAGAACAAGAATATATTACTTAATGCAATCACAATTATTGTATTGTCTAAAGTTATACTTGGCTTTCTTTCTCAGTGCTGTTTTCTTTGTTTTCAAATATTTGAAACCACGGAAATCTATCTATATATAAATACGTAAGCAATATTTTTGCGGTACAATTTTAAAATATTTGCTCCATCAAAAGTGTGGCAATATGTATATCTTAGGAAAGGTCTTGAGTATTAGTTTTTTTGAATTTTGACGATTTTTTCAGAAAAAATGGCAAAAATGTGATAGTTTTGTTTTTGAGATTTTTGTTCGGTTATTTTGTTTTTTTTTTCTAAACTTCTTTGTTTCACAATTCAAAATCAATCTATATCTATATATAAATACGTAAGCAATATTTTTGCGATACAATTTTAAAATATTTGCTCCATCACAAGTGTGGCAATAAGTGTATCGTAGGAAAGGTCTTGAGGAGTAGATGTGTCGAAAAATACTTTGTTTTGAATTCTGACGATTTTTTCAGAAAAAATGGGAAAAATGTGATAATTGTATTTTTTGAGTTTTTTGTTCGGTTATTTTGTTTATTTATCAAGTTATTTGTTTCACAATTCAAAATCAATCTATATCTATACATAAATACGTAAGCAATATGTTTGCGGTAAAATTTTAAAATGTTTGCTCCATCAAAAGTGTGGCAATATGTATATGGTAGGAAAGGTTTTGAGGAGTAGATGTGCCGAAAAATACATTTTTTTTTTAATTTTGACGATTTTTTCAGAAAAAATGGCAAAAATGTGATAGTTTTGTTTTTTGAGATTTTTGTTCGGTTATGTTGTTTTTTTTTTCTAAAAGTTATTTGTTTTACAATTCAAAATCAATGTATATCTATATATAAATACGTAAGCAATATTTTTGCGGTACAATTTCAAAATATTTGATCCATCAAAAGTGTGGCAATATATATATCATAGGAAAGGTCTTGAGTAGTAGATTTGCCGAAAAATACTTTTTCTGAATTTTTGATGTTTTTTTTCAGAAAAAATGGCAAAAATGTGATAGTTTGGTTTTTTGAGATTTTCGTTCGGTTATTTTGTTTTTTTTCTAAAAGTTATTTGTTTCACAATTCAAAATCAATCTATATCTATATATAAATACGTAAGCAATATTTTTGCGGTACAATTTTAAAATGTTTGCGCCATCACATGTGTGGCAATATGTGTATCGTAGGAAAGGTCTTGAGGAGTAGATGTGTCGAAAAATACTTTGTTTTGAATTCTGACGATTTTTTCAGAAAAAATGGGAAAAATGTGATAATTGTGTTTTTTGAGTTTTTTGTTCGATTATTTTGTTTTTATCTTATAAAAGTTATTTGTTTCCAATTCAAAATCAATTTATCAAATAATCAAACTCTGAAATAATGTATTGTAGCTATTTTGTTGGAGGTCTTTTTACATTTTCTATTTACAATGGCCGAGTTTCGGCCACTGGGCGATTCCTAGTTTATATAAATCATTTAAAGTACATACATTTTGTGAAGACAAGTGATCCTCACCGAAATCTGTTTAAAAGCCACGAAAATAAGACAAATACACTTTCAAGGACATCAGTACCTAAACTTAAAAGTAAAGAAGAGACAACATATCAATATAATTTCCATTAATATAAAGAAGAATAATAATGACCCTAAAGCCATCTTTGAGTCTTCTCAAGAGAAAATTGCTCTAAATACAGTAAAACTTAAGGAAAAGGTTAACAAATCAGTTCTTAATTTTCTTACAAAAATGTCAAGTATTAGTAATGTTACAAATTCATTACTTGACTTTACGCAAAAAAACTTCACAACTCTTGTGATTGAAGTCATATTTTCAGAGTTAGTAAAAATAGTTCCGTTCATCGATAAAAATATTCGACACACAGTCGAGGAATTGCTAAAATTTTGATCTGTAGATGATCTGTTTTAACCACCTAAAACATTTCTTATCGATTCTTAAACAACGGAAACAATGCGAAAATGTGTAGAACCGAGTTCAAGAAGAGTTTTGAAGAGATTTTAATTCCTATATCGAGTATCAGATAAAAAATTTTTTTGAGCAACCACACGTATTAATGTAAACAACAGAACACACTTCAAACCATTTTGAAACTAATTTGGGCCAAATTTCAAACTTCGAACTTCGTTCGCTTTGGCAAGAAAAAATTACTTTCTTCAAAGAAAAAATTGTTATACCGTATCATATATAATATGATAATTTTGAGCCTCGAAATCCTCTTGGTTCGAAATCCGGTGTACAGTCTCTAGCAGCTTTCTTGTATCATTTTCCAAGCTCACATTCGAAATATTCGTCTGTTAAAAATATTTTTGTTGCTATGTTTCTAAAATAAAGAGACCTAAAACGCTTTGGAAATCAAAAATGTTTAGCAAATTTATTTAATATTATAAAAAAACTTGAAACTGAGGGTACTATAATGTCAATAGCCAACAAAAACATCACAGTATTTTTTGTGTTAGGACTTGTAAGTAATTGGCGATGATCTGGGCCTAAACAAAATTCTTGGATTATCAAAATCTTTCAACCGTAATCAATGCTGTCGATTTTGCAGTATTAAAAAAAGATATATCGAAGTATTCCTGCGAATCACCTACGCTTATTAGAACTAAGGAAAACTATCAGCAGATTTGCAAAATAATAATTATATTGACACTGGGATTCAAGAAGATTCCATTTTTAATGAAATTCAAAAATTTCACGGTGTATCAAATTTCTGTGTGGACATCATGCATGATGTCTTCGAAGAAATGATCAAATATGGTTTAGCCAATTGCCTTTACTATTTTATAATCCTCAAAAAAACTCTTGACTTCAGAAAAATTTAACTATAGATATCAATACTTTGACTATGGTGAGATTCAGATTAATTCACGTGGAGTACCATTGAAGTACGATCATATTAAAAAAAATATTCCGACGCTGATGCATAGGCTGACTTCACCACAACTCTGGAAACATAGTGTTCTGGATATATAATGAGCTAATATCCATTAAATATTTTATTTAAAAGCAAACCAAGGTTATAGATTTCGTGTAGTTCTAATTATAAAAAATATGGAGGGGCTGCAATCTCACAGCTCTGAGATATCAAGACTTCGGTCTGGGTTAAGGATTTTGATATAGTTTTCGTCAAATAACTTTTATGAGGACATGGTTTTTAGTTTTGGGCAGCGATGTTTTTTCAAACATAACTCTTTGTTAAAATACAAGTATTTTTTATCTCTGTTTAAAAATTTATTACAAAGCTAACACGAAACATCAATACGTTGCCGGAAAATTATAATCAAAATTCCAAAAATATTGTTAAATTAAATAAAATCAATCTTTTTCAAAATTCCAAAAATATTCCAAAAATTAGAATAAAATCAAATATTTAAATTTTTTCTAAATTCCAATAATATTTCAAAAATTCTTAAAAATTCAAACTTTTTCGAATTGAAAAATTGAAATTTTTTTCAATATTAAAAATTTTTCAAATTCTAAAAATATTCCAAAAATTCTTACAAAATCAAAAATTAAAACTTTTGCCGAAATTCTAAAAATATTGCAAAAATTATTACAAAATCAAAAATGCAAACTTTTTCAAAATTCTAAAAATATTTCAAAAACTATAACAAATTCAAAAATTTCCATGTCCAATTTCATTTTAAATTACATTTACGTCATAAAAACAGCTACATTTTTTTTTTCAAAAAATTGGCTAAAAAAATAAATGAAATCATTTTTTGACACACTTGACATTATTTTTTGACAAACATGCCATAATTTCTCTCTCTCTCTGGCGTTTACATCCCATGAAGGGATTTTGCCGTCTGTGCCACCAGCTTCCAATCATCTCGTTCCATGACCAGTTGACCCCAGTTTCGACATCCTATATCACGAAGGTCTTGGATGATGTCATCACGTCAGCGTTGTCTAGGTCTTCCTCTTCGACGAACACCAGCTGGTTGTTGTTGGGACGCTTTTTTTATCATTCTTTCCAATGGAGCCCTTTCTACATGACCAAACCATCTAATCCGGTTGGATTTAATGAATCCGATTACATCGTAGCCTCCAAGAAGCTGTCTGATTTCATGATTCATTCGGATTCTATACTGATTTTCAGCAACTTTACATGGACCATAAATTGTTCGTATGACTTTCCTCTCGAATGTTGATAGAATTCTACAATCGGAGGAAGTCAGTGTCCAGCTTTCACTTCCAAATGTGAGCACAGGTCGGATTAATGCTTTGTAAAGTGTGAGTTTACACGACCGCGAAAGATGTTTTGATCGCAGAAGTTTTGAGTATGCGTAGAAAACTCTGTATGCGGCAGAGACACGGGCTTTGATATCTGCCTGCATGTCATTTGACGATGTTATTACAGACCCGAGGTATTTGAAGTTTTAGACGCGTTCCACTTCATAGTCGCCAGTATCCAGATTTCCGGGAGGTATGTTCTTAGATGTTGTTAACACTTTAGTTTTGCCGGTGTTGATGCATAATCCAAGCCGTTTAGCATTTCTTTCAAGCTGAGAGAGACAATCCTTAATATCGCTTGTTCTATGCCCGAGAAGCACAATATCATCTGCGTAGCCAAGAACTTGACTAGATTTGTTATATATGCAGTTTTGTGTCTCAATTCGGCTTTTTCTTATCGCATACTCCAGCGCCAAATTAAATAGTATAGGCGCGAGTGCATCACCTTGTCGAACACCTGATGTTATATCGAAAGGATCAGAAACTGACCCTTCGATTACTATTCTACAATTTGATCCCGATGTTGTGAGTTTGCGTAGAGAAAAAAGTTTCTCTGGGATACCAAGGCATATGAGTGCGGACCAGAGGTTGTCGCGGATGATACTATCATATGCTTGCCTGAAATCAACGTAGAGCTGGTGAATGCTGATGTTGTACTCCCAACATTTTTCCAGAATCATCCTTAATGTAAAACATTGATCTGTGGTTGAGCGGTTGGGACGAAAACCACACTGATAGTCGCCGATGATAGATTCGGCGAACGGGATGAGTCGAGCAAGTACAACATTAGCTAGTATTTTATATGCAGTGTTCAACAGTGCGATGCCACGATAATTTTCACACTTTAGACGGTCACCTTTTTTATGTAGCGGAACAATGAGAGCTGTTTTCCATTCAGTAGGTAGTTCTTCTTGGTCCCAGATTGCAAGAATCAGATCGTATATACGTGAGACCAGAGCTGCTCCTCCATTTTTCAGAAGTTCTGCGGGAATTCCATCGAAACCTGGTAATTTGCCATTTTTCAGTTTTTTAATGGCAGCTTCCACTTCTTCTATTGCTGGGTAAGGGACAAAAATCTCCTCAGTTGATGGAGCAATTGCTCGAATAGGGTGAACTTCGTTCGTCCTATTCAGTAGGTCTTGAAAGTGGGATCGCTACACTGCCAGCACATCACGTTCACTTGTGATAAGTTCATTATTTTCATTTTTGATGGCTGTAGATCTTGGGTGGAAATCTTTTGTCAGATTCCGTGCATTGGCAAAGCACTCTTTTGAATTTCCGTTGGCCGCATGTTGGTTGATGTTTTCGATGCAGCTCTTCATGTGTTCGCCTTTCTTTTTACGTAGAAGTTTGGCTGGGGCTTTCCTGGCGCATAGATAATCAGCCATAATTCTCTATAATAATAATAAAATATCATGTCATACATATTATTAATTTTATTTTTTTCTAAAAAAATTGGGTAAAAAATAAATAAAAACCTTTCTTTTGACACAATTGACAACATTTTTTGACAAACTTATAATGCCATAATTCTCAATAATAAAAATAAAATTCATTTCAAAGAAACAATTATTTTTTTCCAAAAAATTGGGTAAAAAACTAAATAAAAATCTTTTGACACACTTAACAACATTTTTTTGACAAACTTATAATGCCATAATTCTCAATAATAATAATAAAACTTCATTGCAAACAAACAATTAATTTTATTTTTTTTCCAAAAAATTTGGTAAAAATATAAGTAAAAATCTTTCTTTTGACACACTTGACAACATTTTTTTGACAAAATCAAAATGCAATAAGCTAGTTTTTGATCTCAAATACCAATCCCGACCATCAAGATTTCTCCAAATTTAATGTTCCCACTCGTAATCAATTAAAATGAACGTTTTTTAAGCCAAAAATATGAAAATTTGCTATTTTTGACACACATAATGATTTTATGACACACTTCCGGTACAGTTATCGAACACAGCGTCCTTTCGGACCTGTCCCTTGGGTATACCTATTTTTAGAAAAAAAAAAATTTGAAATCCCTCCAGCGGTTTTCCCTGCAGCGTAGGTAATGACGGCCGGCCGGACGGACGGGCGGCAGACAGACATACATTTTTTTTTTTGCTTTTTTAGAATCAGTGGGTCCTAAAACGTCGAGAAATGCCAAAAAAAGTGGGGGTAAGAATTTCACTTTTGGCGCATGAATGTAATACTTAGGTCTTTCAGACCGAAGTAATATTAAAGAAAGCAGTAGTATCCCAATAAACATAAATTCTGTTGTACGAGAAAAACTGTATAAAAAATTTTTTTACCGGAAGTGACAAACTGGAAGTTAGGATATGTACCAAGTTGCATCCAATTCGATTATCAGATACATATGTTATTAAGCTTCCAAAAAAACAGGAGCTCGGCGGCTCCCTACCACTTTGTTCACTATCGCTAAAAAACTAATCACTTCCTTGTCGTACATATTTGCATCTTTTATCAAAGTGTCATCAAAATTCATGACGAACAAATGCTGTATGCTCCCAACAAACATTGAAAAAATGGTGACACAATAAACAAGTGTTCGGGAGGCCCCCATCACTTATTCAAATATTGTCCAAAACCTAATCAGTTCTATGTAATTTAAGTTTCCATCTTTTTTCAAAGTTTCATTAAAATTGATTAATGAATGAAGTCTGTATGCTCCCAACAAACTTTAAAAACAAAGTGTGAAAAGTCAGCAGTTGTATGGTATGACCGTATGACCCCCCGCTACTTTGATCACTGTGTTTCAAAAGATGTTGATTATCTTATCACACTAATTGGAACCTTTTCCATAAGTTTCATCATACTCACTTCATTATTGTAGGCTGTAGTGTGCATAAAGACACTGAAAAAACTTCAAAAAAGTACAAACAAAATTTTGTTACCGGAAGTGAAAAACCGAAAGTTGGGATGCAGAACTGTTGTGAACCGTACTAAATGCTTATGTACCAAGTTTCATCCAATTCGATTATCAGGTACATATGTTATTGAGCTTTTATAAAAAACAGGTGCTCGGGGAAATAAAAAACAGTGCTCCCACCACTTTGTTCAATATCGTTCAAAAATCAAGTAGTTCCTTGCCATACATATTTGCATCTTTTTCTAAAGTGTCATCAAAATTCATTCACGAACGAATGTTGTATGCTCCCAACAAACATAAAAAACATAGTGGAAAAAACCACCTTTTGTATAGTGGCCCCAACCCTTTATCCAATGTACTTCAAAAGCTGATAAAATCTTTCTCATGTTACATGAAAGCTTTTACCAACGTTTCATGACAATCAATCGGTAATTGTAGGCTACAGTAGGGATAAACACCTGAAAAAAAATCTTTTTAACCGGAAGTGACAAACCGGAAGTTGGTATGCAGAAATATTGGAAACAGTACTAAAACTTATATACTAAGTTTCCATAAGATCATAAGCCGGGATTAGAAGTTATTCAAGATTTAAACTTTGAGGTGTTCGGGAATCCAAATCTACAATTTTCAAGTGAACCTGTATCATTTGCCAAAGTTTCATCAAGCTCCTATTTCAAGCTCCTACAAAGGAGGGTCCAAAACAAAATAAAAAACAAAATTTGGGGTATGTAAGATTTTTTTTTCTCCATAGATTGCATTACTTCACACAATTTAAAATTGTGGTGAAGTAAGAAAGTTGCATATCTGCTATGAAAAGTATTACTTTATTAAAATATATTTCGTTATTTTTAGGAGATCCTGTTCCCAAAAATGATAAGGTTAAGAAATACATCATTAAATTAAAATCTTCTAGCTGAATTATTTTCTGGTAAAGACATTGAATGGTTAGACAAAAATTTTTCTTTACACAATATTTTATATGAAAATTTATTTGAAGATAAAATCAAACCATAACATCATATCACACCAAAACATTATCCGGCAATTATAAAACAATCAGGACCGTTAATACATTATTAGTGTATGTATGAGGTATGAGTCAAAACATCGTGAAATGAAAAACTACACCAATGTTACTTTCTTAGTTTCTCAAGTAAAAATCTGTCGCTTTCTCTAGCAAAAATATTGCGACGCTGATGCATAGGCTGACTTCACCACAGCTCTGGAAACATAGTGTACTGGATATATAATGAGCTAATATCCATAAAATACTTTAATTAAAAGCTAACCAATATTATGGACTTCGTAGTTCTAATAATAAAAATATTAAAGCAGGCAGTAGTATTCCAACAAACATAAATTCTGTTGTACGAAAAAAAGTAAAAAAAATTTTATCGGAAGTGACAAAGCGGAAGTTAGGATGCAGAACTGTTGTAAACTTTACTAAATGGGTATGTACCAAATTTCATCCTGCTCGATTATTAGGTACAGAAGTTATTGAGCTTCCAAAATAACAGGTGCTTGGAGGACCCCTACCACTTTGTTCACTATCGCTAAAAAAACTAATCAGTTCCTTGCCATACATATTTGCATCTTTTTGCAAACAGGTGTTCGGGAGGACCCCACCACTTATCCCAATATTGTCCAAAAACTAGTCAATTCTTTGTCAATAAAGTATTTATCTTTTTTCAAAGTGCCATTAAAATTGATTAATGAATGAAATCTGTATGCTCCCAACAAACTTTAAAAACCAATGTGTCTCAAAAGATGATAATTATCTTCTTACACTAATTGAAATTTTTCCGTAAGTTTTATCATAATCACTTCATTATTGTAGGCTGTAGTGTGCATAAAGATACTGAAAAAACTGCCAACAAGTAAAAAAAATTTGTTTTTACCGGAAGCAAAAAACCGGAAGTTGGGATGCAGAATTTTTGTAAATCATACTTAATGCTTATGTACAAAGTTTCATCCAATTCGATTATCAGGTACAGATGTTATTGAGCTTTAAAAAAAACAGGTGTATAGGACACCCCCCACCACTTTGTTCACTATCGCTCAAAAACTAATCAGTTCTTTGCCATACATGTTTGCAATTTTTTCCAAAGTGTCATCAAAATTGGTTCACGAACGAATGCTGTGTGGTCCCAACAAACATTGAAAAAATGCTGGCACAGTAAACAAGTGTTCGGGAGACCCCCTACCACTTATCCCAATACTGTCCAAAAACTAATCAGTTCCTTGTCATTTAAGTTTCCATCTTTTTCCAAAGTGTCATTAGAATTGATTAATGAATGAAGTCTGTATGCTCCCAACAAACTTTAAAAACAAAGTGTGAAAAGTCAGCATTTGTATGGTAGACCCCCCGCCACTTTGATCAATGTGTCCCAAAAGATGATAATTATCTTCTTACACTAATTGGAACCCTATTCCATAAGTTTTATCATAATCACTTCATTATTGTAGGCTGTAGTGTGCATAAAGACACTGAAAAAACTTCAAAAAAGGACAAAAAAAAATTTTTTACTGGAAGTAAAAAACCGGAAGTTGGGATGCAGAACTATTTTAAACCGTACTACATACTCATGTAACAAGTTTCATCCAATTCGCTTATCAGGTACAGAAGTTATAGAGCTTTCAAAAAAACAGGTGCTCCAGGGACCCCCACCACTTTGTTCACTATCGCTCAAAAACTAATCAGTTCTTTGCCATACATGTTTGCATCTTTTTCCAAAGTGTCATCAAAATTCGTTCACGAACGAATGCTGTGTGCTCCCAACAAACATTGAAAAAAGTGTGACACATTAAACAGGTGTTCGGGAGAACCCCCACCACTTATTCCAATATTATCCAAAAACTAATCAGTTCTTTGTTACTTAAGTCTCCATCATTTGCCAAAGTGTCATTAAAATAAATTAAGGAACGAAGTCTGTATGCTCCCAACAAACTTAAAAAACAAAGTGTGAAAAGTCAGCATTTGTATGGTAGACCCCCCACCACTTTGATCAATGTGTCCCAAAACATAATAATTATCTTTGCACACTAATTGGAACCCTATTCCATAAGTTTTATCATAATCACTTCATTGTTGTAGGCTGTAGTGTGCATAAAGACACTGAAAAAACTTCAAAAAAGTACAAAAAAATTTTTTTTACCGGAAGTGAAAAACCGGAAGTTGGGATGCAGAACTATTTTAAACCGTACTACATACTCATGTACCAAGTTTCATCCAATTCGCTTATCACGTACAGAAGTTATAGAGCTTTCAAAAAAACAGGTGCTCCAGGGACCCCCCACCACTTTGTTCACTATCGGTCAAAAACTAATCAGTTCTTTGCCATACATGTTTGCATCTTTTTCCAAAGTGTCATCAAAATTCGTTCTCGAGCGAATGCTGTGTGCTCCCAACAAACATTGAAAAAAGTGTGACACATTAAACAGGTGTTCCGGAGGACCCCCACCACTTATTCCAATATTATCCAAAAACTAATCAGTTCTTTGTTACTTAAGTCTCCATCATTTGCCAAAGTGTCATTAAAATTGAATAATGAATGAAGTCTGTATGCTCCCAACAAAGTTAAAAAACAAAGTGTGAAAAGTCAGCATTTGTATGGTAGACCCCCCACCACTTTGATCAATGTGTCCTAAAACATAATAATTATCTTTTCACACTAATTGGAACCCTATTCCATAAGTTTCATCATAATCACTTCATTATTGTAGGCTGTAGTGTGCATAAAGACACTGAAAAAACTTCAAAAAAGTACAAAAAAATTTTTTTTACCGGAAGTGAAAAACCGGAAGTTGGGATGCAGAACTATTTTAAACCGTACTACATACTCATGTACCAAGTTTCATCTAATTCGCTTATCACGTACAGAAGTTATAGAGCTTTCAAAAAAACAGGTGCTCCAGGGACCCCCACCACTTTGTTCACTATCGCTCAAAAACTAATCAGTTCTTTGCCATACATGTTTGCATCTTTTTCCAAAGTGTCATCAAAATTCGTTCACGAACGAATGCTGTGTGCTCCCAACAAACATTGAAAAAAGTGTGACACATTAAACAGGTGTTCGGGAGGACCCCCACCACTTATTCCAATATTATCCAAAAACTAATCAGTTCTTTGTTACTTAAGTCTCCATCATTTGCCAAAGTGTCATTAAAATTGCATAATGAATGAAGTCTGTATGCTCCCAACAAAGTTAAAAAACAAAGTGTGAAAAGTCAGCATTTGTATGGTAGACCCCCCACCACTTTGATCAATGTGTCCTAAAACATAATAATTATCTTTTCACACTAATTGGAACCCTATTCCATAAGTTTCATCATAACCACTTCATTATTGTAGGCTGTAGTGTGCATAAAGACACTGAAAAAACTTCAAAAAAGTACAAAAAATTTTTTTTTACCGGAAGTGAAAAACCGGAAGTTGGGATGCAGAACTATTTTAAACCGTACTACATACTCATGTACCAAGTTTCATCCAATTCGCTTATCACGTACAGAAGTTATAGAGCTTTCAAAAAAACAGGTGCTCCAGGGACCCCCCACCACTTTGTTCACTATCGCTCAAAAACTAATCAGTTCTTTGCCATACATGTTTGCATCTTTTTCCAAAGTGTCATCAAAATTCGTTCACGAACGAATGCTGTGTGCTCCCAACAAACATTGAAAAAAGTGTGACACATTAAACAGGTGTTCGGGCGGACCCCCACCACTTATTCCAATATTATCCAAAAACTAATCAGTTCTTTGTTACTTAAGTCTCCATCATTTGCCAAAGTGTCATTAAAATAAATTAAGGAACGAAGTCTGTATGCTCCCAACAAACTTAAAAAACAAAGTGTGAAAAGTCAGCATTTGTATGGTAGACCCCCCACCACTTTGATCAATGTGTCCTAAAACATAATAATTATCTTTTCACACTAATTGGAACCCTATTCCATAAGTTTCATCATAACCACTTCATTATTGTAGGCTGTAGTGTGCATAAAGACACTGAAAAAACTTCAAAAAAGTACAAAAAAATTTTTTTTACCGGAAGTGAAAAACCGGAAGTTGGGATGCAGAACTATTTTAAACCGTACTACATACTCATGTACCAAGTTTCATCCAATTCGCTTATCACGTACAGAAGTTATAGAGCTTTCAAAAAAACAGGTGCTCCAGGGACCCCCCACCACTTTGTTCACTATCGCTCAAAAACTAATCAGTTCTTTGCCATACATGTTTGCATCTTTTTCCAAAGTGTCATCAAAATTCGTTCACGAACGAATGCTGTGTGCTCCCAACAAAGATTGAAAAAAGTGTGACACATTAAACAGGTGTTCGGGCGGACCCCCACCACTTATTCCAATATTATCCAAAAACTAATCAGTTCTTTGTTACTTAAGTCTCCATCATTTGCCAAAGTGTCATTAAAATAAATTAAGGAACGAAGTCTGTATGCTCCCAACAAACTTAAAAAACAAAGTGTGAAAAGTCAGCATTTGTATGGTAGACCCCCCACCACTTTGATCAATGTGTCCCAAAACATAATAATTATCTTTTCACACTAATTGGAACCCTATTCCATAAGTTTCATCATAATCACTTCATTGTTGTAGGCTGTAGTGTGCATAAAGACACTGAAAAAACTTCAAAAAAGTACAAAAAAATTTTTTTTACCGGAAGTGAAAAACCGGAAGTTGGGATGCAGAACTATTTTAAACCGTACTACATACTCATGTACCAAGTTTCATCCAATTCGCTTATCAGGTACAGAAGTTATAGAGCTTTCAAAAAAACAGGTGCTCCAGGCACCCCCCACCACTTTGTTCACTATCGCTCAAAAACTAATCAGTTCTTTGTCATACATGTTTGCATCTTTTTCCAAAGTGTCATCAAAATTCATTCACGAATGAATGTTTTATGCTCCCAACAAACATAAAAACTTTGTGGAAAAAACCACCTGTTGTATGGTGGACCCCCCAACCCTTTATCCAATGTGCTCCAAAAGCTGATAAAATCTTTCTCATGTTATTTAAAAGCTTTTCGCAACGTTTCTTGAAAATCGATCGGTAATTGTAGGCTACAGTAGGGATAAACACCTGAAAAAAAAACTTTTTAACCGGAAGTGACAAACCGGAAGTTGGTATGCAGAAATATTGGAAACAGTATTAAAACCTTATATACTAAGTTTCAATAAGATCATAGCTCGGGATCAGAAGTTATTCAAGATTTACACTTAGAGGTGTTCGGGAGACCCCCCGCCATTTTGTCCAAATTTAAAATGAATCCAGATCTTCTATTTTTAAGTGAACCTGTATCATTTGCCAAAGTTTCATGAAGATCCTATGCAGAAAACTCACCCACCCACCCACCCACCCAACCACCCACCCACCCACCCAACCACCCACCCACCCACCCACACACAGACGTACACCAAAATTTTTATTGGCTATTTGGATAGAGGATGGTCCAAAACAAATGAAAAAACAAAATTTTGGGTATGTAAAATTTTTTTTTTTCACGATAGATTGCATTACTTCACACAATTTAAAATTGTGGTGCAGTAAAAATGTTTAATGAAATTTGCTAATCGCATGATTGAAAATGTTGGTTTTGGTTCAGATATTTGTTTGATAAAACCTGACACAATAGAAATACATATGAAACCTTTTAATATAGAATTGAAAAAATTCTCTGGGTTGATCTTAAAACATATTCATCGGCTACATCACTTGAATTTAAAGGAACCTCCTATAAAAAGGGATTCTATACTTTTAACGAACTTAAAACTATTTTGTTAAAAATAAGTGATATTGTTTACTTCAATTCCACTGTAATATTAGTTACTCAAGAGAGAGGTTCACATAATTCGATATGACAACCATTATAAAGCATATATTACAGATGACTCAATTATTTCAAATATATATAACTTTATTGTTTTAGAGTCATCTTATATAAAGACAATTTTAATACATAAACTCGCGAATGGTGCAAAGTGTATAAACCAGAATTTATTTGAATTTAAAATTAAGTTAAATAATAAAAGAATTGTTGTTTTACATTACCTAGATTAAGAACATAGTACCAGGAGACGGAGCTTAGCTCGGTGAAAAGAAAGACAGTTTTTTTAATCTCTTTCGCAAAACAACTTTAAAATTAATATATATTTTTTTCTACACCCGTTCTGTAAAAATACACTTATATGACCAAAATCCGTTTTATAATGATATTAATTTCAATACAAATTTTATTACGATACAGATTTTTAATCAATAGAAAGAAACGCATAGTTTTTCAATCAAACATGCTATGGTTTGTTGAAATTTTCGTATGGGAAAACAAATTGAACTTTGAAATTCGAAAATTGAAATTTTCGTTGTAATTTTCGTCTTCGTTATTTACCGGGTGTAGAAAAAATAGCGTATGCCACTTTCATGTAATGGTTATTAATTCACTCGCATATACCATACAAAACTCTCCTACGGCTCGTTTCGTATCCCGGTTAATGCTCGTGTATTAATAACCGTCATTACATGATCGTAGCATAATATACTATTATTTCACGAAATTATTTTTGGTTTCCGATACAATAATTTCTGCTGAAAAACTAAATGTCAATATATGGAGGACTTGAAATCTTAAGCTCTGAGATATCAAAACTTCGGTCTGGGGTTAAGAATTTCTTAGATAGTTTTCGGCAAAAATTTTTTATCAGGAAGTTGTTTTTAGTTTTGGGCAGCGATGTATATCAAACATAAAAGTTTAAGAAAAGTAGGGATTGCAATCCCGGGATCCCGGGATTCATCATGCAAAAAATCCGGGAATTGCATTAACAAAAGTATAAGTATTTTGTTATCTCTGTTTAGATATTTATTACAAAACTAACACGAAACATCAAAACGTTGCCAAAAATTATTATATTAACAGATCATAAATTAATATAATTTATTGAAAAGATGATACACTCAGCAAACTACTCAAAAACCTCCCCATTTAGCGTTTCGAGACAATTTTACAAAATCAAAAAGGTCCGATCGGCAAGATGTCCGCTAGAAATAGGTAGATTTCGAGATCAGACAGTTTTGTGTACAAGTAGAATCTGAGGTATCAGATTAGTTTAATCAAAACAAACTAATTACAAACAGATTTCAAACAAATTTTAAAAAGAAAATTAGCTACATATAAGCAAAACTACATCTATCCAATTTTGCAACAAAGAAATATTAAATCTACCACAGAACATATGTGTGACAATTTATGACACTACATATATGAAAAACACACGGCAAAACTACTCTATATTATTATCTATATCATTTGTCGTGCAATTACTGCAAAATATCAAAATAGTTTATTTCTTAGAAAGAAAAGTTAATTTCTTCTATTCAAATCTTTATTTTTTTTTTTCATTGACTGTTATAAGATTTTTGCAAATTGATGTTCTTGAGGATTGTTGCAAATTTTTTTGTTGAAGCCGACAAGACAAAAACCTCTAACTTCAGAGGTTTATATTTATAAGAAATGGATTAAAATGTTTCCACAGATTCTAAATTTATGAAGTTTTTAAAAATATTAGTATCCAAACGGCCATTATAACGGATTAAAAAAACGAATTTTTTTCTAGTATAAAGCCTATAGTTTCTTAACCGTGTTTTGGATTTTTCTGATTTACAAACTTGTCCAAGATATTCATAAAACACATATTTTCAAAAAAAGGTTTTTGATCTGGCTCCACAAATACGACCGTGAGAGTGCTGGTTGATTCAAACGCATTTTGTGTTTTACAAGCTTTTTTGTTAGAGCCGCTCACTCAAAAACGTCCAACTGCAGAGGTCTATTTTTTGAAAGAAATTGATAAAAAAGATTTCAAAGATTCTAAATTTATAAAGTTTTAAAAATATTAAAATCCAAACGGCCGTTATAACGGATCTAAAAAACAGACTTTTCTTCTAGTATAAAGCCTCTAGTTTCTTAACCATGCGTCGGATTTTGCTGATTTACGAACTTGTTCAAGATATTAATAAAACACACATTTTTAGAAAAGGTTTTTTGATCTGGCTTTACAAATGCGACCGAGAGAGTGCCGGAGGTTTTCGTTATATTTCATATCGTTTATACATATATATAAATTTCGTTTGTTTGTTTTTCCGTCTCCGCTTATCATATATAAGCGTTTGGCATCACAATTTTTTCGAAATTCCGGGACAACGCACATTGCAGCAATAGGTAGATTTTTATATGAAATCTACCTTAAAACCTGGGCGCTTATAGTTCCAAAATGATATTTGTTTACAAAAAGGTTTGATAAAACCAATTTCAGCATTGGTCTGGTAGTCTTAAACAAACCAATTATCATCTCAGATTACACCCACTAAAATATAATATAAAAACTTGTGTGCCTCCGTGTCACAAGTGCTATTTGAACCAAACCAACATCAGCAGTTGAGATATTTCTCCTACTGCCTGCATTACACCAACAAGTCAAATCTCTAGTTTATTTTATTATTAGAGGAGTGGTTTTAAGAACTGCAATTTTTTTCTTCCAACCCATGTAAGAAACGCACACCTAAAAAGAAATTTAGCAATTACAAGAAACACTTAGTTGAACCCATTTCAAAATGATTAATATCTATATTTCTCAATTTCCCTTTATCTTTAATTAATTTAACATCTTGACATTGAGTTGAAAATTTATATTCCCTTGAGACCAAAGTTTAGAGCATTAAATCAGTTATTTTCGTTAAACTGTGAAAGTTTGGGGTGGCTAATTAAAATTAAAAAAACTCATCTGGCAACTAATCATAATTTATGTGTATTAAAATATATTGTCTTGTTTGGTTAATCAATCAGAAAAAATAAGTTTTGTTGTTCATATATAAACAGGCTACATATTGCAAAACCTATTTTATAAGAAGCAAAAGTAAACAAATGCTTTGCTTCTAGTTGTAATTCTTAGTTCATTAATTTTTTTAATATTTATATTTGAAACTTAAAGATTGTAGTACGGAGATTGAAAGGAGCACAATTTTAACGCGATTTTTAAAGTTTTTTGAAGTTTAAGCTGTTCATTTTAAATTTTAACAGCCGTTGCAAAGTTGTTAAAAGTATTTGGAAGGAAATTTGACACATTTGTGATTTTGTAACAAAAACTTTTTTCGGCAAAAGGCTGTAAAGTTTAACTTTACTGTCGCTAGAGGGTTAGTTAAAGTCTTACTTCTTTTACTTATAATAAAAGCGGCTGTAAACAACGCCATTTTTATTTTATTTTTACGGCGGCAGTAAAGTAACATTTGTTATTTTGTTAGTTTTTCAAACAAATTGTATAACTATGACAACAAAAATAAGAAACTGATTCTTTTTTTTTTTTATTAATTAGTTAGATATGTTTGGCACACTAAATATGAAATATTCATTATTTAGACTCTTTGAATATCCGAAGATACCATGTCAACTATAAAGGAAGGAGATTGAGGAAAATGGAAGGAATGGGGATATAGGGATAACTATACTAATTGTTTTAAATGATTATGGACATTTTCTTTAAATGCCTTAGGCATAAATAGTCGTTCTGGAAGGACACAGTTTTACAACGAGGTATTTGTACAACAAATAGATGGGATAACTCGGCAGCTCTTGCTTGTCGATTATACTGCGCACACGATGGAAGGATATTTTGAATTTCCTTAGAGAAGAATTCACTAAAGTTAAATTTATAGTAGATTGACAATTCAGCCCCATTTCTTCTGTGCTGGAGTGAATCAAGCTGGTCCGTTAGTTCGGTATCACCAATCAACCGTATTGCTTTTCTCTGTACAGAGTCTAGACATTTTATTGTTGACTGACAAGCACCTCTCCAGACATGACAGCAGTACTCCATACATGGACGAATAAAAGACTTGAAGATTAGCAAAATTTGCTCGAGATTGAAATACTTTTAACATCGACTCAAGAATCCTAATTTTTGCATTGCAGACTTAGCGAGGTTGAACACATGTTTATTCCATTTCAGATTATTTTGAATATCCACTCCAAAGAGTCTAACTGATTCTACCTCACGCAATTCCTCATGGTTTATTTTAATAGGGAAATTTTTATGCCGCTCTATTCGTGAAAGAGTTTGGTTTTGGTTGAATTAAATAAAACAAGATTACGATCATCCATTCCATTATACGCTCCAGATCTTTGTTGATAGAATCAATTAGCAGCTCTCTATCAGTGGTAACTGCAGTATGAGATCGAAATTTATGAGATGCATGTGATGCATGCAATGTGCTGTCATCAACAAAACTATGGATTGGGTGCACTGTGGAAATAAGTAAATCATTAATGTATAGAAGAAATAAGGTTGGTACACTGAAAAAAATGTCTAACATGTTATTAATGACATGTTATCATTAAAATCTGTGTCATAAACACAACGAAAATTTCATTATCACAACGAAATATGGCATTGAAAGTTTAAATATTTAATGACATAATTTATCTGTGTCATTAAACACATGAATTTTCAATCATTAAATTTTCTCAAACAAAAAAATTAATGAATCTGTAATTGTTTAACGTTTGTTGTCATTAATAACATGTATTGTGGCATTAAAATATAAAAAATAAAAAATTATGACCAATTTGCCTAATTGTGGACCTAGGAGGCAAGTATACGCAAATAACTATTAACTATTAACTATTAGCTTATTAAATTATTAAACCTTTATTCATAAGATTCAATTTAACACAAACACATTCCAATGTGTCAGGAGATTCCAAAAGACAATTTGAAATACATGACTTTACAGCCACAATGACACCATCAAACGACAATTTAAAACTATTCTTTGGTGATCTGTCACAACGATACACAATATAATCTGGAGGAAAAAACTCTGAGCTTAAAATACCTGTATGAAAATTAGTTTCAACTAACAAATACAAACTAAAATCAGAATTTAACACAAAATTAAAAAACTCAACCGATTTTGAGGACATACCCCGAACATTCTGAAAATAAAACGAATTGATGTTATAAGTTATTTTGAGCATGAATTGAATCAACTATTTTATCATTTCTTGAGCACTTATCTTCGGAAAAAATTTTCCCTTTGGATAAAAAATAAATTTTTTTATCAGAAGACCAGCTGGCCAAAAAGACGACAATAGAAGCTTCTCAAAGTACTGCATGTCAGTAACCCCTATCTTGTATGAAACATAATCACGATTTGAACCATGGTGGTTTTTGGTTTCAATCCGATGACAATCGGTGAATTGCACTTGAACAGACTCTTTTAAAAATTGTTTAAAATCATCATCCGATGTAGTACAAGATATTCTTGACACAAAAATCCATTTTTAGGAGCAACTACAGAGATTAACTTATTTATTGTAGATGCTGCTGTACCAATCACGACATCATTATTATTATTTATTGCAGGTGTAGCTGTACCAATCACGACATCATTATCTAAACGAGTTTCTGCTTGTATTAAATTAACAGAAGGTGTAGTTATATTATGCTGAACAACATGACGTTTCTTTCTTGGACGACTCACAACAAATCTGTTATTTAATGACTCCTTGTTAACACTATGATTCTCATGTAATTTATCCCTTATTAATGCAACCTCAGCTCTTAAGAAATTAATATTTTAATATATTTCCTCTAAGCTATGCGTCTCTAAATTCTCCGTTGAAGTTGCTGTAGATATAGAAACTGTAGATGACGTTAGTATTTTAGATTTACTTTTAACTCCAACTAACGTTGCATCACTTTCATTGCAGTCATCGCATAGAAATTTTAAATTTTTCATAGCTTGCACAGCCGCAAAAGCCTCTGGTGTCAAAAATCCACAACGGATGTCATGGAACACATTCTCACAGAAAAAGCACTTCATCATATCTTGATTATTATCTTCAGGCTTGCTACACCAGAAACAAATTTTCATATTGATATGTTTTTGATTAGATAGCAATCTAAAGCAAAAAAACACAAATTGTTTTACTTTTATCTAAACTGTATAAGTCAGTTGTTGCAAAAATAAAATATGTATACCGCTTGTTGCTAATGCATAAACTATGTATGAATATTTTGAATTAAGATTTACAGGTCGAAATTCAAGTTCTTGAACCTGTTTATTTGTTGAAACTCATTAAATGCCACTTTTAATTATTTGAATAATGTATATAATTATTAGATTCACCAGATAACAAAAACTATTTCAAAAAAAAAAAAGTCAGGCAAGTGCGAATATAATTCGCTCGCTGAGGGTTCCGTGTATATAATATGAGAAAAAACAGATTTTGTAAGTATAGTTTCAAGTTGGGTTGAATCTTACCCAAAGCTGTTTATGGTGGCTAAAGAAAGCTTCAATAACGCCAGCTTCTAAATTATTTATTATTATTATTATTTATTTATTTCATCAGCAATACATTGTATCATAGATTACATATTTTGAACTTTGACTTAAAACACTAAAAAGTAAAAATACTAAATTTTGAGCTAGTACAAACAAATAAGAGGTCAAAAAATTAAAATGAAAATAAAAACAAGAATTGCTAGAATAAAATTATTAACTATTATTAAAAAACGTGACGACAACAAAACAAAAAAAAAAAAAAAAAAAAAAAAAAAAAATTAAACCTAAACAGAAACAAAACGAGGCAAAGTTATCCTAGAAATACAATTGATAATACATTTAGAACAGTTTAATACAAATTCAAGATAGACATATGTATATATAATTAAGAGTTTAAAAAAAAAAAAAAAAAAATTAGTTTAAATTGAATGTTCATAACTTTAGTCTGATTATGTTCTTAAACACCTTTCTGGATATGTTAAAGTCGAAGACATCCGAAAAATAGTTGAAATGCCTTGAAGCGGTGAGCAATGGATCACTTGTTCCGTAGTTTGTTCTGCGGTAAGGTAGCTTTAAAAAGCTTGATATTGTTCGTAGCTGTCGTATGGGAGCATTAATATTTATTTTCTGTAATAATAACGGGCAGTCAATTTTATTAATCAGAATGTCATAGACAAAGATTGCGGAAGAGATTTGTCGTCTGTTCTCGAGCGTTTCCAGATTTAAAAGTTGGCACCGCCCTTTATATTGTGGTAGTACATACGCGGGCAAGTTAGTATCCCTAGGAAGACGACGAAGCGCGTAACGAATAAACTTTTTTTGAACGCTTTCTAATCTATTTGAATGAATGTTATAAAAAGGAGACCATATTATTGACGCATATTCTAATATGGATCTAACAAAAAAGCAGTATAAATTGCGAACAGTGTAAGGGTCTTGAAAATCGGATGAATTTCTAATTATAAAACCTAACATACTATTTGCCCTGAGAATAATTTTATTTATGTGATCATCAAAAGTTAGATTAAATTTGAAGTAGACTCCGAGGTCTTGGACAGAAAATACGCGCTGTATTAAAATATTATTTAAGCAGTAATTGTTATAGGTAACTGATCTAGTTCGGTGAAAGGTTATGGTTTTACATTTAGACACGTTCAAAAGCAGTTGATTATCGTTACACCAGGAACAAAATCGATTTAATTCCTCTTGCATTATTTTTGCGTCTGTTTCGTTGCGTATCACTTTGAAGATTTTAATATCGTCAGCATAAATGAGAACTTTGCATTGAGTAAAGCAAGATATAACATCATTTATGAATAAAATAAACAATAACGGACCCAAATGGCTGCCTTGAGGTACGCCAGAGGTGACCAGAAATTCAAAAGATTTTGTGGCGCCTATTTTTACAAACTGTTTTTGTTGGTTAAGATATGACGCTATCCAACGGATTGGTATTTCAGCACATTCAAAGTTATTTAGTTTGTTAAACAATATTAAGTGAATTATTTTGTCGAAAGCTTTCCTGAAATCCGTATAAATTACGTCAATATGCAATCCACGTTCTAAAGCTTGAGATACTTCTGTAGTCAAAATACTTAAGTTACTTGTTGTCGACCTGCCCGGATAGAACCCATGTTGGGAAGGGGTGATGAGTTTCTTTGTATGAAAAAATATATAATTTTTTACGATGCTTTCAAATAGCTTAGGAATAGTTGACAATTTAGCAATACCACGATAGTTCACGACGTTATTTTTGCATCCAGATTTTTTGAAAATTGGAGTAATATAGGATTGCTTCCAGGACGATGGAAAAATTTCAGAAGACAGGCTCCTACTAAATATTTTTAACAATGGACCTATCAGAGAGGTGGAGCACTGTTTTAAAAATATTGGCGGAATGTTGTCTGGTCCGGCACTCTTACTTATATCCAGTCCGTTTATCGCCGATTGAATGTCTAATTCCGTTATTTGAAAGCCCTTAAAGTGAGGGTTGGTGACTATAGATTTTGATGGTTCATAAGGATCTAGCATGGATGGTGTTGAGTTGTAAACGCTTTTGAAAAAGTTTGCAAAAAAGTTACATATTGTTTTTGAGTCACTAGACGATTCATCATTGTAATACATTGTTGATGGGTAACCATAAGATTTTCGCTTTATGTCAATAAAATTCCAGAAGGTTTTAGGATCAGAATGAAGATCAGACTCAATATCCAGAACATATTTATTATACAAAAACTTATTTAGTATTTTGAATTCAGTACGAAGACAGTTGTATTTCTGATAGTCCAACTCTAATTGCGTAGATTTGTAAATTTTGTGAGCCTTATGCATTCGATTTTTTAAATTAACCAAATTTTTATTAAACCACGGCTGGCGAAAACATGGTAAGTTTGATCGGTATTGTGGAATGAAATTATTAATGCCGTTATACAAGATATCATGAAAACGGGACACAACTGCATTCAGATCTTCATCTTGATCAATAAAGGTCCAGTCTACCGAGTCCAGAAAAGTGTTTAAAGAATCGTAATCTCCTTTCTTAAAATTACGAGAAATGTTATTGGTGTAGGGCGAGTTATTAAAAGTTTCTAAATCATAAAAATTTATTTTAATATGTAATGGTGTATGAAAAACACTAGCAGATCCCGCTAAGTCATCGCATGCGGCAATATTACTATCCAGATCCAAGGAAGTAAATACTAAGTCCAGCAAGTTTCCGTAATTGTTGTTAAGATTATTGATTTGTTTGGTACCGAAGCCAAATATTTTATCTAGGACTGAGTTCTGAGCTTCATTCCCATTTGTTGGAGTAATTACATCGTCCAAGAAAGTCCACTTCAGAGCAGAGAAGTTAAAATCACCTACAAACACTAATTCATCTTTATCATGAATCAAAGGACCGATATCTTTGTCCAAAATCAAATCCAAGGCAGCATAAGAAATTGAAGATGCATCGAAAGGTAAATAAAGTACCATTACTAGAATTGATTTATTGCCGAATTTCAATCGCACCGCCAACAGTTCAATCTCTCCGTTGCTTGAGTACACTATTTCAGATTTAAATTTGTTTAATGCAGCCATTATTAAACCACCACCTCTAAGCGATGAGCTTTCTTCCGAATGGCGGTCCCTGCGATGTATCGTGTATGATGATGGAAAAAATTCTTCCGAGTTAATGGAGTCGACAAGCCATGTTTCCACAATGATAATAATATCGTATTCCTCTTCGAGTGCAGATAAGAAAATGTTTTTAGATTTTGTCCGAATACCACTTGAATTGTGATAATACATTGACAGCAAATTTGGGGAACAAAGTGTGTTCCTTGCTGTGCTCAATCGGGCTGGTGTTGAGTGGGTTGTTGAACTAAAGTTCAAGTCCATAGCTGTTAACTTGTATTGATTTGAGGCGTGGCCGGTAATAAAAAAGGTTTCTCTTTGGCTTCGAATTCTTTAACTAAAATTTCTGAAGGCCAAGCAGATGATTCAATTACGGAAGTTAAGTTAGATGTCGGTACTTTGAATTTAAATGATGAATATCCCAGACCCAATTGTTTATTTTTTGCACCTATTACTTTGAAACACTCAGTAGTTGTTACGTGAAGATGTTCAATTAGAAACGATATGACCTCTTCAACTGTTACATCTGGATTTAACCTGGAAATAAATACCCATTTAGTTGGCGATAAATTAGAAGTGATAAATTTTTTTGCTGCTTCAATATGTGTTCCAGGCTCCCGATTATCGATATGCATTGCTTGTATAGTTGTATGGCCACTGCAGCTATCAGTTGTAAAAACATCATCATCAGAAACCACAGTTGACAACTGGGATCTAGTAAAACGTCGTGCGGCAGGAATTTTCGAATTTTCTATTAATGATGATGACTGATGGTTAATGTTTAGGTTTTCTACTTGGATATTACGTTCATGTGATTGGGTTGAAGGTAACGAGTTCTCTGTTTTATTATTTGTGTTATTTATCTTTCGTAGTTGATTCAGGTTGCCTTTACATTCAGATTTGTTACTTAACAAATCTATAATATTATCGATTTTAGACTCAAGGAGTGAAATTTTCGAATGCAGTTCATTGACGGTGTTTGTATAACCTGCTACATGCTCATCACATGATTTACAAAACCAGTAGACTGATTCAAGGTTCGATATGCTGGCCTTAAACGTAGAATTAGATCTGGTTTTGACTCCTGCGCAAGTATAGTGAGCTACTTTGTCGCAGTTCCCTTTACAACTGAAAAAGTCATCAAAGACTTCAATGTTACAAAAGCAGCAATTTTTTTGTAGCATTGTGGACAGTGATGAGCACAGTAGTGGATTTAGGCCTAGGCCCGTGAGGCCCGGGCCTAGGGCGGCAAATTTTGAGGGGCGCCAATGTTAAAAAAATAAATGTTTATACCTTAATTAGATTTATTATTATTATTGTTATTATTTTCTTTATTTTATACACACACATATATGTATGTATATGTTTATATATATATATATATATATATATATATATATATATATATATATATATATATATATATATATATATATATATATATATATATATATATATATATATATATATATATATATATATATATATATATATAAATATATATATATATATATATATATATATATATATATATATATATATATATATATATATATATATATATATATATATATATATATATATATATATATATATATATATATATATATATATATATATATATATATATATATATATATATATATATATATATATATATATATATATATTGTAACGACTCTTCGTTGGTTCTTTTCGATTGTTGAGCAAATACGACAGTAAAAAGAGATTTTTAGTTAACAAAATCTCAAACTTTATTTATCAACCAGTTACAGCAACTTCCGATTTTAATTACAATAAATTCCAGGGTCTCCAATTTTCGCACGATAAACTTCACTGCTTTTCCACAATTTGAATCAATAATATTCGGAATAGGGATTCTCATTTCCCGTAGAAATTCAAATCCCGGGAAGCCGGGACAAAAAATGCTAAATTCCCGGGATCCCGGGAAATCCCGGGAAACGCTAAAAGCTAGATTTTTCTAACTAGGTGGTAGAAAAATGTGTAAAATTAAAACAGCACAAAAAATGTGCTATTGATTTTTAAATTTCCATTATTTTTAATTAGAAAAACTTTAAAAATTAAATAAAAAAGAATTCATAAAAACAAAACAAAAATAAATTCATAATACTAATTTTTAAATAATTTTTCAAAAAACTAGGTTGTCAATGGCGCCATCACTCAGTTCGTCAGAATTTTTGTGACGAAACGTCCTGCCGCAGAAAAAACTTTTTCCGATTCAATTGATGTCGGTGTGATAGTCATTAGTGAATTGTATGATCTAAATTATTTGTACTCTGCTTAGTGGATTCAAAAATTACCAATTCTTTTGTGATGTTTTTAACGTCATATGATACATCTTCTGTGATACAATCGAACCAAAATCACAGTAACAACGGTACTTCTCAGCACCATAAGACAAAAAATATTGGACCCTCAGTCCGTATTTTGCAATTGAACATTGAAAGCATTAGCAAGTCAAAAACTGAACGTTTAGAAAGAGTATTAAAGTTATTATTTCGATATCAACGATGTAGTTCTGGCAGGAAACGCATGCAACAGATGAAGATCAACTTACCTCTAGAGGAAAAATTGTTGGTTATAAACTAATTAGTGTTATTTACCATCAAACGTATGAATCTGGCACGTATATTAAGTCAGAAATCATGAACTGAACCCATTTTCTTACACCAGACGGACAACGATATACATCTCATTGTTGTTGATATATCGATCACAAAAATTGTTAACGTAAGCATGCCCCTAAATACAGCGTGGCCAGCTGATACTCTACCATTATTTCACCACCCAGCAATATAGGTTGGTGACTTTAATATTTAATATATTACTTTAATATATTCACTAGATCCAACCCATTCCTAAAAATTACGATAGGTTCGTAGGAACCATCATTTTAACTGCAAAGAAATGCATCCCAAGAGACTTCCGGTGAAGAATACATGTCTGGTTGGAGTAGAGAGCGCGATATATTTATTATTTGAGGAGCACCTTAGTAATGGTGAGGCAGACGTGGTTGACGACTTAATATACTCACTGGACACCGCGAGGAAACAAAAGTGGATTAACGCTGTTGAAAACATTGATTTTTCCCATTCTAGCTGGGCAGCTTTGAATCTTCTTTGGAAGCTGGATGGCTCAAACTCAGTTACTCGTGCTAAATGAAATAAATCCAGACAACATTGCAAATCACATTGTAAACATGTCTCGTTCCTCTATTAATCGCCTTCATAAGAGAACCATTAAACATAAATTAAGAGAAATGAAGTGGAAGTTTTAGGTAGATTTCTCAGAAAAATCTACCTATTTGTTTTATTGGTTTTAATTTGTTGTCAAAAAAAACCATACAAAAAATCATGACACCATATGTGTCGAAAAACATTTTCCTAATTTTGAACGAAATTAATTACTACAGAGGGGAAAAGAATTAAAAACTACACGATTCTCAAGTGAGAAAATTTTTAATATCTTTGGAAAAAATAAAAAAATATGTTGATGAAATCCAGGGAAAACGGGATGAAAATTTACCCCGGGATCCCGGGGAAAACGGGATCCCGGGATCCCGTTTGAGAAACCCTAATTCGGAAAAAATCTGTATTTACTATTCCACTAAGTTCAAATTCTTTTACTATTAGTGCCCAGGCTCAAGTACCACCGATTATTCCTTATACTTGCGAATATTTATAAACACTTTTAATTGCAAAATTAAAACTGATTATCTGATATTTCATTCGCTTATTTATATCAGAAAACAAATAAGCAGAAACTTCTACTTCTCAGTTTTTGTTTCTAACAACAAATTAAAAAGAGGTGTGTTTTTAATTCATTAATGTAAACATTTGTATAACAAATTTAATTTACATTAATTTATGCAAATTGTATTAGTTAAAAGGAGTTAACTTTTAATTCATCTTTGCAGAATGTATATATATATATATATTTATTATCTTCAGGAAAAAAAAAATAACGAAATTCTTAATTATTAAAAGAAAAAAGTAAAACAACAAATTGACAACTAATTCAAATGAAAAATTATTAACTTTGATAAGAAAAAAAACTTTAAAATAAAAAACATTGACAAAATAATCAAAAAAAAATTCTAAATATCAATTATCAATATTCAAAATTGAGTTGTAATAATTTTGAATATAAAATTTTGTTTATTAATAGAATTTTTGCTCTGTTTGATATGCAGCATTTCGAGAATATTTAGTTTTCCAATATTTAATTCTTTCTCTAATATTTTTGCATCATCCAAAGAAATAGAATAGTTAGCAGCTTTAAGATGAATTGATAAAGCACTACTATCTTCTTTACTTCCTTTCGAATCTTTAACATGTTGGTAAATTCTTTTTTCTAAAGATTGAGTAGTGCGACCAGTATACGTTGCCGGACAATTACAATTTGTTTGATAAATAACATTATTTAAGAAGGTTTTGGAATTTTATATCGTAAGGTTTTAATTATTTATATCGTAAGGTTTTAATAAATTTCTAATTTGTTCAAATACATCCTTAACATATGGAATACATACAACATTCTTCATAATTACTTCTTCATTATTAGAAACATTAGTTGAAACTTGTTTATTTTGTGCTAGAGATGTGTGTTTAAATATTGCATTTTTTATACCATGCTTTATCATATTTAATGGATAACAATTAAAAAATAATGTTTCAGTTAATAATTTAAAATTCTTTTGATGAAATTTCTTATCTGACAAACGTATAATTTTTTCAGCCAAAAGAAAAACAGCATTTTTTTATAGTTTTGTGGTAACCATGAAAAAAAATTTAAGTATCTCCCCGACCAAGTTTCTTTATGACACCAATCCGTACTAAGTGAGCCATCTTCGTTATGAATAACAATCATATCTAAAAACGGTATAACTTATTTTCAAATTCAACTTCCATTGTGAACTTTAATATACTGATCATATTCATTAAAACTCTTAAGGAAATCACTCATTTTATCAGTAGGAACTGTCGTAAAAATGTCATCAACATAGCGAAAAAAGAAAGGTGGTTTAATATCACACTTGCTTAAGATGTCAAATTCCACAGATTCCATTACTAAATTAGCAGCAGCAGGACTAATCGGCGATCCCATAGGACATCCAAAAATTTGTTTATAACATTTTCCATCATACAAAAATTCACAATTATCCAATTATCTATTATTCGCTTTGTCACCAACTCTTTTTCTTATTTATACTAATGATTTGTTGGATTCAACGATTAGTCCTATCCATAGTTTTGCTGATGATAGCACTCTTCATGCGTCTCATGAGAACCCTAAATTATATTCACAGTTAGCGCTTAACAACTGTAGATCAAATTTAATAGATTCTTTAAACCATGACCTTAAAACTATTTTGGATTGGGGGCTCGCTAATAGTGTTGAATTCAATACGAGCAAAACACAGGCTTGTTATTTTTCTAGATTATCTACACCTAATCTGTTTCCATTGAAGTTCGACTCTAAAGATCTTGTAGACAAAGGATCTGTTAGGCTTTTAGGAGTAGAAGTTGAAAATAATTTGAAATGGAATTCTCATATTTTTAACCTAGCTAAGAACGCTGTTCAAAAATTGGGCTTTTTGGGACGATGTCGTAAGTTTTTTAATAGCGAACAGCTTCTTTTAATTTACAAATCATTTATACGTCCCTGCATGGAGCACTGTTCTCACATATGGGGTGGAGCTTATTATAGTAGTTTGAAGTGCCTTGATTCTGTTCAGCGCAGAGCTGTTAAACTGATTGGCAACTCAACTCTTACTGATGAGCTTGATTCTTAACAGCACAGACGAAATGTTGCGGATTTGACAATTTTCTACAAATACATTATGGATGAACGAACTTCTGAAGAGATTAAATCAATTTTACCTGAACTAGCAATCCCATTGCGTAACACCAGAGCAAATGTTATAGCCCATCCTTTTACGGTTCATATAAAAAGGTGCAGAACTGTTGCCTTTCAGCGTGATTTTTTCAACAGAGTCTCTCATCTCTGGAACGCCTTGCCTTCATGGGTTTTTCCTGATAGCTTTAATCCTCAAAGTTTTAAAAATACCGTCCATAAATTTCTAAAAGAAACTTAATTTATTCAAACTTAACCACACTTCTTAGTTGGCATGGTATCTTCGGATATTCAGAGACGTTAATTAATAATTTATTGTGATTAACACTAAACATGCCTAACTTAGAATAAAAAAAAAAAAAAAAAACCATAAATAAAGCTTGAAAAAAGTGAACTTTATTTAACTTTAAATTATTTTCTTTTTTGATAGTCATCCACTTTTTACTCACAATAGCAATCACAGCTTCCTTACTAATATTAGTAAACAAAGAAACCACACCCAAAGAAATTAGTGAATATCCTGGCGGTAAAATGATGTTTTCAATTTTTTCTTTAAAATCTTCTGCATTTTTTATAAAAGTTGATGTTTTTCCGACTATTTTATTTAACGCATCAGATAAAAATGTTGATAATGAATAAGTAACAGTACCCAAGCAATTAACAATAGGCCGAAGTGGACGATTAATTTTATGCACTTTAATTAACCCATACATTCTTGCATTCACACTATTGTAACATCTTAATTTTTTACCTAGGTTCTTAGTTATCCTATTTTCTTTTTCCCAAACCATAATCATATCATTCATATCATTTTCTAGCTTTGGCTTAGCAAAACAGTAACATAACCCTTATCAGCTCTCGTCACTAAAATATTTGGCTGATCTTTTAAAAATTTCTTTGTTTCGTTAATATCTCTCAAAATTTGAGTATCATCTATACTAAGGAGTTTTTTGTGGTTGCACTTATTTTTAAAGTTTGTTAAAATATTGACTAAACGGTTACGAATTTGAGCTTGGAATTCATAATCACTTTCATTCATTTGGTATAACACACTTTCCACACCAGCAATAATATGAATATATGGTATACTTCTAATTTCAATAGGTGGACAAAATTTTTCTCCATAACTTAAAATATTTTTAACATTATTCGGAACATCTGTATCAGTAAAATTTAGTAACCATTTTTCTCTTATATCATCTAACTCGGTTAAATTATTATCTTGGTTAATATTGTTGTCATCACTAAAAACAGGTATAAGAGAAGAATCCATAGTAGCATTAATTTGATTAATTATAGGCATATGAACCATAGAAGAAGACCGATTTGATAATTTCATTATTTTCTGAATATGAGTAAGTTTTATTTTATTAAACATTATATCGGGTGTTCCATTAGGGATTTTTTTTTTGAAAGCTGTCAATTAAGCCATATTGACCTCCATTTTTTTTCTAATTTGACATTTGGAAAGAGGAAGGTTTGACATTTGTTAAAATGTCATCGCATAGTATGGAACAACGTGTTAAATTCGTTCAGCTTTATTATGAAAATGGGCGTTCTGCAAAAAATGTTATTCGTAAATTACGTGGTTATGTAAACAAGCAAAATTGTCGCATTTGGAGTGAAGAGAATCCAAGAAAAATCCTTTAGCAAGGTTTGTATTCAAAAAAAGTTACAGTTTGGTGCGGTTTATGGAGCGGTGGAGTCATTGGACCTTACTTTTTTCATGATGATGAAGGCAACACAGTTACCGTGAATGGAGAACGATACAGAAGCATGAACACGAATCATTTTTTGTGGCGGGAATTGGTGAATATTGATCTGCATGACATGTGGTTTCAACAGGATGGAGCCACTTGTCATACAGCAGCTCTAACAAGATTTATTGAGGCAAAACTTTCCTGGACGAGTTATCTCAAGAAATGGTCATGTTGAATGGCCACAAAGATCTTGTGATCTGACGCCTTTAGACTTGTTTCTTTGTTAAATCACAAGTCTACCGCAATAACCCACAGACGATTGATGAATTAAAAGCGGAGATTATTCGTGTTATTGGCGAGATTCAGCCCGACTTGTGTGAAAAAGTCATCGAAAATTTTGACAAGAAAGTCACCCTCTGTACAGAGCATCAAGAGGTGGTCACTTACATGATATTATTTTTAAAACATAAATGGCAAACCTTCAACTTTCATATAATGCAAAAATAAAGATACTTTCAATGTAAACATTGTGTTTTTCTTTTAATTAAAAAAAAAGGGCGCCATATTGTCTCGGGCCTAGGGCGTCCTCAAACCTAAATCCGCTACTGGATGAGCACTAATAATTTTACTTGTCAATTTGTAAAAAGTAATATAAAAAATAATGGTCAAAACATGGATAATACAACGTATTTACAACAGTTACTTATATTGGCTATAAATATTGATTTCAATTTATAATTAATTTTTTTTTTTATTACTTTAAGAAATTTTTATTGTTTAACTGTTATTTTGGATTTTGATTTTGTTTTTAACCAAAAATTAACCAATTAACTATGACATCACCTTCCAAACAATAGATTTTTTTTTTTCAGTTTATTGTATAGTTTATTGAACTTGTTTTTTGCCAGTTATTGACTTTTCACATTTCAATTACACAAATTCACTACATAATAATTATTGATTATAAAAATTTTTATTGATTATAAAACTTTAATGTTCACAAATCGAAAGAAAGAAATAGAGTTACCCTCACAACCAAACCTTCATCACCTTCCAAACAATAGATTTTTTTAAAGTTTATAGTTTAGTTTTTTGAACTTGTTTATTGCCAGTTATTGACTTATCACATTTAAATTACACAAAATTACTACATCTATCAACACAAAAAACATATTAGAAAAAAAATATTAGAATAAAATGAGTAATTTAATTTTTTAACTTTTATTTACAATAATTATTGATTATAGAATTTTAATGTTCACAGATCGAAAGAAAGAAGATTTATATTGGAAAATACATTATCAATTGTGGTAGCCTCAACTGTTGTTGGTTCATGAATTTTTCTTTGTAAATTTCTAATGTTACAACATTTCCCATAATCATGAATTTTTCCAAATTTTTTCTTTTGTAATGTTCGAAGTTAAGGGGGGGGGACAGGAAATTTTTTTCACATTTTTTTACATAACTCAAAAACTGCGCTTTTTAAAATTACATAAAAAATTGTTTTGGACTAGAAAAAAATCAATCTTTCATATGACACCCCAATCGACTTGGTCAAAAATATTTTTTTTTCAAAATTTCCACCCTCAACCCCCTCAAGATAACATTTGAAATGATGAGCTGACCGCTATAGTTTTCATTCAATCTTTACAACATTTTCCATAACCATGAATTTTTTCAAATTTTTTCTTTTGTAATGTTCGAAGTTAAGAGGGGGGGACAGGAAATTTTTGTCACATTTTTTAACATAACTCAAAAACTTCGCTTTTGAAAATTGCAAAAAAAATTGATTTATACTTGAAAAAAAATCACCTTTCATATGACACCCCACTCAACAAGGTCATAAATAATTTTTCTTCAATATTTCCACTCTCAACCCCCTCAGAATCACATTTGAAATGATGAGCCGACTGCTATAGTTTTGATTCAATCTTTACAACATTGACCATAATTATGAATTTTTTCAAATTTTTTCTTTTGTAATGTTCGAAGTTAAGAGGGGGAGACAGGAAATTTTTGTCACATTTTTTAACATAACTCATAAACTGCGCTTTTAAAAATTGTAAAAAAAATTGGATTGGACTAGAAAAAAAATCACCTTTCATATGACACCCCACTCACTGAGGTCAAAAATAATTTTTTTTCAAAATTTCCACTCTCAACCCCCTCAGAATCGCATTTGAAATGATGACCCGACCACTATAGTTTTGATTCAATCTTTACAACATTGACCATAACCATGAATTTTTTCAAATTTTTTCTTTTCTAATGTTCGAAGTTAAAGGGGGGGGACAGGAAAGACAATACCCGTTTATGGCAATATCAAAAAAACTAAGCAGTCGAAAAATCATTGAAATTTTTTTTTGAAATATTTTAAACTTTCTCGATTTTTCTAGACCAAACTCGATTCCTTACAAAAAACTTTTGTTTTACTATCTCCTTATCTATGTTCATAAAATATAGATTAAAACAAATATTTGAATTTTTTTGTTATCAGTAGGCGTGGAAAAACACGTTTAAAAACTGTAGAAAATTTCAAGTTGATAGCACTTATAGTTTGTGAGTAAATTGATTATGTAGAAATTCGGACGGACACCGAAGTCTCACCAATAGGGTACCGTTTTTACTTTTTTAAAGTACGGAACCCTAAAAACTTAAAGATTAATGTTTATTCAATTAAAAACAAATCAAAAAATTAATTAAAATAAAACACAACGTATCGCTTTGAGAGTTGGAATTGAATTCAAATCGTTCGTAAAAAATGACTGTCATCTTCAAAAGATGACGTCCGGTCACCTTATTTAAGTACTAGTACTTTTTATCACCATTTAGCGTTCCATCATTGGTCTTTTACAATACTATATTCGGACATCGGGTCTCAAATGCTATTGTGATTGCCCGGTTTACTTTCCTACAGCCTGTTCAGGCGCCGGGTGGTGTTTAACCATCAATATAACATTCTTGCTCTAGTGATAAGGGTTTGTTTTATGATAAGTTCCAAACGATTCACATTCCATATAGCGGATCTCTTTGGTGTTGGTTTGTATTTCCATAAATCTCATTGTGAACGTTAGCATCCCAATCGATGATGAGGGTACAAATTCTAGTGCCACTAAATCTTCTATCGCCTATTGCATCGTATCCTTCTTCCAGGTGAGTTTGTGTTAATTGATCATTATTTCCCTTCATCTTGGTTCAATTACTCAAAGGTTCCTGTATAAGCATGAGCTCTAACTCTTGCTTATTGAATATATTTTCCATCACAGCTAGTGATGCTATGGTGTGATGGACGTTCACCTGTACCATGCGCAAATTAACTGTTGCTTTCGATATAGATAATTGAGTGAAAACTCTGCCCTTTTTTTTCATCAGGACCTCCTTTCTGTCAGATTTGGGCAGTAACTAGGTGTATTAAACTACGTCTGGACGTTCTCCTTACTAACGCCCTACGTATCTGCTAAAATAAAAGCATATGTAACAAAAGTAGGGAGACCTCTACAGGGTCATACCAAATCATAGGCTCGGTGGCCTTTAGACCTCTTGAACATACCTCTTATTATTGTCGAAATAAAACTCCCAAATTTTATAGTTCCTTTTTAATTTTATTATAAATTTCTATATGAAAATAATGTTTTCTCCTGAAGTACCTTACTATACTTTTTAGATATAAAATTATACTTATTCTATCTTCTGAAAATTTCTTAATATATATATCCAAAAATTCCTCATCACACGTTTCCGTGTACATACATCTTAAACAAGAAATACAAGAAATCTTGTTCAAGCTTTATGTTATGAAATATCATCATAACATAATTCTTGAACAATTTTTAAAACAAAAAAAAACAAACATCATTGTGAAAACAAAAATTGTTTGCTTTTTTGTTTGTTTACTTCAAAAAATTTATTTTTTAGTTAAAGTAAGTAAACAAAACAAAAAAACAATATTTCCGTAAATCAGCAGTTACAACTTTTATTTTCACAATTTAAATTCCACGATAGGTAAATAAACCTATAAACATAATTTTACATATTTATTTAATTTGCAATCTGTTCATAATTTATTATGATTATTACATAATTAAAGAAAATATGAAAATATTCAACCTTCATAACTATGTCAAAAATATACGTACTTGGACTTAATTTGTAATTCATTTTTGACTAAACATTTATGCGTTCGACTTTGACTTATATGATTTTTAAAAAAGGGTTGAAAATCTTCACATTATCTTGTACAAAGGTTTGACTTAGGAAAATGGATATAAGAGTAAATGGTTCCTCAGATACCATTACATCCGGGACCTTTAGAAGTGAAACAAACTATCAGAAAGTTTGTTTTACTCTCTTTTTACTTAAACTTTTGGAAAAAATTAATCAATAACATTTACAAATTTACAAAATTTTGACTTATCTATATACATATTATGCTACATCACAATTTATAATATTTGAGATTATTTATCAGTATAACAAGCACTATTTCTTATCTTATGTTTTATTATTTTATGTATTTAATCTGAGAAAATTTTATAATATCATCAGCTTAATTCTACTATGAGCCTAATCTACCTTACATTTCTTTTTTAATCTGTTCTTATGAATAAATTTTTCTATATTGCCTATCTTAATTTTTACATTGCAATCCTTAATCTCTAAAACTTCATATGGTCCACTAAATGGTGGATCCAATTTCTTCCTCTCTCCTTGTTTTAACCAGACTTCATCACCTATGCTAATATCTAACGGATTTATGACTCTATCGTACGTGTTCTTTCTATTAACCTTTGCCGCAATTAGTAAATCTCTTGCTCTATTATGAGCTTGCTGCAAGCGAAATCTCAGTTCATCAGCGTACTGATCAAAATTATAGATTGGCGCATTATTTACAAATCTTTGATCTGATGGGAGAGTTATTAACTTCCCAAAAACTAACTCATATGGACTATAACCAGTATCAGAATGTGGGGTTATATTATAACAAAACACAAAATATGGAATCCATTCTTCCCAGTTGTAATCATTTGTGAACGACAACAAGTATTCATTCAACACTCGATGGTTTCTTTCGATAGAACCAAGTGTCTCATGATGATACGGTGTCGAAGTTACATGGGATATTTTAAAGAATGTACATACATTTTTCATTATTTCGTTTACAAATTCTGTACCCAAGTCCGTTTTTAAAGTCTTAAAATTCCCGTACTTTAAAATAAATTTCTCTGTTAGCGCTTTGGCTATGGTTTTCGCCTCTTTGTTCTCGATAGGTATTGCTTCAACATATTTCGTCAAATCACATTGAATAGTCAAAATATACCTATTGCTACCCGTTAATCGCAATGGACCGACAGTGTCCATCGAAATTGTCTCGAAACTCGACGTAGGTGTGTCTGTTATGGTTAATTCTTCTTTTGTATTCCTTATCTGTTTATTCTTGGCACATAATTCACAATTTCTAACATAACTTTTTATCATCTTGCTCATATCCTTCCAAACATATTTCTGTTTCAATTTATTCATGGTTCTTTTGACACCTGAGTGCCCGCCTGTATGTGGTGTGTTATGGTAAATCTCTATCAACTCTTCCATTTTGCCTTTATCCATAATCCTTTGTGGAGCTTCATATAATACTATCTTTAAATCTGTTTCCTTTTTATCTATATTATTTAATTTATACTGCAGTTTATTAAATTCTTCCTTGAATTCAGTGACACCTAAGTGTTTGAATATATTATCGTTTATCTCTAGCGCTAGATAATCTATATTTTTACTTTTCATTCCAAATATAAGTTTCTCCAATACATTCCCTAAGGTGATGCGCGGATTTTCACTGTATATTACTAAAATTCCTTCTTTCATTTTCTTACTTAGTTTTCTTATTTGGAAACCTTGTTTATTATCTTTGTAATCCATACATTTCTTTAAAATCTTCTCACGTGAGTTTATATTTTCAAATGACAATTTTCTCATATTTTTAACTTCTGTTATCGAGGTACAGTTCCATGAATACAGCGTGCACTCCGTTTTCATCTCTGTGGTCTTATCCTCAATCTTCTCCTCTTTCTTGTCATAGCTCTCGTCTTTACGGCATTTACAATGGAAGTCGGTATCATCGCCTTCAGCGTGTCCGAATTTATCTCTATTCTCGACAATGCATCTGCATTCGTATTAATTTTACCTTGTTTGTAGACTATCTCGAAGTCATAATCAGATAGATCTAGTCTGATTCTTGTTAATTTTGATGATGGGTTCTTATGTGTGAATAAACTCACCAGTGGTCTGTGGTCTGTCACTACCACAAACTTTCTTCCATAGACATACGGTCTAAAGAAATTTATAGCCCAGTGTATACTTAACAACTCCTTCTCTATTATCGGCTTATTCAACTCATGCTTGTTCAATGACCTACTAGCATACGAAATTGGTAGATCTTTCCCTATCTCGCCCTGCGATAATACAGCTCCAAGTGCAAAATTTGATGCATCTGTAGTTATAATAAACTTCTCTTCAAAATTAGGATATCTTAAAATGGGTGGATTGATTAATTTGTTTTTTAGTGTTACAAATGCTTCTTCACATTCTACAGTCCACTCAAATGGTACATCCTTCTTACTCAATCTATTCAGGGGTTTTGCAATCTCTGCGAAATTTGGAATAAATCTTCTGTAATAATTACAGAATGCGGTGAATCTCTTCGTTCCGTCTGCATCTGTTGGAACAGGATAATTCTTGATAACTTCGAATTTCCTTGGATCTGTCCTTATTCCTTCGCTCGTTATCTGATGACCTAGATACGTCACCTCTGTCTTCAGGAAATTACATTTCTTTGGATTCAACTTCAAATTGTACTTCCTCAGCCTTTCAAAAGTCTTAATCAAGTTCGCATTATGATGGTTTATACTGCATCCAAATATTATAATGTCATCCACATAAAGAAATGCCTCGGCTTCTAGACCAGCTAGAGCTATCGATAACATCCGTTGAAAACTATTAGTTGATATTTTCAAACCAAAAGGTAAACTTTTGAATTGAAAATGTCCTTTATTTGTTGAAAATGCTGTCAATGGTCTTGATTCTTTTTCCAGTTCTATTTGGTGAAACGAGCTTGTTAAATCTAAAGTTGAAAAATACCTTGCTCTACCAAGATTATCCAAAATATCATCTAATCTTGTTAAGGGGAATTTGTCATCCATAATCTTTTTGTTCAATTGCCGAAAATCAACAACCAAACGCCACTTCTTTTCCAAAGAATCACTATGTTTTGGCACAATGAGTAATGGTGAATTAAAAGGACTCGTTGAGCCTTCCACTATGCCATCTTTTACTAATTCATCAACTTGCTTGTTAATTTCCTCTATTTGCGATTGCGGTAGTCTATAATTTTTTATATAAACTGGACTTTTATCTACTGTAGAAATTGTCTGCTTGTAGAAATTGTTAGTTGTTAACTTGTCCCCCGTTAAGTGGAAAATATCTGCATACTGCTCACATATTCTCAAAATCGAATTTCTTGCTGCATCATCTAAGCTGTCTATTTCTAGTTCTTCCAATAACCTCTTATACCTTTCTTCTTTATCTGACTTCATAACGTTTTTCTTCTTGAAAGTGTTGATCACGTAATAGTCACGTAATGGTGTCATCTTTGGTGAAAAATTTTCTACTATTACATCTCTATCTAAGGTATTTACAATTTTTACATGCACAATTCCTTTTGATGGAACTAAGGAATTGGCAATAAATACACCCTCTTGTAGCTCCTCGTTAAGTATCACACTATCCTCAGCAACGCTCATGTCCATAGCTTTAATTATCTGAGTTCGTGCTGGTATCACAAATCTATTATTCTCTGGTAACTTCGTCTTCATTGGAACAAAAATTTCTTTGCCGTTCACATAAATTGACAATGTAAATGTCTCATAGTCAATGATACATAAGTTCCTTTTCAAAAAATCTCTGCCAAGAATTCCGTCCGTGCCTATCGGAAATTCTTCGTTCACCACATGTAATTTCTGAACCACTTCTACATCATCAAAATTTATTCTTACTGTCGTCATCCCTAATGTATGTGACTCCTCTTTCGTTACACCAATAATCTTACACCGTTCATCTATCAGCTCTATATCCCTGCTGATTACATTTTCTTTAATGAGCGAAATGTCCGCTCCCGTATCAATCAAAAATGATACCATTTTTCCCGTTATGTTAGTCTTTGTGATTACAAAATTTGATGTGCTACTCCCTATATTAAAAATTTTTAGTGGTTCTTTATTATCATTAAAATCTACTATTCTTGACTCTCTGAGCCTCTCGAAACCACTTCTTCGGAGACTAACTCGTCGTTTCCCGAGCTAACTACATTAATTCTCCTATTTCTATTCTTATTACCACTTGTATTATTGTAACTATTATTACGGTAAGTATCAGACCTTCCTTTATTATTATTATTATTATTATAATTTTTATTGAAATTATTATTATTAAAATTATTATATCCTCTTCTGGGATTAAAATTCCTATTTACTACTTCTCTTTGATGGAAATTATTCCTATTATAATTCTTATTTTTCTGGAACCTAGTTCCATAATTCAATACCTGGGCTTGGTTTTGGTCATCTATCTCTCTTGCCAACTCAATAGCATCCTTTAAGCTACATGGCCGCGACGCGTTTATCGTTGTTCTCAGTGGCTCATTTAACCCTGACTTAAAAATGTTCAACCCTATCTGGTTGTTTAAGTCTGAGATTATGTCCCTGTTCGTTTCGCCCTTTTCTGCGATTTGAACCGCGTTGAGTTTTGCAATTAAACTTTCTATCTTGTGACCATACTGGTCTGCAGACAAATTCGCTTGTCTGACATTCGATAATTCAGCATGTATCTTTGAAGCTGAAACACGACTTTTAAAAGCAGTTTTAAATAAGGTTGTAAACTCTTCCAAAGAGTTGGGTTTTTTATACGCAGCTAGTGAAATTTTTGCTTTTTCCGATAACTTGGTTTGAAAAATGAAGTCTATTAACTTCGATTTTTCCACCTGGTCCCTCAAAGTATCGTGTAGAAATTTAACTAAGTTTAGAAAATTTTCTACCTCTGTGTTTTTGCCTTCAAACTGAGGAATCAGTTTGTAAGTAGCAACAATATCGAAACTAGACATTTTTGCACTTTCACTAGACTTTATCGAATATTCAGATAATAATTGCTTCACCGATCTGAAGCTTGTAGTGAACCGCTTCTTTAGTTTATCAAATTCGGCACTATCAAGTTCGAGAATTAAAGTCTTGGATAAATCCCCAAATTTATCCCTTAATCCTTCTAAATCTTCAGAGAATTTCTCTAACACATGCGGTGTTACAGTTTTGTCTTCTTTTAAAATTGACTCGATGACACAAACCTCTTTAATCAATTTTTCAGCCCTAATCAATGTATCCATCAAAATTTAAAAATAAATAAAAAAAATGTAATTTATCTTTTTCTATATATATTTTGGTCTGTTACAAAAATAAAAAAAAAATTCTTTCTAATCTAACTTATATTTATCTATTTATAATATTGCTAACGCTTTTCATTCTTCAGCATTTTCTTATATCTCCTTACTTCTTTCTTCTGTTGCCTTAACGATCTTATCTTTTGCAAAAATATTTCCCGCTGTGCTCCAGTCGTTACATGTAAGATCCTATAAGCTTCAGCTATGCTCTCGCGAATAGCTGCCTCCGTTCCTCTACGTGGTTTTTTTTTGCTTAATCACTACTTCGGTTCTGATTGCTTCCGGTTTTCTGATCCGTCGCTTATACTCTTCTATCGTAATGGGCCGTGGTCCCACTTTCGGGTCCTTCAGTAATTCTGCCAAAGGTATCTTTTGCTGAACCGACATCGGAATATGTTGAATTAATGCTGCTTAGGTGCTTTCGACTCGTCAATCTGCTGCTTTTGTTGAAAATTCTCGTTGGTCCGTTCGCTTTTTAGGTCGCCATAAACTACGTCTGGACGTTCTCCTTACTAACGCCCTACGTATCTGCTAAAATAAAAGCATATGTAACAAAAGTAGGGAGACCTCTACAGGGTCATACCAAATCATAGGCTCGGTGGCCTTTAGACCTCTTGAACATACCTCTTATTATTGTCGAAATAAAACTCCCAAATTTTATAGTTCCTTTTTAATTTTATTATAAATTTCTATATGAAAATAATGTTTTCTCCTGAAGTACCTTACTATACTTTTTAGATATAAAATTATACTTATTCTATCTTCTGAAAATTTCTTAATATATATATCCAAAAATTCCTCATCACACGTTTCCGTGTACATACATCTTAAACAAGAAATACAAGAAATCTTGTTCAAGCTTTATGTTATGAAATATCATCATAACATAATTCTTGAACAATTTTTAAAACAAAAAAAAACAAACATCATTGTGAAAACAAAAATTGTTTGCTTTTTTGTTTGTTTACTTCAAAAAATTTATTTTTTAGTTAAAGTAAGTAAACAAAACAAAAAAACAATATTTCCGTAAATCAGCAGTTACAACTTTTATTTTCACAATTTAAATTCCACGATAGGTAAATAAACCTATAAACATAATTTTACATATTTATTTAATTTGCAATCTGTTCATAATTTATTATGATTATTACATAATTAAAGAAAATATGAAAATATTCAACCTTCATAACTATGTCAAAAATATACGTACTTGGACTTAATTTGTAATTCATTTTTGACTAAACATTTATGCGTTCGACTTTGACTTATATGATTTTTAAAAAAGGGTTGAAAATCTTCACATTATCTTGTACAAAGGTTTGACTTAGGAAAATGGATATAAGAGTAAATGGTTCCTCAGATACCATTACAGTATCTATGGCGCCAGCGTAGACAGCTTTCGTCTTCATTACCTCAATCGAGATTGATGCGGATACAGTTTCACGCATCATCGAATGTGAGAACAAGATTTGATATTGAGTATAAACCTACCTCAAAAAATTGAGTTCCTTAAGTATTTAGGACCAATGTTCGACCAATTAAATATTTGTCGACATCTTAAGAAAGTTTGTAATTGCAACTCTTTACTTCCCTTTCACTTCAGGTATAAACATACTTTTTAGAATTGTAACAACTTAGTGTCTATTATTGAACCTCCAGATGATGACACAATATTGTTGCTTCTCAGTAGTTTCAATATCTTTACCAATTGATTGACTCTTAAGGCTTATTTCCTAATAATTTGTTCTCAATAATTGAGTATTTTAATGTTTTTATCATTTTTAAGTAAACCAAATTAACGTTTCATTTAATTTAAAAGCCGTCGGCCCTGGATTTGGTTTTTGCTGCCATCAATTTCTTTAAAACACAGTATAATTGATAAAAGCATGTCATGAGTATCATGTTTAGAACTATTAGCATAACATAATTCAATTGAACAATATTTAGTACTTGTTACCTCTACTTATTTTATATAATAAACTGTTATTGCTTGCTTTCTAAATATTGCTTAATTGAATTACAAATTTATATGGATTATCATATATTGTTGTAGGTCAATAAAAAATAGTTTTTTATCGAAATATGTCTCTTAAAAGTTTACAACTTACCTTTTTCTCCTGTGTGGTATGACGTACAATTAAATCTAGTTAAACAATTGAAACAAAACAATTAAATCTAGTTTAACCGCATTTTATATGTATTGCAATAAGTTATAAGCTCAAAATTGTAGAGTTTATTTTTAAACTTCTGGCATCATTAAACTAAATCTTTCAAGAAAAGGGTAAACTTTAACATAACTTTTTTCTTTTCCTCATAATTCCTCTTCTTAAGCCTTTAATCCAGTAATCTTAAATTTTTAATGAAAGTTTATCATATATTTATTAAATTCAATTGTGTCGACTGTCGGCACTTGGCGAAACATTTTAATATAAATTAAAAACTAATAACACTTGTTTTTATATTTCGCAAATATGTTTTTATTTTTATTTTCTAAAAATTTTTGCTCAATGCATTTCGGCTTACGCCATTATCAAGAGCGATTCAAAAAGTTTATGAAGAAAAAAAAAAAAAAAAAAAATTTTGATTTGAATCAAAAATAAAATGAAAAATGAATAACTAGATTAAATAATTTATATAAACAAATTGTTAAAACATTTAATTAAAAAGTAGGTAATTTTTCTTATTTAACTGGTTTATAATGGAAATACCATAAATTTGTTGATTTAATAGTTTTTAAAAATGATGACCGAAAAATAGAAAATAAAAATAAAAACATATTTGCGAAATATAAAAACAAGTGTTATTAGTTTTTAATTTATATATATTTATTAATTTAATTAACTTAATCCAAACATTTACTCGTAACAAAAACATGGGGCTGGAAAAAGAAAACGTTGAAAATAATTTTTTAATGAGGAATGGTCACGAATTAGATAAATCTTATTTCAACTGAAACAACTATCTAGAAATTGCTTATGCGAGTTAAATAAATAGTAACTCGCGACGAAATTTTTTGAATGAATATCGCGTTAACTGCAGTTTTAAACAACTTAAGTCCAAACAGGCTAAATAATTGATTTTGACCAATCAATAACGTAATCGAAGGAATAACATGGTAGCATATTGTAGTTTAAAAAAAAGTCAGACAAGTACGAATAAAATTCGCTCGCCAAGGTATCCGTGAATGTAAAAGAACAAAATATCAAAAATTATTGACAAAAACTTGTGTTGTAATGTCTTTATATATCCAGACCATAGACGCATAACAAAATAAATAATAAATCGTAAATGTCAATAGTAAATTACAGTCAAATCTACATTGATCAAAAATGACTCAAAAAATGTTATTTTAGGTTAAATCTGATCCATAGATGTTTATGGTAACTCAAGAAAGATTCAACTACACCAGCTCGTAAATGTTTTAAATTTGATTATTTTGTCGGTCAATCAAGTGTCGAAATTTAGGGGGGTGGAGAGGCTATATACTAAAAATATTTTTTTTACAATAACTCAAAAACTGTGGATCACAAAATTCTAAAAAAGATTTCAATGATTTATAAATTAGATGCTCTTTCAAATAACACCCCACTAGCTTTGGTCAAAAAAGGTTTTTTTTACCCTCTCCAACCCCGTCCCATAAACACACAGAAATATAATTACGTCCTGTCATTATTACTTTACGGTTTGTTATAATTACTAATTTACGCGCTCTTATTATTTCTTTCACCCTCTTTGGGTAACTTTACGCCCTTTTGTAGGAAGTATAAAGAATGTTGTATGTATTTACAGGTGTAAAGTTAATTTCAGACTTAGCGAGGTGTTGCCCTCGACTAACGTTTCTGGCATCAAATTCTCACTCGGGCTGAAATGTATAACCTTACACCCTTGGTACATAAATAACTATTATATTTATATTCGATAGAAAGAGCGAGATAGAACTGGAAAGTCCAATATAAGTCAATTTTTGAAATTTTGTCCTAAAATTGTAAACACACATTTTCGAAAGTATAAACTTTAAATTAAAACCAAAAAACGTGTGATTCACCAAGGTGGCTATCCCTTTAAGTAATGAAGATGCTGACTTTAAACGAGAAAAATACAACAGCTGGAGTTGCGTTGGTTAAAATTATTACACCCTCTATTATTAAAACAAAATTTGACTTTTCCCTTTGTTATTGCAACGGAAGCCAACCGACTTTTCCGAGAATGTATCAATTAGTATGTGTAACGTACAAACAGGGGAATATAAACGCATGGTGATCGAAATTTAACATCAAATCTCGATTCCCTACAACATCGTCGCAACATTGTTCGTTTATTTTTATAAATGTCGTCGCTAGCGTTGCTCGTTTAACATCAGATTCATCATGCCTCAAACATATTCTTTGCCCCATTTCTCTCCCACACTCGTGGGACATATGTCTTAAAAGGTGCCTAAGTGTTGTTATGACACATATTGTAATTCGTATAACACAACATTTTTAATTAAAATAAATGAATCCGTGGAAATAAAAATGAGTCTTTACTGGATCGTGGTCTTTTTAAATCTCCCATTCAAACTTTATTTATTTTGATTCTCATTATATTTTGTTTAACATTTTTATAAGACTGAATCTAACAAAATATGGTGTGCAATTAATAAAAATTTTTTTGCTATCCACAAAATTGTCGATCGATCTAGTTTCGAACCGATAAGATCTTCTTCTTACCGACACAAGTTTGTTATCCAATTCTAACTTGGTTAGAGTATAACAACAATAGTGATCAACTAGAGAAACAAATTGACTAAACCTGAATCTAATAAACATATGTTTATGAAAGTTTTTTGGTTTCTTATACTTCGCTAGAGTAGTGACCTATTTTAAGTTTATATATCGAAAAATTTTTTTGGTAGTGTATCTAGTCGGCTAGCCCTAATGAGAATGATATACTTTTTTAAAGTGTAATAAAAAGTTCTTACCGGTTCGAAACTAGATCGATCGACAATTTTGTGGATAGCAAAAAAATGTTCATAAATTGCACACCATATTTTGTTAGATTCAGTCTTATTATTCATGATGGGATTATTTCCATCGGAGTGATGTATCACAAATAATTCATTGAATTAATTTAACATTTTTATGCTTCAAATTTTAATTATACTAGTTTACAAATTTTGAACTTTTTTTGTCTCCCTAAATAAAACCCAACTTTTCTTATGGATTTGAACCTCCTGAATACGAATATCATATTCATTTTTTTTTGTTAGCTCTTGTTTTTGAGATATTCACGAAAAACCAATTTTTTTGGTGATAAAAAATGTTGTTTCGGTTTTTGGGTCTCATATTTTACAAAACAAACAAATTAAATATATTAATAAATTAAGTGCATAGTAAATATGCTAACAAACATTTTGAGCTATATTTTGTAAAAATCCATTAATGATTCTGGAAGTTACAGTCAAAAAAAGTTGAAAAATTACGAAAAATTCGCGTTTTTCTAAAAATTTTCCATTTTCAACACCATAAATTTTGAACAAATGAAGACACTAATTTTTTTTAATTTCTTGGAACCTATAGTGGCTTCAATTTTCTTTCTTTTAAGCTGAAAGATACGAATACCACCTCGGACTTATTTTAGAAGTTAGAAAATATCAGTTAGTTGATTATGAAATGTCCTTTTTTTGACATAAGTTGTATTTTATTTGTATATGATTTTTCTCGAAATTGAGATTTTTTTTGTGAAGTTTTTTTGACATAATCTAGCTCCACCCATCTCGGACTTATTTTAAGAGTTGGAAAATATCAGTTAGTTGATTATGAAATGTCTTTTTTTTTGACAAAAGTTGTATTTTTTTGTATATGATTTTTCTCGAAATTGAGATTTTTTTGTGAACATTTTTGATATGATCTAGCTCCTCCCACCTCGGATTTATTTTATTTGGAAAATATCAGTTAGTAATGAAGATAGGCAGTTCTTATAAATGGGGTGATTCTTTTAGCAGTATGTATTATTTAACTTCTACAAATAAAACAATGAATTTAGGCTATTTCAACACTTGAAACTTCTTTACGACGCCGTTTAAATAAACTTGACTTTACACTTTACTAACAATTTATGTTGCCTTACAAGGCAGCTATCACTAATGATTTATTGATTTTTAAAAACAATACACTATTTAAAATTTATATTTGTAATATTTTTTCTTTTTTAATTAATATTTCACTTAAATGTTTGGAATTAAATTTATCCTCGGAGAAATTATACTTGCAACTAATCATACGACAATTATCTCCTCAAAAAGAAACCTCATTAAACTAATTAAACAAAAGTTGGGAAAACCGAAAAACTATCAAAAAGTAGAAGTATGTAATTGCTTTCTTAAATTAAACTTAAAATGATCATAAACGTAAGGAGTAACACAAGGCAGGCGGTGATAGTAAAAAATTTACATTATCAAAAAACAAAAAAAAAGAGAAAAAAGAAAAAAGAAAAGAAACAAACCTTACAGGTATTAATAGACATAAATAGGGGCCTAACTTTATGGTGCTTGAACTAACTTTAATAGTTCTGATGCTATGATGTTTTGCATCTTCTCACAATTCATTATCTTTTGTTTATATTTTTCTATATACGTCTGATATAGATCCAATTCCCAACTTCGAAAACAAAAATGGAAATTATACCTTACTATTTGAAAATAATTCTTTACTGATGTTTGAGAACGACTGAACTTTTATAATGATTATTTATGGCATAATTAATTAAGCAAAAAATTATTTTTTCCAAATTTTGAGTTTTGACTTTCTTTGGAAAAACTTGAATAACTTGGTGCAAACTGCACCAATATTCGTGTCCTTCAGCTTAAAAGTAAGAAAATTGAAACTACTATAGGCTCCAAGAATTTAAAAAAAATTAGTGTCTTTATTTGTTCAAAATTTATGGCGTTGAAAATGGAAAAATTTTAAAAAACGTGAATTTTTCGTATTTTTTCAACTTTTTTCAACTGTAACTTCCAGAATCCTTAATGGATTTTTACAAAATATAGCTCGAAATGTTTGTTAGAATATTTACTATGCACTTGTTTTATTAATATATTTAATTTGTTTGTTTTGTAAAATATGAGACCCGAAAACCCAAACAACATTTTTGATCACCGAAAAAATTGGTTTTTCGTGAATATCTCAAAAACAAGAGCTAACAAAAAAAAAATGGATATGATATTCGTATTCAGGAGGTCCAAATCTATAAGAAAAGTTGGGTTTTATTTCGGGAGATTTTTCTTGTAAACTAGTGTTATTTTAAAACATTATCTAAGTATTTTAACTTTTACAAATCTACATTTTTATATCTATTCAATAAACACAATTGCATCTTATATATTTTACATTTCTGGTGAATCAAATTTCATATTAATGCCTGTTGACCAATTATTATATCATTGATGGAATCTTTAACAGACTTCCTTTCTACAACACCATAAACTACTAAATTTACTATTAACTTTATTTAAACTGCTTCAAATTTGCTGCTTTCCCAGCAAAAAAACCAATTAGTTTGCTTTCATACTTACTATGTAAATATATTTCATAATATAAAATAAACTTTACCAAAATTTACCACTCTCATTAAATCGAGTGTATTTTTTTATTTTACGATTAAATTGCCATTAAATTCAAATTTTCATTAAATTATGATTACTAAATTTAAATTATATTAAATTTTCATTAAATTATGATTAACTAAAGATACCGGTGCATTAACCTTAACCGATTTTTCATGAAACAGGTAATATCGTGTAGTAATTAACAACTTAATCTATAGAAACAATCTTTGCAATTAATATACACAAGAAATCCGGCTTTTCATAAATTTTTTGGTAAATCCTCAAAATTTGAAGATTAAACCTCTCTACTTTATCTTTTCTTCTTTATTTCTTTACCTCTTTATCTTTTTACCTCTTTACCTTTTTTAGCTGTATCTCTTTATCTCCTTATCTCTTTATCTCTTTATCTCTTTATCTCTTTATCTCTTTATCTCTTTATCTCTTTATCTCTTTATCTCTTTATCTCTTTATCTCTTTATCTCTTTATCTCTTTATCTCTTTATCTCTTTATCTCTTTATCTCTTTATCTCTTTATCTCTTTATCTCTTTATCTCTTTATCTCTTTATCTCTTTATCTCTTTATCTCTTTATCTCTTTATCTCTTTATCTCTTTATCTCTTTATCTCTTTATCTCTTTATCTCTTTATCTCTTTATCTCTTTATCTCTTTATCTCTTTATCTCTTTATCTCTTTATCTCTTTATCTCTTTATCTCTTTATCTCTTTATCTCTTTATCTCTTTATCTCTTTATCTCTTTATCTCTTTATCTCTTTATCTCTTTATCTCTTTATCTCTTTATCTCTTTATCTCTTTATCTCTTTATCTCTTTATCTCTTTATCTCTTTATCTCTTTATCTCTTTATCTCTTTATCTCTTTATCTCTTTATCTCTTTATCTCTTTATCTCTTTATCTCTTTATCTCTTTATCTCTTTATCTCTCTATCTCTTTATCTCTTTATCTCTTTATCTCTTTATCTCTTTATCTCTTTATCTCTTTATTTCTTTATCTCTTTATCTCTTTATCTCTTTATCTCTTTATCTCTTTATCTCTTTATCTCTTTATCTCTTTATCTCTTTATCTCTTTATCTCTTTATCTCTTTATCTCTTTATCTCTTTATCTCTTTTTCTCTTTATCTCTTTATCTCTTTATCTCTTTATCTCTTTATCTCTTTATCTCTTTATCTCTTTATCTCTTTATCTCTTTATCTCTTTATCTCTTTATCTCTTTATCTCTTTATCTCTTTATCTCTTTATCTCTTTATCTCTTTATCTCTTTATCTCTTTATCTCTTTATCTCTTTATCTCTTTATCTCTTTATCTCTTTATCTCTTTATCTCTTTATCTCTTTATCTCTTTATCTCTTTATCTCTTTATCTCTTTATCTCTTTATCGCTTTATTTCTTTATCTCTTTATCTCTTTATCTCTTTATCTCTTTATCTCTTTATCTCTTTATCTCTTTATCTCTTTATCTCTTTATCTCTTTATCTCTTTATCTCTTTATCTCTTTATCTCTTTATCTCTTTATCTCTTTAATTCTTTATCTCTTTATCTTTTTATCTTTTTATCTCTTTACCTTTTTATCTCTTTATCTCTTTATCTCTTTATCTCTTTATCTCTTTATCTCTTAATCTCCTTATCTCTTTATCTCTTCATCTCTTCATCTCTTTATCCTTCCATCACTTTATCTCTTTATCTCTTTATCTCTTTATCTCTTTATCTCTTTATCTCTTTATCTCTTTATCTCTTTATCTCTTTATCTCTTTATCTCTTTATCTCTTTATCTCTTTATCTCTTTATCTCTTTATCTCTTTATCTCTTTATCTCTTTATCTCTTTATCTCTTTATCTCTTTATCTCTTTATCTCTTTATCTCTTTATCTCTTTATCTCTTTATCTCTTTATCTCTTTATCTCTTTATCTCTTTATCTCTTTATCTCTTTATCTCTTTATCTCTTTATCTCTTTATCTCCTTATCTCTTTATGTCTTTATCTCTTTATCTCTTTATCTCTTCATCTCTTTATCCCTTTATCTCTTTATCTCTTTATCTGTTTATCTCTTTATCTCTTTATCTCTTTATCTCTTTATCTCTTTACCTCTTTATCTCTTTACCTCTTTATCTCTTTATCTCTTTATCTCTTTATCTCTTTATCTCTTTATCTCTTTATCTCTTTATCTCTTTATCTCTTTATCTCTTTATCTCTTTATCTCTTTATCTCTTTATCTCTTTATCTCTTTATCTCTTTATCTCTTTATCTCTTTATCTCTTTATCTCTTTATCTCTTTATCTCTTTATCTCTTTATGTCTTTATCTCTTTATCTCTTTGTCTCTTTATCTCTTTATCTCTTTATCTCTTTATCTCCTTATCTCTTTATCTCTTTATCTCTTTATCTCTTTATTCCTTTATCTCTTTATCTCTTTATCTCTTTATCTCTTTATCTCTTTATCTCTTTATCTCTTTATCTCTTTATCTCTTTATCTCTTTATCTCTTTATCTCTTTATCTCTTTATCTCTTTATCTCTTTATCTCTTTATCTCTTTATCTCTTTATCTCTTTATCTCTTTATCTCTTTATCTCTTTATCTCTTTATCTCTTTATCTCTTTATCTCTTTATCTCTTTATCTCTTTATCTCTTTATCTCTTTATCTCTTTATCTCTTTATCTCTTTATCTCTTTATCTCTTTATCTCTTTATCTCTTTATCTCTTTATCTCATTATCTCTTTATCTCTTTATCTCTTTATCTCTTTATCTCTTTATCTCTTTATCTCTTTATCTCTTTATCTCTTTATCTCTTTATCTCTTTATCTCTTTATCTCTTTATCTCTTTATCTCTTTATCTCTTTATCTCTTTATCTCTTTATCTCTTTATCTCTTTATCTCTTTATCTCTTTATCTCTTTATCTCTTTATCTCTTTATCTCTTTATCTCTTTATCTCTTTATCTCTTTATCTCTTTATCTCTTTATCTCTTTATCTCTTTATCTCTTTATCTCTTTATCTCTTTATCTCTTTATCTCTTTATCTCTTTATCTCTTTATCTCTTTATCTCTTTATCTCTTTATCTCTTTATCTCTTTATCGCTTTATCTCTTTATCTCTTTATCTCTTTATCTCTTTATCTCTTTATCTCTTTATCTCTTTATCTCTTTATCTCTTTATCTCTTTATCTCTTTATCTCTTTATCTCTTTATCTCTTTATCTCTTTATCTCTGTATCTTTTTATCTCTTTATCTCTTTATCTCTTTATCTCTTTATCTCTTTATCTCTTTATCTCTTTATCTCTTTATCTCTTTATCTCTTTATCTCTTTATCTCTTTATCTCTTTATCTCTTAATCTCTTTATCTCATTATCTCATTATCTCTTTATCTCTTTATTTCTTTATCTCTTTATCTCTTTATCTCTTTATCTCTTTATCTCTTTATCTCTTTATCTCTTTATCTCTTTATCTCTTTATCTCTTTATCTCTTTATCTCTTTATCTCTTTATCTCTTTATCTCTTTATCTCTTTATCTCTTTATCTCTTTATCTCTTTATCTCTTTATCTCTTTATCTCTTTATCTCTTTATCTCTTTATCTCTTTATCTCTTTATCTCTTTATCTCTTTATCTCTTTATCTCTTTATCTCTTTATCTCTTTATCTCTTTATCTCTTTATCTCTTTATCTCTTTATCTCTTTATCTCTTTATCTCTTTATCTCTTTATCTCTTTATCTCTTTATCTCTTTATCTCTTTATCTCTTTATCTCTTTATCCTTTTATCTCTTTATCTCTTTATTTCTTTATCTCTTTATCTCTTTAGCTCTTTATCTCTTTATCTCTTTATCTCTTTATCTCTTTTTCTCGTTTTCTCGTTTTCTCTCTATCTCTTTATCTCATTATCTCATTATCTCATTATCTCATTATCTCATTATCTCATTATCTCTTTACCTTTTTATCCCTTTATCTCTTTTTGTCTTAATCTCTTTATCCCGTTGTCTCTTTATTTCTTTATCTTTTTATCTCTTAATCTTTTTATCTGCTTATATCATTATCCTCTTGTCTCTTTTTCACCTTATCTCTTCATGTTTTTATCTCTTTATCTCTGTATGTCTTTTTCTCCTTTTTTATCTTTTTATCTTTTTATCTTTTTATCTTTTTATCTTTTTGTCTTTTTATCTTTTTATCTTTTTATCTTTTTATCTTTTTATCTTTTTATCTTTTTATCTTTTTATCTTTTTATCTTTTTATCTTTTTATCTTTTTATCTTTTTATCTTTTTATCTTTTTATCTTTTTATCTTTTTATCTTTTTATCTTTTTATCTTTTTATCTTTTTATCTTTTTATCTTTTTATCTTTTTATCTTTTTATCTTTTTACCCTTTTATCTTTTTATCTTTTTATCTTTTTATCTTTTTATCTTTTTATCTTTTTATCTTTTTATCTTTTTATCTTTTTATCTTTTTATCTTTAATCTTTTTATCTTCTTATCTATTTTTCTTTTATCTTCCATCTTTTATCTTTTATCTTTTTATCTTTTTATCTTTTTATCTTTTTATCTCTTTAACTTTTTATCTCTTTATATCTTTATCTCTTTATCTTTTTATCTCTTTAAGCCGAATGCTTTGAAAAATGTCTATCAATTCCTAAGAATGCATACTGTTATAGGACTTGGGTCTTAAAATGTATCTATGCACCGTTATGACTCATAGTTTATAATTGGTATTACCATTTTACAACACTTTTTACTAAAAAAAATATCATTTAAGGACGATACGTGCAATTTAAATGTAATTAGAATTTTGTTAATAATACTCATTCATTTGGTAGTTAAAAAATTTAAACGTGGCTTATTTTGAATTTTTTTTTATTTTTTATTATTGCTCTTAGAATAAAATCAGCCACATGAAGCAAAACAAATGCTATATGTACTGTGGCTTATAAAAGTTAACATATAATTAAATATCTTAATCGTTTTATACGTTTATTTAAAAATGAATATTATTAATTTGAAACTTAAATAAGTAAAAAAAATAGGGAGAAAATGGATTTAAAAATAATAAAGTTTATAATAATAAGTTATATTAATAAGTGGAAAAAGATGACCAAATAAAAAATAAGCATTAAAATTTAAATCAATAATTAAAAATTTACGGAACGGAATTTGTTTGTTTGATTGTTTGTGTTGTTTTTAAATAACATACATTTTGCTATATTGTACAACCCCTCACCCGCATTGCTCCATTATAGCGAGGTCTTACTGTTTACAAAAAATTATATTGCCTTTCTAATCTATATAACGGTTTTTGAATATTTGTAAATGGAGTTAAAATGTCTAATCAAACTTAACCACCCAAATCAATTAAATGGAAATCAGAAAAAGAAAACAAAGAAAATTTAATCAAAGAACATTTCATGTTTGAGTTAATCTAATTGAGTCAAATATAATTTGGCATTATTATGTAACTAATGAATTTCTATTCATTTCTTTCGTTATTTTGGTTAGATGTGTTTATATTGTAAATAAAATAAGTCCCTCGTTAGGTAAACAAATTTATCTGAATGTATTGTGTGCTTTAAAGAAAAACAAACAAAATATTAAACGAATCTGTTTTCTAAAAGAACACTTTGGATTTTTGAAGAATTTCCGACGTAATTTTTTTATTTTTTACGATTTAAGAAAAACCAATACAAAATAGTTTTAGTATTGTTTAGCACTGTTAAACTCAAATGTTTTAAAATGCAATATCCAAGTATTACGAGTATCAATTGGATATTTTTAAGTGTATGAAGCAATCAATTGTACTAATACAAAATACTTACATAAAAAGCGAAAGAATGAAAAATCAACTAGAAAAAAAATTATTCTATTTAAACCTTATGCTTTAATATTGTAATAAATTCAAACTGTTTAATTTAGGCTTTAATTGCTGAAAACACCCAGCTTTAATCTTCGTTCAAGAAAAAGGTTAACCAAAAAATTATCATTTTCTTTCCTGTATAATTTACTTTTCTTAGGTCACCCTAAATACATTGTTAATATAAATTCACAGTATATTAGTTAGTACAAATGAGTTGTAATTTTCTTTAGGGAATCTTTAGGGAAAATTTATAGCCTTAGAGAAAGAAAAAATCTAAAAGTAAAAATTCATGAATACCTTTGTCTACAAGCATTACAAAGAACAATGTTTATTAAATATATGTAGCTAACAATTACTCAAGGAAATTTAATACATTCAGATCTATTATGATCTAAAACAAAAATTCCAAAGAAATTTTTTTTTCCGGGCAAGTTATTTTTTATAAAAAAATCTCGATTCATTAGAAATTCCGGGAGATACAAATTAGAAATAACAGCTGTACAAAGTTTTAGAAATCTAAAAAAATATTCTGAAATTTGTGTTCTTAGATAATTATTAGCGTGTTTTTCTTTAACGCCCATTCAGGAGTATAGAGATTCTTCTAAGATCGACCATTTGGTTCTGTTAAATGCAATCAATTTTGTATCAAAGTAGCGGTTGAAATAGGTCGTTGTTTTTCTTGTGGCTGTCATTTTTATACAAAAAATTATTTTCCTTGTTTCAAAAATTTTATTACTATTTTCAAAATATAGTACATTATATAACAAGGTTGAGAAGTAGGCTATTATTGACCGAGAACTTTTAGATTCTGAGGCGCGTAGCGCCGAAGGATATAATGTTCGAGGTCTATATTAGTCTTCTCAACCGAGGTATATATAGAATTTTTTTAACTACTAACACTAATTATCATATTTGCTTTAATTAAATATTTATATTAGTCATTTTCCATTTCATTTTTTATATATCTTAAAATATCAAGTAGCCTGGAAGTTTAGTTTTATACAAATAAAACGAAACAAAGCAATGCAATTATTATTTGTTTGTGTTTTTTTGTTCATTTCAATCAAAAATAAAAGGAAATTCGTCATTATTAACCTAGGTAATTGTTTGTTAGTACTTATTATTATTGACCTAGCTTGAGAAAAATTACTTCTCATTGGGGCATTCGAGTAAATAATGACGATTTCTCAAGTTAGTAGTTAAAAAAATATATTATTATTTCGATTAATTTTTTTCTTTAATTTTAGGAAATTTATTTTTTTAATAGTAATTATTGTTTTTCTTTTTTTGTTGTAGGTAAGAATTTTTTAATAAAACACAATTGGAACACCATAGGAATCCTATAAGCCATATTTTATTTAATAAATAAATTTCAAATATTATTATTTTTTACTGATTTATTATAAGTCGCTTAGAACTTAGTTACCAAAATAATAATGACAATCATAATTCCCAAGGGAATTATAAGAGGGAGTTATGGATTCATTTCATAATAGACCTAATTTTAATTATAAATTTTTGTTATAAAAGAATTGTTTATTTATAAACAACATTATTTACATAAAGCCATAGTAAGGGCAATGATACATATAAAAGAAATATCTTTCAGACATAAAAAATTTGGCATCTAATTGGTTGAGGGGCGGTAACAATCTTTAAATTTTACGAAAATATTTTTGACTGAAAGACAGAAGTTAAGACATAAAAACATAACCAAAAAAGACATTTTTTGCTTGACAATTAAAACTGATTAACTGAAAAATGGATTATAAAAGTAAGTTTTACCAATATAATCAATTACAACTAACTTAATTTGATGATTTAGTTACAATGAAAATAATTTGTTTACTTATTCATGTAGATTTAGGCGATAATCGCAACAAAAAATAAAAATTTGGTCTAATGTTAAAATGCCTTAATCTATATGAATAAGTAAACAAATTATTTTAATTGTAATTAAATAATCAAATTAATTTAATTGTATTTGATTATTGGTAAAACTTAAACTTTTAAAATCCATTTTTCAGTTAATCAGTCTTAATTGTCAAGCAAAAAATGTCGTTTTTGGTTAGGTTTTTATGTCCTAAAGATATTTTTTCTGTCTTTCAGTCAAAAATATTTTCCTAAAATTTAAAAATTGTTACCGCCCCTCAACCAATTATATGCCAAATTTTTATGTCTGAAAGACATTTCTTTTACATGTATCATTACCCTAACAATACCCTAGCAATACAATTTGAAGTGAAAAATAACTAACTTGATCAATTAAAACGCAAAATCATGCTATAAAAATACTTGATAAAAATAAATGTTTTAGCTTGGTTTCAGTAAAAAAATAAAATTATCTATGTATCTCGTGAATTATATAGATGTCAATTACCTTGTGAAACTTACTAGCCCTCGGACCAGAGGCCCTTGGGTAGTAAACGTTTGCCTCGGTAATTAACAGCCATATAATTCCCTTGATACATAAATAACTATTTCGTAATAATTCAATAATAAGAAAATTTTAAGGGATAGGAAATAATAGGATTTTACGAAAAAATTTCAATACAGATTAGTTGTCATTTGAATTTTTATTTAATTTATTTTTATGTAAAACTGTTGTTGTTTTATTAGTTTCAGTGATAGTTTTCTTGTAGTCTTGTTGATTAAATAAAAGGTTTAAGTTCACTCTCTGTATAATTTCCTTTATGTGAGTTACATCTTGTGTTGATATTTCTTAAATAATATTTCAGTTACGACTTCATAATTTAGATTGTCGATTTTAACAGTCAACCTAGACATAGATTCAGGTTGTCCAGCTGTTGAAGTAGTCAATTTGGGTTTATTTGTTTTCGTATAATTGTGCTTTTCGTATATATGTTTTTCACTAATATTTCTCTTTGAATTAAAATGTGTACAGCCAGTTTCAAAAAAGGGCAGTAAGACTGATCCTACATATAACAGCCCCATTTCAATTTTATCGGTAATTGCTAAAATTTTTGAGAAATATTTAAATTTTAATTTAATGAGCTTCTTAAAGTCTTCCAAATTACTTAATGAGAGACAATACGAATTTCGAAAAGGAAGAGCGATGGGAGATTTACTGTCTTTTGTCACTCATATCTGGAACAAGTCGCTTGAGAACTTTGTATATATATATATATATATATATATATATATATATATATATATATATATATATATATATATATATATATATATATATATATATATATATCAGTGGCGTGCAGTCGGTTTCGATAGACGGTAAGCAGATTATATAAAAAAAACAGACCATTTTTCAATTTATCGCCACATGATAGTTCTTCCATTTTATTGATTGCATGACGTGATAAGGCTTTGGCAGATCAGTCTGCAGCAATATCTGTAAAAGCTAAGAGTCTTTCAAAAACTTCTTCTGCTTTAGTTACAAATCGACCTATTGTAGACAACTGCGACTTATAAGAAATATCTGATGTTTCATCAAGAAGTATGGCAATAAATAAACAATCTTTGATTTCGAAAAAATTGAGTTTTTTAGAGAAACCCCTATTGATTCACTCAAATTATTTTGTATATGATTGAAAATGTCTAAAAATACTTTGGGTTCCTATAAAAATGTGTCGAATTCTCGATCATATATTGATAATACTTTCAACATCATATAACATTACAGAATAATTTGAAAAAATTGATTGATTAATATAATATGGCTTTGTGTTTACTAACGGCATTAAAAAAATTATTCAAATTATGATAACCATCGTAGGTTTAAATACCCTTTTCTTTAGAAAATAAAATAAATATTTTAAAAAAAAATTAAGCTGACTTCAGAAACAACAAAAGCGGCACAAAAAAGTGAACAATATTTCAATTGCGGCTTTTAGAGACAGAAATACATATAAATTTTGATTAATTTAATTAATTTAATTATACTTAACTACAGAAAATTACACTTTTAAACAAAGATGTTTAGATGTATAAAACTTATATTTTATTATAATTATTATGGTTGTTGTAATAGTTATTATATTAGAAGATTTATTTGTAGTACAAAACTATTGGAAATCGATGCCAAGCATGAGATGTCAATGGTGGTACCGACTACGAACATTTTGTATTGAAAATAAATTTCATAATATAAAAGCTATTATAAAAAAATAACTTTTACGATATAATATCTTTGTTTAAAAGCGCAATTTTTTGTATGTAACTAAGTATAATTAAATTAAATTAATCAAAATTTATACGTATTTTTGTCTCTAAAAGGCACAATTGAGTTATTTTTCACTTTTTTGTGCCTCTTTTGTGCCTCTTTTGTGCCTCTTTCTGAAGCCGGTTTTATTTTTTTAAAAAAGTTTTAATTATTTTTTCATTTTGTGTAGTCATAAAATCAAAAGGCGGCTTAGAAAGTGTTTTTGAAGTAATAACTTAAAATCGCAGCAAGCATTCATCGATGAACATCTAACAAACATGGTTTAATCATATTTTTGAAAAAAGGGATATTTTCTGCCATAGAAAGGAATTTAGGACCATTCAGCATCTATATCAATTAAATACAACTCAAACCGTCCAAATAGATTAAGCTGTTTCGAAGAAATCGGCGAAAATACATGAAAACTATAGTTTTTTTTCAATTTCCTGAAGAACGACCGTTTTCCACGTAATATAAAAAATATGGGACCACCTCGGCATCTATCTTAATAGAATACATTTAAACTATCCAAATCGAGTGAGCTGTTTTCGAGAAATCGGCGAAAATACATAAAAAATATAGTTTTTCCAATTTTCTGAAAATAGTACATTTTGCTACAAGAGATGAAAACGCTGCTTTGTGTGAGTGAAAATTTGTTCACGAGAACCGTTAACGTCCAGTGGGACAATTTCACGAACGTAAAATGTTTTTATCTCGCGTAGGAAATACAATTTTTTCTATGATAGTAAATATATAAACGATATTTATTAGAATTTATTAAATTAGAAATCGAAAAGATAACATTCAAAATTCATATTCTATTTTTACATATGGTTGCTTTGTTTTAAAATTATATGAAAGTACCATAGCAACTACAATTTGTTATTCTTTTTACACTAGAGGAAAAAAACCATTTTCACAAGGGATTAAGCCCGCTTGAAAATAAACTTTTCCTCTGCTATCATAGAAAAACGGTATTTTTCACGTCATAGAAAAATGGACCACTTGGGAGTCTACCTTATATTAACAGAATACAATTTAAATCATCCAAATCTAATGAGCCGTTTTCAAGAAACATACATAATAAACCTTCAATGAAAGATCGAATAATTTCATCATTTAAATTTTAAACCACTGGAAACTATATTATTTAATGGTTGCACTATTTTAATAAACGAAATATTACACCCATCAAAACTATAAATTAATAATGTTATTTATTAATTAATATTAATTTCAATAACACAACAAATAGATTAATAATAATTTCAATCTTATCAGGAAAAAACTAACAAACAATTTTCTTTATATTCGCTCATACGACAAAACCAAAAAACTTGTGTTACAAAATGTACACAAATGTAAAATGACAAAAGGAAAGGAAAGAAAAAACTTTAAAAGCAGAATTATCTTCTGCTTATTTTCACACATTTTATTGGGACTTTAATTGTTTGTTTTTCAATACAACTTTTAAGGAATACATAGCGATTGAAAGCAGAAATTTTACTGATGACCAAAGAACAAAGAATAGATAAAATCTGCCAAAAAACAAAATTTTTTTAAATTTTATTTAAATGTGCATTTAGATTTGGAGTGTTGAAAATTCAAAAAGGCTGACATGTTTTTTGGAATATCAGAATTTTGGAATATTAGACATTAGAATAATCGTTAATAAATAAATGATATTATTAATCGATTTAGCATGTTTTTATATTCTTTAATTAATTTAAATTTTTGTTAAGACTATTTTAAATTTTGTTTGGGTAAGCAGGTATGACCCTGCTTTCTTCGTACCGCCCGCCAGTGATATATATATATATATATATATATATATATATATATATATATATATATATATATATATATATATATATATATATATATATATATATATATATATGTATTTATATATATATATATATATATATATATATATATATATATATATATATATATATATATATATATATATATATATATATATATATATATATATATATATATATATATATATATATATATATATATATATATATATATATATATATATATATATATATATATATATATATATATATATATATATATATATATATATATATATGTATATATATACCCAAGTAACAATTTGAAGCTGCCGATACGTTGTTGCAGTAAAAATTTGCAGCTATTTAGCTACAATAACTTCCTTAAAAAGAGGGAAAAACGTTTAGATTATGTTTTATCAACATAATGAATGGGTAAAATGGGGATTGTATTTTGGTTGCCATTACGTTTTAGCAAGATGCAACAGCAGTTTTCTTGTGAAAGAAAAATTGCTTTTGAGACATCAATTTGATGTGTTTAATAATATTGCGTCTAAAACAACAAACTTGTAATAGTCACAATATGACTGTATAACAAGTGAAATAGTTTAAAAAGGAAACATACTTTTAAAGCATATAATCGGTTTTAATGGCTATTTCACTGTTCTAAAATCAGAATGGTTATTTTAAGGAAAACGGATTTTGAATAGCACTAAGGGCAGAAATAACTAAACAACTTTTATTTTAGAAATGATTGTGGTGGCAACAATTTATTATAAATTATTTGCCTAATTTACTTTGAAATGCATAATTGTGTGTAGTATTTCCTAGATTTTATAAAAAAAATTTTTGTATTGACCAACAAATAAGTGACAGTATTATGTTTTAAAAAATATCGCATGGAGAATATAAATTTCACAGCCAATTTCAAAGTAAAATTATATGGGAAATCAAATATTTCGAGTGATTTTCTAAGATACCTCCAAAATCGTGATAGGCCCTAAAAATATTTAATATTTAAAGAAAAATGAAATAATATTTTTCAACCCATTTTTACCATTTTTCAAAAAAATGTGCCCGAAAGTACCACATTTTCGTAAATAATGAACCAGAAATATATGTTTGATATTTTTACAGATGTTATCACTGAAAAAGAGTATTGTATGCAACATTAATAATTTATTGTATTGCGAGCATATTGTAAAAATTAAATAAAACATGGCTTCTTTATTTGATATAACAAAACATCTTCACACAATTCATTTTAATTGTTTATGCGAATTTAAGTATAAATACAGCCAAAATATCCTGCTCATTAGTAAAATAAGAAAAAAAAATGCACTTTTCGTTTCAATAACAAATATGCTTCTTATATTGCAAAATTCGCTCTCAATTCTTTGCCGATACCAATTTACATAAAACACTTTGGATTCGAATAATACTAATTTCCTTTTCCAATTAAATTGCTTTATGTGTCGGAAACTTTAGTATGCGTATAGCAATATATCTACACACTAAGCGTTCTAGTTATATTTTAACTCTGTGGTAAGCAACCGTGCAGTATAAATAGTTTTGAGTGTGAGTTATAATGTTCTAAAACGATTTTTTGGTTTCTCTCTCAATTATACATATTGTTTATTTGCATTCTGGATCGATGCGAATATAATTTCTGAGAACTACTTACCATTAATAACATTTTAGCAACTAAGTAATATTCATTGCCCTTAATAACTATTATGCTTTGTTTTGTTAATAAACAGTAAACAATTTGTCAAAATTGTTATATGTTAAGCATTTTTACAGATTGCTTTATGGTAAGAAATTTTTCGTTAAGGTGGCCTTTTTAGTTTTGTGGTAAGTAGTTTTGCTTTGTGTGAAAGAAAATGTAAAAAGAGGATAAAACGTAGTTGTTATTTATTAAATGAAATTCATACGTATGATCATCAATCATCATTTATTTAGACAGAGATCTTAAAAATCAGAATGCAAGTCTGCTTGCTAGTCATGAGACAAACTTAACCAATGAACTCACAATATGAATTTGTCAAGAAAATATATTTTCATTTGTTGGAAGTCAATAAATTTATAAACATTTTTTTTTATTTTTTACAATTACAATGGTATGCGTTATTGAATAGAGGATATTTAAATAGTATGATTTATAAAGTGTGAAGCAATGGAATGAAAACAAATTTCGTTTTGTAGGGCAAACATACATTTGCTGCAATTTGCTATAATTGCCATCAAGTGGTGTAACTGAACGGTTAATGCCCAATGGAAAAATGCATTTTATTAAATATGGTGATACTTCCTTAATGCGTCTATGATCTCATCGTGAATAAAACCCCATTTTCTTTTCTTGACCAGTAAAACAAAGTAACATTTTTTTCATAATACCAATATGCTGCTGATGAAGCATATCACACACGATAACATCATCTACCATATTAATAGGAAGGCAGAGAAGGGTGAATTGAATTTGTGATGATGTTTGTCTAGTTGCTAGCGAAAGGAATAATCAGTTCGCTTAGGCATATAAGATCGTGGAAAACTCATATTGTGTTGGCCATTATCATACTCTCCAATGACATGGCAGTTGAGACATCCATGATAAGTGTTGAAGTTAACTGTAACTAGAGCAAGACAAAGCTAATTGAGTTTTTGAAATGTTGGTTTCATTTTGTTTTCGATTAGTATATTTACCTTTGATCATACTACAAGCTGCAGCATCACAAATAAAGCAACGGATTTTAATATCTATGGGTACGGATTTTTATTTCTATTTATCTTTATTTCTATCTATATCTTTGCTATTATTTATTATCATACTGTTTTGCAAGATCGGTTACAAATTATCTACAAAGCCTTTCGCCACAGTAAATCCCCACAACCATCGGTGCAAAACCGTCGATCTCGCATGTATTACGATGTGCATGAGCCGAAATTGAGTTTTTGAGCTTTTATAAATAGGAATTCCATCAATATTTATTCTTAAACTGATGGAAATTGAACTATCTAAGAATTTGAAATAAGATTCTAAGCAACATATAACACCTTGATTCCAATTGATTTAATGGTATTATATCTGCAATCTTCTGTAGTGTATTAAACAAGGTGCGAGCATCACATTGTAGTGGTTGCAATTTATTTTGTTTAAGTCATTGTTTATAAATCGTTAAGAGCTCCTTTAAAGCAGTTTGTGCAATACTAAACGATACTGCCTATATTTGTATCTTATAATTTGGTATTTGAGGTAGGCATGGCTGGAAAAAGACATAATTGCTCTCTTTTAATTCAGTATCACAATCTTTATTGGAAACTAAATTGTTCTCACCTATAAAACAAAGAGAATAAAATAATGCTCGTTTTCAAATTAAATAGACATTTTTGAAAAAAAAACTTACTTATGTTTACATACTTTGTTGCTTGTATGTTGTTGTGATACTACAATAAAACGGATCAGAAGTTTCGATTCGGAAGAAATTACTTTTATTTTTCTAACAGTGTAATTGGCACATGTCAAACATGTTCAACGTTAATACACAAATTTTCGTTATTAATTAAGGTTCCATTTTCAGCTGTTCAGTATTGATGTCGGACTTTTTATGAAATGTAGAACTGCGTGTATATTTCTTTAATGATTTAAAATAATGGTTTAAATTTTTATTTTCCATTATATAAAATAATATCGAGTGCACTGTCACAGCCGACCAAGTAAAACCAAATAATTGTTTAATGGTTTGAAAAATGTACATGGCGTATGCTCCATAGCATGAAATTAATTGACAATATGAATGCACAGCGAATTTGCTTTATATGAATGCACAGCGAATTTGCTTTACAGAAAGCTCAAACTTAACAATACAGTCTAAGTTATATTGTATTCATCTTTTTCAGCTATCTTGCTATTAAAAGAGCTAAACTACTTAATTGGGATTTGACTTTGAAATTATACAAAAACGATAATAAAACGTTTTTATTATAACGCATATAAACTTGTCTATAGCAACAAAATTGCTTTCCACATAAAAATGTTGATTTTACGAAAATAATTATATTACTGCTATGAACACATATTACCTATATAAGGGAATTAGCTGTTTTGTTTACTGTCACAACGTTTCCAAAACTAATGATTTAGCTATTTAACTTTTATAACTATTTCGTATAGTTTTTCAGATTTCGAGACGTTGTCACAGCATAACTTTTGCTGTGGATGACAATTTACCGAGTCAATTGTTACTTGGGTATATATATATATATATATATATATATATATATATATATATATATATATATATATATATATATATATATATATATATATATATATATATATATATATATATATATATATATATATATATATATATATATATATATATATATATTAGGGTGTCCCAGAAAAATTAAAATTGTTTTTTTTTTGACGCATACCCTTTAATTTTTTTTCTTTTATGTCAAAACAACTGTAAAAAAAATTTCATGCAATTTAAATAACAGTAACCCGTGCCGACTTGGACCTAAACATCTCAATACTTGATTGTGTACTTTAGCGCGCATACCTGTTTTGATGTGCTTATAATTTCTAAATGTCTTGTCGGTTATACGAATTTTTCTTGAAAAATAAATATGTCCGTCGAACTAGGTAGTTCTAAACAAAAAATATACATAAAACGTAACCCAAAACTTCCTTCAAATGGACAAGCTCTCGTATAGTATTGTTGTATAATATATTGTTTTTTAATATAATACATTTCATACGAAAACAAAGAGCAATTGTTGTGCCAAAACTGAATAATTCTATAGACACGTTTGGAATGTTATTTTAGATTGAAAACTCAAGACATAGTGCAAATTCTCTGCTGTGATACTATAACTGCTTCGAAAACACATCGTATGTGTGCGCGTTGAAAAAAATTAATATAGAAAAAATTGTTTTCGCTTGCAACCATCACATGTACGAGCTGGTGTAAAAAAGTCTTTTTGAAGTGAAAATAAAACAAGTGCCTATAATAAGCCCGGACATTCCACTTTTTCAAAAAATTAGAGATCATTGGCAATAAGTTGATCTCCATATAAAATAGAATGCTATAGAGAAAAGGTAGAATGGTGCCTGTTTCCAAAATTGATAAATTGAAAGTAGATTAAATAATAATAGAAATAATAATTAAAAAGGAGATATCAATGCTTAAAGCATTTCAGCTGTATCGTACAGATACGGCTGAAAGAGCGGTCTAGTTAATGCAGGACTTTCATTGTTTAATTACAATTGAGGCAATATTTGTTATGTTGCGTACAAAAGCACAAGATGTTATATCCGGACTGTAAACAGCAAACATTGAAAAGAAAATATACTTAGTAATAGTTGTTGTAATGAAAAATAATATTAAAATATGGAGGGACTGAAATCTCAAGCTCTAAGATATCAAGACTTCGGTCTGGATTAAGGATTTTGACATAGTTTTCGGCAAAAAACTTTTATGAGGACATTGCTTTTAGTTTTGGGCAGCGATGTATATCAAACATAAAACTCTTTGTTAAAGTACAAGTATTTTTTTATCTCTGTCTAGAAATTACAAAACTTATAGAAACTAAACTAACTAGAAATTATTACAAAACTAATACGAAATATTAATAAGTGCCGGAAAATTATAACAGATCGTAAATTAATATAACTTAGTGAAAAGATGAAATACCCAGCAAACTACTCAAAAACCTCTCCATTTAGCGTTTCAAGAAAATATTACAAAACCAAATATTCATGGTTCTTTCAAAATTCAAAAAATATTCTAAAAATTAAAATAAAATAAAAAATTTAAACTTTTCTTAAAGTTCTAAAAAGTAAAAACATTCCAAAAATTATTACAAAATCAAAGATTGAAACTTTTTTCAAAAATTCAAACATTTTTAAAATGTTCCAAAAATTATAACAAAATCAAAAATTTCCATGTCCAATTTCATGTTCGATAACATTTCATGTCAAACAAATATTTAATTTCATATTGTTCCAAAAAATTTAGTAAAATGAAAATCATTCTTTCGACACACTTGACAACATTTTTTTGACAAACTTATAATACAATAATCTAGATTTTGGTTTCACATACCAATCCCGACCATTAAAATTTTCCAAATTCAATGTTCCTATTCGTAATCACTTAAAATGAACGTTTTTAAGCAAAAAATAGGCAAATTTCCTTGTTTTAACACACTTGACGATTTTTTTTGACACACTTCCCGTACAGTTATTAAACACATCGTCCTTTTGGCTCTTACAATTGAGCAACAATTTTTAGAAACAAAAATTTTTGAGATCCCTTCCAGCGGTTTTCTAGATTTCGTCGGTAAATAAAAAAGCAAAGGACTCAATACGGCACCTTGAGGAACCCCAGCTGGAATACTAAGTATAGAAGACATGGAATCAAAAATCTGAACAAAAAATGTTCTATCAGTTAAGAACGATTTTATGATTTTAATTAAAAATATTGGAAATCCATATATAAATAATTTATAGCAGACTGCGTCTTGCCAAACTTTATCAAAGGCTCGTTCAAGGTCTAATAATATCATTCCAGTAGATTTTAGCGAAGATCCATTAGATTTAATATGATTGACTACACAATGGATTTGATGAACTGTAGAGTGCCCAGATCTAAAACCAAATTGCTCGTTTATAATTATTTGATTGTCAGTTATGAACTCTTCCATTCTTCTTTTGATAATCTGCTCAAAGAGTTTTCCCAATGTACAAAGAAGACTAATAGGTCTGTAGCTTGTAGCAAGAGTGGGGTCTTTGCCAGGCTTTAAGACAGGAATAATTTTAGCTTTTTTCCATTGAATTGGGAAATAACCTAGCTTCAAGCAGCACTCGAAGATTATCTTAAGAAAATGGATTCCACTTTCAGGAAGATTTTTAAGTAAAATAAATGGAATATTATCTACACCTGGAGCTTTGAGCCTTGGAAGGAATTTCAAAATATCAGAAATTTCAGAAGGGTGAATTTCAGAAATTGGAGCATTGTTATCCAAATTATTGAAAGTAGTGCAAAAGTCATTCACTTGTTCTTCAATTACAATATTGGAGTTTGGAATTTGACGAGCGTCAAGGAAGACATCAGCCAATACTTGTGCTTTTTCTGTATTTAAGAAAATTCGATTTCCAGTGTTGGGAGTAACTAATGGTGGAATGGACTTGCGATGGTTTTTAAAATGTTTAAAAATAGTTGTTTTCCAGAAGTTTTTTGAACCATCATCCAAGCATTCAAGCTTCGTTTGCCATTTTTGATTATAAAGAATATTTATATTGTTACGATTACAGAAAAATCTAGACGATTACGGTCACTTCCAGGAAAAGAAAATCAACAAAACACAACAAACAAATTAATGAAATGAATATTGTTGTTGTTGTCTCTTCTTAGAAATAGGGTCAACATATACGATTTTATGAATCAAATCAACATAACGTAAAATAATCGAATATTCTAATATTTTCTCAAGGTTTCTGGAAAGTGATGTCGAATTATCTAGAAGTATTGCAGAAGGTATATAAGAAAATTACCTTTTGTAGTTTTGAATTAGTTTTATTTTAGACCTGCGACAGTAAAGTGAAATTAAATGTAAAATTAGTTTATTTTAAACCTGCGATAGTGAAGTTAAAATTATAAAAGTGATCTTTAAATTTGTGAATAAAGTTTTAAGTTTTATTGAGTAGAAATATTTTGTGTATTATTTTGAACGTTGAGATACTGGAAATTTCTACAATAAACCGTTGGAGTTTCTGAAGCTGTTAAAAGAATATTCTGGTTAAGAATATTGTTTGCTGCATTGTTTTCCTGTTGTTGTGAAACAATTAAGGTGTTGAATACTTAATAAAACCTGGTGTGTTTGCTTACTAATCAGTGATCGAACTCAGGAAGAGATTGGGGATTGCGTTTATCGAATTGTGAGTTAGGCCAATTCGAAGTAAGGTTGGAAAAACGTAACAATATGATATTTAATAATTCTATTTAGCAAATTTATTGAGGTTTTAATGTGAGCAAGGCGACTTCTGAGGTAAGATCTTCTAAGTGAATTTCGGTGTCTGATAAAACTTATCACAGATAATAACAATTTATCAGTTGGAAGGACAGGCACAAGCGGTATGGATAGCTCACGAGCTGAAGAAATGGATGTTGTCAAAAAATCGACTGCAACGTTGACATCTGAAATAGTACGAATTGAACTTAAATTGAAATTTTCAATTTCAGATGAAATATGATTCTGATAAATGCTCCAATTAGCATTTTTATAGTTAAAGTACTTACGATGGCAATGATCTACTTGATTATTAAATACTATTGAACAGAGGACTGGCAGATGATCGGAGCAGAGCGCTTGAATGGTGTTAACTTCGGATATCAACTGTGGGTTATTTGTTAAAAATATATCAATGATACTAGGGAATCCAGCAGGACTATAGTGGGTAGGATCTTGGGGAGCAATAACAACACAATCAGAGTTAATAAAATAATCATATAAAGTTCGACCACCGCGGTTAGTTCTAGGACAAAACCAGTTAGGATGCTTACAATTTAAATCACCACCTATTAGGTAAGGAATATTACCACTACAAAGTTTTATAAAATCATTTCTGAGATGCTCAGAATTCGAATATGAACAATATACAGAAAATATTTTAAGTTGATTATTATCACTACTTATTATATTAATACCCAGGGATTCTATACAATTTAATTTAAGGTCAGGAAGAAGCGAATGTTTAATGCAATCTTTTATAAGAATACCAACACCACCCCTGCGAAGATTTTCTCTATCATTACGATAAAATCGAAAATTAGGAATCGAAAATGAAATAGAAGGCTTTAAATGCGTTTCACTAATAAGTAATATATCAATATTAAAATTATCTAAAAACTGAATTACCTCAAATTTTTTATTTTTTATACCGTACGCGTTCCACACACAAATTTTTAAAGAATTATGGATAACAGACATATTTAATAGCAATATTAGCGATAACATCAAATTGTTCTTCTTTGGAATGGCACCCCCGAAGTCCTGAAACAAGTTCTTTGAGAATTTGTAATAACTCATGTGGTGCAAACAAATCATTTGTGCTATCTGAATTAATATTAATTGAATTTTCATGATTGATTGCATTTGTTTGAACCACTGTACTGAACTGCATTTTTTTGTTAACAAAATTATTATTATTATTATTATTAAAATTTTTATTGTTGTTTTGATGAGGTATTGAAGGAATAATAGGAAAATCCTGTTGTTGAAATGAAAACGTTGGTTGATTTGAAGGTCGACTCAACTTATTTTTTCGATTCAGATGATTTTTTATTTGAATGTATTTTTCTCTTTCTGGACAAATTATAGAGTTAGATGTATGATTTCCACTACAATTACAGCAAACATGTTTAGTAATATCGTTTTGTAAAGGACACTCCATATCATCAATATGTTCATCTCCACCACAGAAATTACATTTTGGCTTCATGTAGCATGCGTTCGCTCCATGACCATACATTTTACATTTATAACATTGGAGAGGACCTTTGCTGGTGGATCGACAAATCTTCCATCTGCACACTGTGTTATTAACAAATCTAATATTTTTTAATTGGTTCAGAGACATTGATCCCTTTTTGAAAGCAACAAAATAAAGGGCATCTTCACTGTTTCGACGATATTTTTTAGGAATAGTTTTCCAAACATTAACAGGACTCAGGCCACTATTCTCGAGGCTTTTCTTAACTTCATTTGTATACATATCATGGAGCCCACATAGTACAAATTTAACAAAACGGTTTTTCTCAAGCGTATATGAGAACATACCATTGTCATGTTCTTTTAATTTAGTAAAAATTTTGTTATAGTCTGATAGGCTATATGTAAGTATTTTTATGCCAATTGACATTATTTGTATATTATATTTTGAAATATTTAGTTCCTTCATAGTTTTATGAATCTCCGTTGAAGAAGATTTTGTAATTATTGGAGGAATTTTTTCTACAGGTTTTCTAGAACTTTCACCAGACGGAGAACTAGTTTGCGATGTTTTTGCATATTTTGATAAGTTAACGTTAGGCGGTAAACCTGCATACCTGTTTACTGTTGGGATGTCACTCATTTTAATGCCTTGACTCATCTGTTTAATGCTGCTGAGCGAGCTTCTAGGGAGGCTACGCATCTGGCGACTTATAGTTCTTTTATTTGTGAGCATCCACACACAATAATCACAAAACAATCAATTTATATTTCGATGTTTAACTTTAATGTGATTTGAATTTATAACTAACAACAAATCCAAACAAAAAATAAAACACAGTTAGAAATTTTAATATTGAAAAAATTTGATTATAACTTGATAATTTGATGTTTACTTCGCAAACACCGAATATCGAATGAAGTTGTTGTTGATTATAAATTATTTGTGGTAGTATTGCAGTTGTGACGTAGTTAGAACGTTAATCTACCAAAGGATTTAATATGTTATTAAGGAGTTTTAACCAAATTAAACAAAACTATTCGAAATTGCATTGATAAAGTAGTATCCGTTTATGTATTTAGTTTGGTTGGTTTGATAAATTTTTGGGATTATTCTGTTTCTGCTTAAATTTTTTATTTAAACGAATCTGACATATCCAATTCTATTTGTACACAAAGCTGTCTGGTCCCGAAATCTACCTTTTTCTAGCGGATGTACGTGCCGCTTGGACTTTTTTTGACTTCTAGTGGGAATAGCGGGAAACGATCTTTTTTAATGAGCGATACAACGCAATTGATTGAACGAACCAATCACAAAAATTGAATTCAATTAAGAAATCAAAACATATTGTGACCAAGAAAGACTATTGATATTGACAGCAAAAAGTCTGCCATTTACCAGATTCTTTTATTTATTTAACACACATAAAAACTCGGCAAAGATGTCATGGGTTAAAATAGATTTATCTAAGAAAACTGGATAACATCAGATTTGCAAATTTATGATAAACATTAAAATTTATAAAAATAGCAAATAAATTTGATTTAAAGTAAAATATATTAAAATATTTATTTAGGGAAATACAACCCTAAGTATGTTCATGAAGAGCTTCTGTTTTTATAACATTCTCAATTCTTTTATTTTTAACCTAACAAAAATTAATGATACATAATCAACAATCATTTTTTGGCTGCGAGCTATAAATTCAAGGTAAATCGTACAATTTGGTAAATTGGAATTTTAGTATAAATCTATTTCTCATGTTTTCCAAACTTTGGATACATTTTTGAAGCAAAATTTGCTTTAGGGACATGGAACACTGAACAAATATCTAGGAAAATGTAATAAGGCTTTATGAATGCTGAATTTTAAATTGAGTTTAGATATATGTACTGTTTTATTGTGTTCGTATTTACAATTCGATATTGTTGTGGATAATTTGAAATTTGAATATTAAAACTTTTTATGCACAGAAAAAAATGTTCTATTTCTTATCGAAATGGAATTGTCTCAACCGCGTCACAACATTCATTTTTTATTTTTTTATATATATTTTTCCGTCAACAAATTTCTTTATTATTATAATGATAACCTTGAACCGAATCCTGAATAATGAGCTTTCAGAAAAATCCCCTTGAACGAAGCACTCTCCTGGTTTTAATTTTTTTGAAGTTATACTTCTTTACGCTCGTTGTAAACATTTTGATGGGGTGTTGGTCGAGAAACCGCGTCACGCTTTTTGAAGTTATATTTTAACCTTTATGCTGTAGGGCAATAAAGACGAAATTTATAAATCAATCTTATGCTGTATGGTAATAAAGACGAAATTACTAAATCAATCATAATCTATAATAATAAAACAAAGTGTTTGTCTGTCTGCGTGCCCTCTCCAGAGAAATCTGGAGCACACAGGAGGATGAAATGTTGTCAGGAGAAAGCAATTGACAGGTACAAATGCATCTCAGAACCGAAATTTTAAGATTTAATTTAGTTTTTTTTTAACTAATAATTTTAATTTTCTTAAGAGTTTGCCTAAATGTTGATTATATTTCATACTTGGAATTTTATTCAAATTTCGAATTATTCGCTTAATTAGCTTGGATCAATTTTTTTTTTCACTTTTCGGAATTATCATTAAAATAAATAGGTAATGTATAATGTGACAAACAAATATCCAACACATTATTTTTTAACAAAAAAGTTTTCCAATTTACAACAAATACAAGAAATCGATAAAATATATTTGCAAATTGCAATACGACCCTCTTCAGAACAGCATAATTTCTGGATTGATAAATGATTATAAGTCTACATGAAATAGGACGCTAAACCAGTAGCAATGAACCAGTGTACCTATTTTGTATGACGAGTACGGTGGTTTCGGAGTAAGTAATTGACAATTGTGTCATCCAATAAACAAATATATTTACGCTCACCTAATTGTTCGTGACACATTGAATTATTTCAATTAAATCTTTGGAATAAAATTTTATTTTTTTTCTAACCTTAATCTTTTGCCATCTGTATTTATAAAAATTATTTAATTATTATTTGTCTGTCAATGTGTTTTTATTTTAACATACATTTAATATGTAAATTTATCTATAGCTTTAGAGACATTTACTTAATGGCTTTTGCTGACTGCAAAATGATACCATTACATTTTTTTCAATTTTTTTATATTTTACTAATAAAATAAGTTAAATTAAATGACATTAAAAAAAACTATAGGAGAATTTACACCAAAAAAACAATTTTCAACCACTTTATCTGGGAAGCACAGACATCGCCGTGCGGTTACCTTCTAGTAATTAATAATTCTTAGTTTTTTGAATAATATTTTTTTCTATTTATTTAATATTTTTTTTGTAATAATATTTTTTTTAATTTTGGATTTTTGAGATCAATTAAACTCAAGTAAGTAAAGAAGTAATTGGAATTTTTTCAATTCAAAGGTATGGTTTGAAGTTTCTCAAAAAAAAACTCCATTTCACATTTTTCGTGTTTCGGTTGGGATTCGAACCTACCTCGTCAGTGCCCGGCTCGAATCTTTGGGCAGACACGCTATCGATTACGCCGTTGAGGCGATGACAATTTCAAAGTTGAAACTTCTTCATCACTTATTTGTTTTTACTAAAGTTGAATTTTTCCACTGTCATTAGACTCCATATTATGGAAATGTTTTTACATTATATGGGATTTTTTGCATTAAATTTCTAAACAATACTTGACAATACACTAGACGTTAATTTTTTTTAATAATATTTTTTTTTTTTGAATAATATTTTTTTTTTTTTGAATAATATTATTTTTTTCTTTTTGAATAATATTTTTTTTTCTTTTTGAATAATATTTTTTTTTTAGTATTATTTTTTAATGTATCCTATCTGTCTGTCTGTGTGCGTGTGTGCGAGCGAATGGCCAAAGAAGTATAACTTCCACCGCCTGGTCCGACGCAGACCCTATTTTTTTTCTTTCCTCAATGAATGTAGATTGCTGTTTTGCTATAAAGTTGTGTGGTATCAAAATTTGTAAGCGGTAAACAAATTTTTTTCATAAATTCTTCTACAGTTTATATTAAAGTATCCAAATTGCATCGATTAGTGGTATTCCATTGTTGATATTTGACTTGAAGGATTCCTTTAACGTCAAAATCATTTAGTAATCTTTCTTCCAGTTGTTGAAGTTTTTTTGAACATTCATTGCACTTCAAAGTATGACAATCTTCTGTTAATTCACCACATGAAACAAAGTCAAATTTTGTTTTATAATTCTGAAAGGAGCATCAGAAATCCAAAACATCTTAGAGTGTTGAATCATTAGTTTTATATTTTGATGTATGGTACACACGCACACATTATGAACTCCTTGGGATAATTTTATACATTCTTCTGGTAGAAGGGACGTGAATTTAGTAAATCCTATTTTCATATAAGGAAACTTATTTTTAAACTCCACATAAGCTTACATAAGAATAAGCGCTTTTGTGGATTTATGCTGAAATTGCTCATATTTTCTTTATTGTACATATATAATTTTTATAATATTTTAAAAAGTTCATTTAATAATAAAAAATTTATATTTAACATAAAAAAAATCTCTTAGTTTATAACGCCATTTTTAGAATTTTCCTTCAGACCAAAAAATGCTGGTTCCCGACAGTCATATGCACAACGAATTTTACCTTTAAAACAAAAAATAATGCGAGTCCAAAACTTTCACAAGTTGTTAGATATAAAATAAGCTTCAATTTTGTTTAAAAAAAAAAGGTGTAGCGCCATCTTTTCTTCAATTACACCGTTTTTTCTTATGTTACACCGTTAAAAATTATTTCAAAAAATTAACAGTGTACATTTTTAAAAACTTTGTTCTAATACCTATTCAACCACATATCATTTATGAAAATCGATTGAGTAGTTTTTCTACAGATTGAGTAGTTTTTACTTTTCGCTCGTCAAAATTCACACACATCACAAAATAACAAAAAATTGAAGGGCACCCTGTGAAGACCCCTGGTCGAAAAAAAATTCTAAGAGAACTTGTATTTTTATTTATGAAAGACTATCTATAAACAAAAAATAATCAAAATTAAAAGGAGTCAAGTCAAAATTTCCCAAAAATTTGCTGAACTTGCGTGAAATTGCTCATATATAAATAAACTAAATTGAATAATTTTTAATTTAATTTACAAAATTCAATATCTAAAAAACATAATTCAATATATTATTTATTTTCCTTATTATTCATTTAATTATTTTATTTTATTCATTTATTTTCAGTTAGCTTTTCGTATTACATAATCATTAGAATTTGAAAACTTTCTAACAAAGTAGTTGAATTCAATGGTATAAGAAAATGAAATTTTTGAGTTCCGTTCCCCTATTCTGTCACATGCACCTTTCCCTTGACTTGTTTCGTGGAAGTGCCATTCTGCTTTTATTTTAAAATGAATTTGAAAATTACATAGATTAATGAAGTTTTATTTATTATTGTATTGAATTGGTTGAAATTTTGAAATTGTTGTTTTGTTTTGAAATTGTGCGTGCATGATCAAGGAATATGCCACTAGCTGGATTACTTATAGGCAACCATATTTTAGTTTTGTTACAGCATTTTTTTTAAAACCAATTTGCTGTTTACCTTATATCTTATTTTTATTTTTTCTATCCTATCATGAAATATTGGCCTATGTCATAATTTGTATGTAAAAGGATTTATGATTTAGTTATTTCTTCCATAAAAATATATAACAAAAAATAAATTTGCGTCCATCAACACCTTTGAACTAGGGCATGTAAAAACCCGGTTAATTTAAAAACCGGGTTTCGTTTTATTTAAAATGAAAACCCGGGTAACCGGGTTTTAACCGGTTTTTTGGTTATTTGAAAAGCTATCTTGAGTAAAATTTCTATTATATATTACACAAAAAATTGAAAATAACATGCTAAAATTCATTATATAGTATGTAAACAAAAACTAAAAAGGAAACTTAACTTATAATTCTTTTTTTTTAATAAAATAATATTTAAGAAAAATTAATGCGTCCAACAGGTCAAATTTCAAAGATGAACGTTGTATAGTACAGAAATTACCTGCGATTACCTGTCTGTGATATTTTCTTTTTTCTTTATTAAACTAATAATTGTCCATAAACAATAAATTATTATAAGATAATATTGAAAATTTTTTGCCTCAGTTGTATTTTAATTTAAACCAATGAAATTCTCGAAAATGTAATGACATCATTCAATTTCACCAATAACATTTGAATTATACTAATAACAAATATTTATACGTCTTGCCTACTGGGATATTAAAAATTATCAGTTGTAATTTCCCAAGGGCGTTGATAATTCGAAATAATTTTTTGCTAAAAATTTCGAAAGCAAGTATTCGACTTCCTGTGTCTTCATTGACTTGCAGAAAGCTTTCGATGCGGTATGCCATTATTTATTAAAGGAAATGATAATGAACCTAAATATTAACTTGAACATGAAAAAAATATTAATTTCATACCTTGAAAATAGGAAACAGTGGGTTAAAATTGATGACGTTACTAGCAGTGAGCTAACAGTGAGATTTGGTGTTCCACTGGGATCTCTGCTAGGTCCCCTATTGTTTAATATATATGTCAATGACCTTTTCAGTTTACCCTTGCATGGTACAATTGTGATGTACGCTGATGATATGGTGTTATTATACAAATCTACTAGTGAGGTCGAATTGATGTCCATTATGCAAGAAGATCTGCTCAGTATTAATAAGTGGGTATCTAAAAACCATCTTAAAATAAATGTAACAAAAACTACATATATGATTTTTGAAACAAAAAATTAAATAAATAATTAAAAATAATAATAAATAAAATAATAATTAAATTAAGTAAATAATTTCGTGATCCAGCTTAATAATAACGCTATCCAACGTACAAACGTAGTCAAATGCTTGAGTCTCCAGATTGATGACAAACTGAATTGGGACTATCATATAAAATATGTTAAAAGCAAAATTAAAAATATTTGCTATATCTTGAAAAAGTCTTCAAATGTGCTACCCATTAAAGTAAATTACATGCTCTCTAATGCTTATATAATGAACGAACTTAGGTACCTTCTACCTATTTGGGGTACAGCTAGTAGTAACCGAATTATTGGTGTTAAACGGTTAATATCAAAAGCTAATCGAATAATTAATCAATTGCCTTTTGACTATCCAACCAAAAAGTTATACACAAACATACTATCGATCGAGCCACTTATCAAATATGAGTGTGTTATCTTTGTATTCAAAGTAAAACACAAACTTATTAGAAATAATATTGTTCTAAGGGAAGTGAGATCCATTCATATCCTACAAGACAAAGTAATTATTATTATGTGGACTTCTTTCGTACTTGTGGTGGTCAAGCAAACATCTTGTATAAAGGACTTAATATCTTTAATAATTTACCGGAATCTTTAAAAGCAATCTACAAAATTTCAACTTTTAAAAAGTACTTAACTGAATATCTCTTAAAAAACTAGATAAAATGCAAACAGCTCTTTATGAATTTTTGTAAGTATAAATTGAATGTTATGCTAAATATTAAAATAATAAATACCAAATCAATGTAATTCTTAATACTAATTAACAAATACACGAATCTTGCCCACAGACATTACTTGTCTTTGCAAGCTATTGCGATTAGAATTAATTTTAAAATTTTCTATTAAAATTGTAATTAATTTTGATCTTTAAATAAAGAAAAAAAAAAAAAATTAAAATTAAACTAAGGCAAAAAATGTTCAGTCTAATTTTGAAATGATTAACTGATATCACAGTGGGCCAACGCATAATTCATAAAAAATATATAAATAAATGAAAAATGGCAAAAAATTTTCTAAACGAATCCCCTCGTTCGTTGATAAATTCTAATAATTTTTTGAAAAATTCCTCAAGCAAGTGGTATTGATAAAAGCCCTCGGCCTACGGCCTCGTGCTTTTATCAATATACTTGCTTTCGAAATTTTTGGCAAAAAATTATTTCGAATTATCACCGCCCTTGGGAAATTACAACTGATAATATTTAATTCTGCATGCAAAGCAGAAGAAAGTTATTGGTGCGTTTTGGAATGAGGTGTGATGATTTGAAATGCACCGACTACTGAGTACGGAAATACCTGTTTTCTAACGAGTTGCACACAATATTTGTTTGCATACTTCATTGGAATTGATTAAAACAGTTTCTTAGAGTAAAATTTGATTAACCTTGAATGTTATTAAACGTTTAAAATCAATTATTTATTCTTTGATTGAAAATTAAGAAAACAAACGATTAACTCAGCCTAACATTCTATTGAAAATAAGTTAATTAAGTTATGAAAAACGAAATAAATAGTTTAAGTATAATAACACCACCAATGGAAACTACAAAAAATCTAGTACATACCTCAGAAATCGAAACATAAAATTGTAAAATGTTATGAAAATTTCTTCCAATGGAAGACTGCAGAGAAAAGTTCAGATCGTTGATAAATATGTTATGTTCGAATACTTTATACTTTAAAGTATTCCACATTGTATCTGAGTAATATGTATTCGATGTTAACAACTATACTGTAAGTTACGAATATTTCTATGCAGAAATATGAGATCCATTACTATACGATTTTTAATTAATGAATCTATATTATATTGCAAACAGAATACGAAAAACTAAATTTACTTTCTAGAAGAAACAATAAAATGAACTTTTGATGTTTGCAGAATAACCCGGTTTTCACGGCAAAACCCAGGTTTTCGACGGTTTTGTAAAAATAAAAAATAAAAAAAAACGGGTAACCGGTTTCGGTTTTATCCGGTTTACAAGCCCTACTTAAAACGCATATTGTTGTGGGACCTTGCTCTTAAAAGGTTTGTATGTGTTGTTGTGACACATACAAATAACACATATAAAAACTAAATTTTCTCACTTTATTGTTTTTGAAACAATTATTTATCTTAACACTATAACAGACCGTGGGATTTTTTATTTCTTGTACATATTTAACTATTTTCTAAATAGTTTATTTTTATTTCATACAAAAAAAAATAATTTACGTTTCAAAATTAATTACATCAATAAAATTAATAAAAATAATTAAAAATATATTGGTTTCGATCGTTTTATTTTTATAGTTGATTATTGATTAATTATAAAGATTTATTACAATAAACGATTAATCACTGCTCATGTAAACCCTTTTTTTTTATATATCTCAATTTATTTACAGTTTTAAGATATTTATTTATTTATTAAATTTAAAATTTTGATTTGGTTTGGACAATTTTAGTTTTAAGATATGAAAACAATCAAGAAGAACAATCAGGAAGAGATTAATATAACCTCTTCAATGCCATTTGCAGACCGGATACAATTAGAGCAAACCCTCATAGTCATAGGATAATTTGTATCAAGACCTGATTAGATTGCCTGTTCAGATTTAGAAAACAAAAGTTGTCAAATACAAAACTTATTATCAACCTCGAAATATTCAAATAAAGCAAACCCTGAAAGTGGTATTTAAAATAAGTGGTGGACCAGAGTCACATCATACTGCCTTTATAAGACATCCCTTATTCAGGTCAGCTCAATTTTTCACGAAAGAAATTAAAAAAGTCCTACAGTTCTCAACTCAAAACTATATATTGATAAAAAATAACAAAAAATTTCTTACTTGGTATTTTCTTAACAGTTATTTATTCCATTTCATTAAACGAACGAATATATCCGCTTTTAAATATTTACTCAGGTCAAGATTATCAAAAACAATTCTATTAATTGAAAATAAAATCACACTTCAAAACTAATCACTTAAATTTCCACATCATATGCTACAGAAAAACACAATTACATTTTTGGGCAATAAGTATACTTTTTTTTTAATTTAATTCACTTTAAAAATTTTTTTTTCATTTCTTTTTAACTATTAACTTTTATCTTTAAGAAATCACACAAAATTTACATTTTAAATTTTACAGCACTACCCCATGTTCATCTACGGAACTCACGTTTACCACTAAAGGAAAATAGCAAAAAATATTTTCACTTTTGAAAACAACAACAACAAAACTACTTGATAAAAAGAAAATTTCACTTTCAAAAGATTATGTGAAATTGTTTTTTATTTTAGGAAACAAATGTTGGGAAACATCATGTGACTGATATGAACAAATTCCCCAATTTTCGAAAAGAGATATTTGCGATTTGTTTTGATAAACCGTTTTTTATGAATGAAAAATATATGAAGTAGTGTAATATTTGTATTTTCGTAAAAACAAGGAGGGAATTGTTCAATGATTGAAAACTGTGTGGAGAATATTTTAGAAACGAAAATGTTATAGGTTTTTTAACTTGATATTTCTAACCAATTATGTGATGTTGAGTGATGAGTTATGTTTAAATCAAACAAAATTAAAATAACATTTAAATATTTGTATGATGGAAGCAGTATATTTTGCCACAAGATATAAAATCACAGGTAGTAAATATTGCGTTAGTGAATATTTGTTTGTAAAATGAATATCATTTAAATTAAAGAATTTATTTGTTGTTAATGTTAGAAACAAATATACCAAATTCAGAGGAACTAGGAGGCGAACGTAGTTTAAGAAAAGTTAAAATGATTTTTGGAAACCAACCAAATGTATTTATAACAAAAGTCTCTACAATATTGTTATATTTGTATATTTTATAATGCATATTGTAGTTTAGTACTTTTACAACAAGTATTCGTTTGTTACACTTCAAAAGGAGCATTTTCATTTCAATTACAAATTTAATTATTATCTGACATTTATTTATTTAATTATTGTATTTTAATTATTGTATGTTTATAAATTTTTTTTGTTAATTACTGTATATGTATTATTTTTGATTGAAATAAAGATTATTATTATTATTAGTTTATGTTACAAAGTGTTTAATTAATTTTCATTTTTAAATTCTAACGGAATTCATTTTCACGTTTTTTATTCGATTTTATTACTGCTAAAATTTAATATTATATTTTTATGAAATAATGTATTTGACTCTCTTGTTAGCTTTATTGGAAATCAGTTAAGGTAAAATAAAGTTGTTCATAATATAATGAAAGCTATTACGTAGCTTTCCTGCAAGAACTTCCCAATTAACAATACCAAATAATTATAAGATATAAACGAATTTAAATGCAACAAATATTATTTTGCAAAACTAGCGGTTTTAATATTAATTCATTATATTTTATTAAATGCAACAATTTTATAGAAATTGCGAAACGATTTTAAATTAAATTAAATTAACTGTAAAGTTCACGAAAATTGTAATTAAGAAATAGAGTTTGATATACAATAAAAATGAATTATAAAAATTAGCTTAAGCAATAATACTTCGGTCTGAAAGACCTAAGTATTACATTTTCGAGCCAAAAGTGATATTCCTACCTCCACTTTTTTGACATTTCTCGACATTTTAGGACCGACCTATTGATTCTGAAAAAGCAAAAAAAATGTTTGTCTGTCTGTCGGCCGGTTGTCCGTCATTACCTACGAAATCTAGAAAACCGCTGGAGGGATTTCAAAAATAGTTTTTTCTGCAAATAGGTATTCTCAATGGGCTTGGGCAATGAGATTTGTTCGATAACTGTACCAAAAGTGTGTCAAAAAATCTTCGTGTGTCCTAACAAGAAAACTTGCATATTTTTGCTAAGAAAACGTTCATTTTAAGTGATAATGAGTAGTAACATTAAATTTGCAGAAATCCTAATGGTCGGAATGATTATGTGAGACCAAAAACTAGATTATTGCATAATAATTTTGACAAAATAATGTTGTCAAGTGTGTCAAAAGAATGATTTTCATTTATTTTTTTATCCAATTTTTGGGAAGAATATAAAATTAATTATTTGTATGGCATGAAATGTAATTGAACATAAAATTATTATATATGAGATTTTGGAATTATAAGTTTGTCAAAACATATTGTCAAGTTTGTCAAAAGAATCTTTATGTATTTTTTCTCCAATTTTTTGACATTCCAATTATTTATATGACATGAAATCATTGAAATGTAATTGAACATGAAATTGGATATGGAAATTTTTGAATTTGTTATAATTTTTGGAATATTTTTAGAATTTTGGAAATAGATGGAATTTGTGAGTTTTGAAATTTTTGCAAAATTTTTGGAATTTTGTAAAAAGATTCAATTTTTGATTTTGTAAAAATTTGCGGAATATTTTTAGAATTTTGAAAAAGTTGAAATTTTTGTTTTCATTTTAATTTTTGGAATTTTCAAAAAAGTTTGTATTTTTAATTTTGTTATAATTTTTGCAATATTTTTAGAATTTAAAAAAAATAGAATTTTTGAATTTTATATATACTTTTAGAATTTTGAAAAAGTTTCGATTTTTGACGTTACATATAAGAATTTTTGGAATATTTTAGAATTTAGAAAAAGTTTAAATATTTGATTTATTCTAATTTGTGGAATATTTTTGGAATTATGAAAAAACTTGTAATTTTGATTTTGTTATAATATTTACAATATTTTAAGAATTTTTGAAAAAGTTTAAATTTTTGATTTTGTTAAAACGTTTGCAATATTTTTAGAATTTTTAAAAAAAGTTTTAATCTCTGATTTTGTAATAATTTTTGGAATGCTTTTAGAATTGTGAAAAAATTTTAAATGTTTGATTTTATTTAATTTTTACAATATTTTTAGAATTTTGAAAGAACTATGAATTTTTGATTTTGTGATATTTTCTCGAAACTCTAAATGGTTTTTGAGTAGTTTGCTGATTGTTTCATCTTTTCACTAAATTATGTTAATTTATGATCTGTTATAATGTTCCGGCAACGTATTGATGTTTCGTGTTACTTTTGTAATAAATTTATAAACAGTGATGAAAACTATATGTCCTTTTACAAAGAGTTTTATACTTGATATACATCGCTGCTCAAAACTAAAAACATTGGGTGGTATGCATAAAAACTAGTAAAAACTAGTTAATCTTTACTACCTAGTTTAGTATAAACTTGCTAGTATAGTTGGTTAGTATAGTATAATTGGTTTGAGTATGAAGTATAGTATTAAAAAACATCGCACTAGGTTGTTGCTATGACGTTTACTAGGAATTTAAATAACAAACTTTTTTGAAGTTGTCAGATAAATAACTAATTTCGTATTATATTTCCTTATAACTCATTTATTTATTTATAGTAAATCTGTAGGATTTCATTTTATGTTAATAATTATAATTATTTTTATTTTATATTTTTGTGGACGTAAAATTACATTGTAGTGAAAAAATTGTGCTGTGTTTTATTTAAAAAACCAACTCTTTATTCAGATCCCGTATTTAATTAATACTTTGTTCTAAAACCTCGAAACCTTTTACATTTGACCTTGGGTTGATAAATCAGACATATGTATAAGATATTAAATGCAGATGCAGCCCAATTTCATGAATATAACTTGTGTTGTGACAGACTATTTGTCAAAAGAGTTTTGAAGATTTTCGTAGATTTGATATGTCATCTTTACTTTGCTGTTAGCTATCAGATGACAATTAGTGAATTTGTTCTTGAGGTTTTCCTAAACTTTTTCCAATGTTTTGGGGTGTTAAATGAGATGTGTATTAAATACGTTGGTACTTCCTATTATTAGTCGTTGGCATGCCGTCGATCGTTATTATTACGTTTCTGGTTTGAAATTGCATATACAGTCTTTAATTTTTTGCGATAAAACATTTGTTCCTCCGCTCAAGCGACAGCCTATTCTGTCTCATTCCATGGGCGCTCCTCTTACTAGCGGCGGTATGCCTTGGTGATGAGTAAGTTCAATTATGTTAGAAACATTTGTTTTACTAAATTGATGCCTCGTGGCGTAGTGAAATTAACCGAATGTTAACTAAATAATTGAAATCACTATTGATTGTTGAATACAAAAATTCCACCTCTGTTTTATCGTACTACAAATAACATGTAGTTATCAGCATTAATATTTATATTTGGATTAATATGTCTTCGTTACTGTTAAACTGTAAGGAAATACTATTTTTAGTCTTTGTATTTTTATTGTTATTAGTTGGTATCCGCTTTTTATTATGATTCGTAGTGCCACAATTGCAGTGGGACAGAGATTATAGAAGGCCCCTTCGATATGACAAAAAGTATTCATAAAGTATTCCTTACAGTTAAGAGATTTCCGAATCGGATGTATAGGGGAAGTAAACACTGCTTCTACAGACCTACCCTTGCAATATGCAAATTGGGATGCATCCTTACCGCAGGCATCCTATAGAGCAAACTGGGCTGTAATTCTTTAAGAGGAGCCCTAAAGACTCTGTACAAGTGGTAATTCATTGATCGTTTGGTCGTTGAAGATTAATCGGGATGGTATTATTATTTATGATACTTTGTGAAGAATGAATGCCTCTAATGATGCATTACAGTTGTGTTTTGAGGAATCGTTTTTCGTATTTTTCAGTTCATATTTTTAATACTAAAGGTCTTTCCTGTTCAAAACTAATAGAGGCAGCTATGACTTAGCCTCAACTTCATCGCTTTTAAATTCGTTTATTTCAGAGTGACTGGTCTAAAAGTTAACCTCGCAGATATATATCTAGATATGTTCTGACGAGTATCGCAGATCTGCGTAGCCAAAATATAAACTACACCAGGTCAGAAAAACATCACCCGATAATACGGGTCCCCGTTTGCGACTGAGTTTTTGAATAAGTTCCTAGCCAATCTTTTTATCGGTACGAGTCACAAAACACCTTGATCCGTTAAATTTACTAATTATTTTGCAAGTTCCGCACACACTTGGACCTTTAGTTAAACACCTCAACGTGGAAAAGCGTACAATACATGCAAGAAACACGTTGTGCACACTAAAAAAGCACAGCGAATCAGAAGCGAGTAACCTTATGAACCAACAACACTTCTTTAAATTATACCAGTCGTTATACTAGTGCATCTCATTGATGTCGATTTTGGTAATATTAATGTTTGTGAAGATCAAGCAGTGCCTCATATGTTTCGTGGAGTCGATTCTGTTTCAGCGATTTAAAGAAGTGTACAGTACTAAGAGTCCAAAGTTGTAAAACATTACTATTTCTAAGGGTTGTCGAAAATTTACTGTTCCCGTCTAAATAACTTGTTAAGCTTACGTGTACGGAAACATATTTCATTTTCGCTATCTGAATCAAAAACAAATGACTTCAATATATTTGTCATGTTTTTGTTTGCATACCACATCTCAAAATAAATAAAAATATAAATAAACAACCTATCAATAATTTCAGTAAGGTAAATAGGACACTAGGTTTGATTATAGTATATACGAGCAAAAGTCTAGCAAACTGTAGTTTTTATGCATACCAAACAAAGCAAACACTTAAAAATAAAACTGTGCGATGTTTTTTTCTTAGCAATCTAGTAAAGTCAAGTTTCGTATATTTTTTATGCATACTAAAACTAGTAAACACTTAAAAACCTAGTTACTAGATCATATGCATACGACCCATTGTCGCTACCAAACAATTACAACAATTGTGGATTTTTTCCTACGTTTGTTTATTGGGGAATGCATTTTTATCGTTATCAATATGTCTTTCTTTGCTCCAGACGAGTCTTATAAGTTATTCAATCGTCCCATTTTACAATAGTAGATTGTATTACTAGTGCGAATGCGTTTTCCAAACAAGAGTTAGTTTGCAGCACGACCGCATTGAGTGCACGCACGACCGTTTAGAAAACGCATTCGCACTAGGATACACACTATTTTTTTAAATTGAAGGTTTAATATCTGGTTTGTATTTATTAATTATTTGATGTAGTAATTTTTATCATCTGCAGCTTCAAACCATAGTTTTAATAAAAATTTTTTTATGTTTCTATAATTGCCATATAATCATTTGTTTAACAAAGGTATAAACAAATTTAAGATATTTAAATAATTAAACTGCGCTATCTTCGTTGTAATAGTTGTAAATTATACTAGCTCGCTGCTAAATTGTACTAAACTGTTAACATTTAAAACTGTTAAACTTTACTGTTAAAAAATAAACATAACAATCTAGCTATGGATTTTTAAAAAACATAGTAATCCAACTAACAGCTGTTTACAATTTTGACAACTGGGTTTTTTGAAAACCCAAAATATTTGTTTTTTCTTGCAACTGAAATGATTTTGGGTTGTGTTTAAGTTGTTTTTACTGGATGGTAAGTTATTTAAATTATTATTTTGATATTTTAGTGCCATACAAATATTATATTTAGGATATATTTAGCTACAAAACTCACATGCAGGCGGCGTGCGTGCCAGGCATACAAAATATTTTGTGGTCATATGTGGGGAAAAGTAGATTTTTCCTTTATTCTATTCTAGTACAAAATTGAATATTTTTTGTGCATGTGCTACAAAAATTTATTTATAGGGTTCCGTTTTTTATAACGAACACTATTGGTGAGAGTAAAACGAGTTTTTCACATTATATCGATTAGGTCGTAAACTATAAATGATATGGACCGGAAAGGAGGTGCGTATAAAACTAACCTGTCCACATAAGATGACAGATACAAATAAAACTAAAGCTGGTTTACTGGGTTACGATGTGAGACCTTTGAGAAAATACATATTTTTATAGATTCAAGTAGGGTATCATAAGAAAAGGGCTTCACTTCAGTATTCCTTATAAATTTATTATGGAATTTTACACCTCACCATTTAAAAATTGGTAAGTTTTTATAAAATATATAAAAGTCTCACATACTCATAACTATATTTATTAAAGGGGTGGAAATGAGAAGGGGGAAAAACACTATTTAAAACGTAGTGGGGTGTCATTTGAAAGCGCACCTAATTTAGAAAACATTGCAATTTGTTTTAGAGTTATTGTCAAAAACGTCCACTTTTAGACCGTCCCCCTCCCCCTCTACGTTTCGACACTGATTGACAGAAAAATTTGTAAAAATTCACAGAGTTAGAAAAATTAGTAAATTTTGTGCGAAAATCATAGCGAAGTCTCAAATAACTAAATTTCTGTGTGTTTAGGTGACGGGGTTAGAGAGGTTTAAAATACCATTTTTTGACCTAAGCGAGTGAGGTATTAATTGAAAAAGCACCTAATTTAGAAAACATTGCAATTTTTTTTAGAATTTTGATGTGCACAGTTTTTGGCTTATGGTAAAAAAAGTGCAATTTCAGGCCGAATTGCCCCCTCCCCTCTACGTTTCGACACTGATTCAAAGAAAAATTTGTAAAATTCACAGGGTTAGGAAGTTTTGAATGAAAATTTTGGCAAATTTTGAATGAAAATTATAGCGAAGTCTCAAATAATTATATTTCTCTGTGTTTAGCGGACGGGGGTAGAGAGGGTAAAAAACCATTTTTGACCCATGGGGTGTCATTTGAAAGAGTACCTAATTTAAAAATCAGTAAAATTTTTTAAATTTAGCGGTGCACAGTTTTTGAGTTATTGTCAAAAAAGCGCCACTTTCAGACCGCCCCCCTCTACGTTTCGACACTGATTGACAGAAAAATTTGTAAAAAATCACAGAGTTAGGATGTTTGGTGAGTTTAAAATGAAAATAAAAGCGAAGGCTCAAATAATTATATTTCTGGGTGTTTAGGGGACAGGGCTGGAGAGGAAATCATCAGCGAAGACACGCTGCCATAAACGTGAATAAAGACCTAAAAAATGTCGGCGATTGGGGTGATCAAAACCTGGTCAATTTCAACTCTACCAAAACACAGCTGTTGATTGTTTCCAGATCAAAGACCGTGTTTTATTGAGTTTAAAAGTTAAACTTAGAAGACCGTCAATAAAGGTTTCAATAAAGGTTTGCCTTCACATACCCTTTTAGTTCACTTTTATATACCAAGTGTCTGTACTGGCTTATACTGAACTTTTCACCTTTTTTTCTATATCAGTAGCTGTTTTTTAGAAATACTTATGACAACTGACAACTGCAAAAATATAAAAAAAAACAACGACAATCATTGTCGTTGGTGTCGTCGTATTACTAAAAATAGACGAAAATAAACCAAACGTTCTAGCTAGTACGACAATGAGTGGAATATTATCTTTTTTCCACTCAGCGTAAACTCAAGGCTAAATTTATAAACGTAGTTTCAATGGAATATAATTCTTTATACGCTCATTAAACGAAGTCGGCATTCAACTACAAAATAGCTATCTCAGTTAATTTTTTGTATTTTTGGAATATTATCCTTTTTCTACTCAGCCGTTCAATTTAAAGTCAATAAAGGATAATTATTATTATTATATATTAATTGCAAGGCTGCATCTCATATCGTTTTATGAAATTTTAACCTCATTTCCAAAGTTTGCCACTTTTAAAAATTCTCCAGATGTTTATTTGATGTTTCATGGTCGGTTACTTTGGGATTTAGTTTTCACCACTTCTGAAATCCAGTCGTAGATTTTGTATTTTTACTATTGGTGACAGCTAATATACGACAGCAGAAGCAGTACAGGTTATTATTTAAAGGAGAATAAACCATCCACGACCGCAGAATTTTTTCACCATAAGGCATCACTTTATACACAGATAGAAATCGAGGTTTTTTTTATGCCTAATAAGTTATATTCCATGCTTAAATTACGTTAATTCTCAACCGTGAATAAGCCAGGTGTATTATATACTTATAAGGTATACTTTTTCAAAAAATCACTAAGAAGCTTATTATGAATATTATTCATAGAGTTTTATGAGTATCGGGTACGTAGTATGACCAATTAGGAACAACGAAATAACTTTGTTGTAAAAATTTTATATACTTACTAGGGAACAAAATATAGCTATTTTTAATAAAATAATATGCCTATAATTCATAAATTTATGGCGCTTAGTAATAAATAAATTACAAACTAGGCATTTACATTCCTAGCATTTGAATTTTGATGAAGTGTCGTGAGATATCGAAAATCTCACAGTCATATGATTTGTCATACTCGTAAGTTATATTATAATCATTTATGTAATAAACCTTATGTTCATATTACATATTTTTATATTTATCTATCATATTGAAATTTCACAAAGTTTGTATATATACAAGTCACCTAACACAAAAATTTTTTAGTGAATTATAAAAAATATTTTTTTTTGTTTATTAATTTTTTAATTATATTTACTGTCGAAAAACTAATATTAAAATTTCGCACTAATAAAGAATACTCCATTCCTACAAAACATATAAAATAACTAGAAAATAAAAATTATTATTTGGTGAAAATATATTTTATACCTTGCTATTCATAAAATTTCATACTTCCTAGTTCTGTTACATGCACATTTTTAAATATAAACTGATTATCAGGCATGAAAAAATATAATTTTTTTATTCATTGTTTATGAATAGTAATCATTGTTTTGTTTTTTTCAAAACTTTATGCCAACGTTTTATATTCCACGACTAAATATTCATAAAAATTGATGCCTTAAAGTCATGAATATTACAATAATATTATAAAAAGTGGTTATCGGGAATAAACATTTATAATTATGTTATACAAAACTTATGACCTGCAATCATAGCTTTATTTTTATCCGTGTAATACCATTCTTTAGAAAGATGGCGAACATCACCTTTTATGTCCAACCCGTGTCTAGATACAGTAACAAACGACCCTTCTCTATTTTGAAAATGTTCACTTCCTTTTTTTATGATTTCAATGCGAACATTATCAGAGACGAGTATATTCCAAACTGTTACATCTCTTAAGTCCTGAAGTGATTTACCCATGCAAAGACTGTCTTCGATAGTAAAAGCATTAGCAGCATTATCATTGTCATTTTCAGTATTTCTTTCTGATTCGTCTTCATCATAGGTTATCATTATTAATTCTGTATTGTCGCTGTTACTTTCCGAAGATATGAGCCAATATTCTTTGAAACTTTCGTTGCATTAACGTGAAAATCAGTTTCTTTTGATGAACCTTGGATATATGATCGGGTTTTGTAAAATATTTATAGATGGATCCAGATATGCTCTGAATTGCATCTATTTTAGCCTGTTTGGTCTTTCTGTGCTGGAACCCACTTTTTCTTTAAGAAATATGAACTCCTCGTGGCAAATTTATTTTTTGGAATATTTGCTAAACGAAATCTAACAAAATATTTTTAATTATAGTAGGTATCAGCAAAGCATTAATTCTAAATATATTTGTAGGATGCATATATGTCTAGTTCATAATAAGTACACTGTATTAACGACTAAATACACCGCCAAAAGAATTAATTTATTTAAAATTCCTTGTAACAACTTATATTAAATAATATTTGATAAAATGGAATATACCAATCATAATATGCCTAATATTATAAGGAAATATTTAAAAAAATATAAGTAAAATCCTAAAAGATATTTTATATAAAGAATTGAAACCAAAATTAAATATCCAATTAGAATCATGCTCAATAATTTACAAAATTAAATGTGATTTTTGTAAAAAATTTTACATCGGGAAAACCGGAAAATATTTTAAAGACTGATTTAAGGAATAGCTTCCTAAGAAGAAAAAATATGGAGGGACTGAAATCTCAAGCTCTGAGATATCAAGACTTCGGTCTGGGTTAAGGATTTTGATAGAGTTTTCGGCAAAAACTTTTATAAGGACATGGTTTTTAGTTTTATGCAGCGATGTATATCAAACATAACTTTTTGTTAAAGTACTTGTATTTTTATCTCTGTTTCGATATGTATTACAAAACTAACACGAAACATCAATACGTTGTCGGAAAATTATAACCGATCATAAATATCCATAATTTAGTGAAAAGATTATACAATCAGCAAGCTACTCCAAACCTCTCCATTTAGCGTTTCGAGAAAATATTTCAAAATCACAAATTCATATTTCTTTCAAAATTCCAAAACTATTGTAAAAATTAAATAAAATCAAAAATGCAAACTTTTTTCAAACAAAATTCTAAAAATATTTCAAAAATTATTACAAAATCAAAGATTAAACTTTTTTCAAAAATTCTAAAAATATTTCAAAAATTATAACAAAATCAAAAATTGTATCTTTTTCGAACTATAAAAATTAGAATAAAATCAAAAATTTAAAATTTTGCGAAATTCTAAAAATATTCCAAAAATTTTTACAAAATTAAAAATTGAAACTTTTTTCAAAATTCTAAAAATATATATAATATTCAAAAGTGTTTTTTTCAAAATTCTAAAAATATTCCAAAACTTAGAATAAAATTTTGACCGAAGTCTTTCAGACCGAAGTAATATACAAAATTTAAAGTCCATTTTTGCAAACCATTTACATAGTTAATAACAATAGCTACACCACTTTTTAAAAAAAATTTGATGAATTTACATTTATGTAGCCAAGGATTTCTAAAAGAATAATTTGATGAGTGTGAAATTGCAAGGGATTTAAAACCCAACAAAATGTAATTTTAAATGATAAACTTTCATTTAATTCAAATATATAAATATATAAAACTGAAAACAAACAGTATGAGTATGTATCTTCGTATAAAAATTTGCAAAACTGCAGTAATTGCATAACTGCCATTTTATTCCACAGTAATTATTTTTGTGTCCATTGAAAAACGATCTATTACAATTTATTCCTTGAGTTTCAAGATAAAGGAAAAAAAATTATTTTGAGATCATTTACAAACACGGTGATTTGATCGTTAGTTAGGTGTTTGCAATTAATTTGTTTGAAATGTAAATCATATATTAGGTAGTAAAGTTAAGCTAACATTTTAGGAATAATTTTGGAATAGAGACATTGTAACTCAAGGGTGACACCCTATCGACAAAGGGTGCTACATTATCGATGTAAACCACTTTTCCTATACATTATTCAGCATATGTGTTTTCAGACCTCGTCGTTAAAGAATCATTCTTGCATCTAAATAATATACCGTAAAAAAAGTCAATATGGTATCTATAGGAATATTCAAAGCTAATGAGTAATTGTGGTGATGGTATTCAATGCTCAACATGTTGATTCGATTAATATTGTTAAAATTTTATTTCACGTAATAACTCAAAAATTTTAAAAAGTAGAATAGATTCATTTTGAGCCAATAACACATTTATAGGACACATTTATAATTTATCACAATTTATAAATTAAAATTATATGGATAACCTGGTTAAAATGGTTTCTAAGTGATTTATCGTTGAAAACATTGCGATGGTTTGTTTAAGTTTTTTACGGTTCGGGCGGACCGCCCCCCCCCCCACCCCTTTCCCTAGCTATGCCACTGGTCACAGTTTCAAATGACCTACTCTGGAACGATCATGTAATGGCAATGGCAAAAAGCGCGTCTAAAAAACTCGGCCTCCTAAATAGATGCAAAAAAATTTTCACTCCATACCAATTGCTCCATCTTTATAAGTCCTATATTCGTCCCTGCATGGAGTACTGATGTCAAGTTTGGGGTGCTGCTTCTGTTTCCATCTGGGCTCTCTTGGACTCTGTTCAAAAGCGGGCTATACGAATTGTGGGTGATCGAGCTTTGACATCAAAACTAGATTCTCTACAACATCGTCGCACTGTTGCTGACCTCGTTGTTTTTTACAAATATCGTCATCAACAGTGCTCAGATGAAATCAGCAGCATCATGCCCCAAACTTATTCTTACCCACGTTCCACTCGACAATCGGCTACCGCAACCAGTCAAACGGTCGAGATCCCACGCGGTCATACTGGCAGATCGCAGAAAGACTTCTTTGTCTGAACTGCATACAAATGGAATAGTTTGTCGGAATCCTTAGTCTCAGGTGACTTCAACGCGCAGAGGTTTAAAAAAGCATTCATCATGACCTTAGAACGCCAGTTGTTGTGGGACCTAGGTCTAGACCTAGATCTTAAAAGGTATTTATGTGTTGTTGTGACACATATTGTAAACCCTATAACACAACACATTTTATTCAAAAAAAAATTAAAAAAATCGTATTTGACACAAGCGAGGGGGGTGTCATTTGAAAGAGCACCTAATTTAAAAAGCATCGCTTTTATTTTTAGAATTTTGCGGTGTACAGTTTTTGGATTATTGTCAAAAAAGTGCAACTTTCAGACCGTTCCGCCCCCTACGTTTCAACGGTGATTGAAAAAAATTTGAAAAAATTCACAGAGACAGAAAGATTGGCAGATTTTGAATGAAAATCATAGCGAAGTCTCAAATATTTATATTTCTGTGTGTTTAGGGGATGGGTGTGGGGAGAGTAAAAGAAAACCATTTTAACCCAAATTAGTGGGGTTTTACATGAAGGAGCACTTAACTTAAGAAACATTACAATTTTTTTTAGAATTTTTCAATGCACAGTTTTTGTGTTATTGTAGAAAAAATATTTTTAGTATGTAGCCTTTCCACCCCCTAAGTTTCGACACTTGATTGACCGATAAAAAAATCAAATTTAAATCATTTACAAGGTAGTGTAATTGAATCTTTCTTGAGTTACCATAAACAGCTATGGATAAGATTTAACCTGAAGCAACATTTTTTGGTGATTTTTGATCAATGTTTATATGTGATTGTAATTTACTATTGACATTTACGATTAATCATTTATTTTGTTATGCGTCTATGGTCTGGAAATATAAAGACATTACAACACAATTTTTTGCCAATTATTTTTGGTAGTGTGTTCTTTTACATTCACGGAACCCTTGGCGAGCGAATTTTATTCGCACTTGTCTGACTTTTTATTTTGGTATCCAAAATTAAAAACATAGTTTTTTATAGTAAAATTTTAAATATTTAACTATATTTTATTTTTTATTTGGTCAACGTTCTGAGATTTTTTTCTTGAGCTCCCTTACTGTATCATTATCAGGTCCTTTTATATATTTCATACATTGTATCACACATATTTATTGTGTGAATTACCTCAATTAGATCTCCAATTTCCGTGCCCGCTTCATTTTTATTATAATATTATGAAAACATATTCGCAGCAAATCCACAAGCATTTTTCTCTTATTTGAGTATGTTTTGTAACATATATTTTAGCAAATAAAACAGCTAAGGTAGAAATATTTTTTGCTCAAAATTCAAACCTTACTTAAAAGAAAAAATTCAAAGTTTACAAATACGACAATATCGTGCCTTGTAGAATTTATTTTTATTATATAGGAGAATTTCTATAGTCGCAACACAATTCAGCCATATTATCCCAATAATGTCAAAACATGAATTATTTACTATGAATATGCATTCAATAGCTACCTATTTTATTCATCACCATTCAATAGCTGCACAGCTCCCATACTATGAAACTGCTCCCATACTATTGGCTGCATTTTTTTAGGCAGGTTTCATATAAAAATCTACCTATTGCAATGTGAGTCATCTCGGCATTTCGGCAAAATTTTGATGCTAAACCACTATATATGATAACTGGAGACGGAGAATCAATTTGAAACAAAATATATATGTGAGATATAACGAAAACGACCAGCATTCTCACGGTTGCCTTTGTTGAAGTCAGGGCAAAAAAATTCTCTGTAGATGTTCTATTAATATCTTGGACAAGTTCGTGAATCAGCATAATCCGACGCGACAAAAAATTGATTTTCAAAACCGTTATAACGGCTGTTTGAATACTAATATTCGAAAAAATTAACAAATTTAGAATCTTTGGAATCTTTTTTATCAATTTCTTCAAAAAATAGACCTCTACAATTAGAGGTTCTTGAGTGAGCGGTTCCAGCAAAAAGCATGCAAAAAATAAAATACTTTTGAAACAACCGGCACTCTCACGGTCGCATTTGTGAAGCCAGATAAAAAACTTTTTCTAACTATGTTTGGTGTATTAATATCTTAGACCAGCTCGTAAATCAGCTAAATCCGAGACATATGGTTAAGAAACTAGAAGCTTTCTCCCAGTAAAAAAATTGTTTTTTTAAACCGTTATAACGGTTATTTGGCTACTAACATTTTTATAAACTTCATAAATTTAGAATGCTTGGCAAAATTTAAAATATAAACCTCTGCAGCTAGAGGTTTCTGACCTGTCGGCTTCAACAAAAACGTTTGCAACAATCCTCAACAACAACAATTTGCAAAAACCTTATAGCAATCACTGAAAAAAAATAAAAAGATTTGAATTTAATTTTTTAGGGTTCCGTACTTTAAAAAAGTAAAAACGGTACCCTATTGGTGAGACTTCGGTGTCCGTCCGAATTTCTACATAATCAATTTACTCACAAACTATAAGTGCTATCAACTTGAAATTTTCTACAGTTTTTAAACGTGTTTTTCCACGCCTACTGATAACAAAAAAATTCAAATATTTGTTTTAATCTATATTTTATGAACATAGATAAGGAGATAGTAAAACAAAAGTTTTTTGTAAGGAATCGAGTTTGGTCTAGAAAAATCGAGAAAGTTCAAAATATTTCAAAAAAAAATTTCAATGATTTTTCGACTGCTTAGTTTTTTTGATATTGCCATAAACGGGTATTGTCTTTCCTGTCCCCCCCCCTTTAACTTCGAACATTAGAAAAGAAAAAATTTGAAAAAATTCATGGTTATGGTCAATGTTGTAAAGATTGAATCAAAACTATAGCGGTCGGGTCATCATTTCAAATGCGATTCTGAGGTGGTTGAGAGTGGAAATATTGAAGAAAAATTATTTATGACCTTGTTGAGTGGGGTGTCATATGAAAGGTGATTTTTTTTCAAGTATAAATCAATTTTTTTTGCAATTTTCAAAAGCGAAGTTTTTGAGTTATGTTAAAAAATGTGACAAAAATTTCCTGTCCCCCCCCTCTTAACTTCGAACTTTACAAAAGAAAAAATTTGAAAAAATTCATGGTTATGGAAAATGTTGTAAATTATTTTTGACCTCAGTGAGTGGGGTGTCATATGAAAGGTGATTTTTTTTCTAGTCCAAGCCAATTTTTTTTGCAATTTTTAAAAGCGCAGTTTTTGAGTTATGTTAAAAAATGTGACAAAAATTTCCTGTCCCCCCCTCTTAACTTCGAACATTACAAAAGAAAAAATTTGAAAAAATTCATAATTATGGTCAATGTTGTAAAGATTGAATCAAAACTATAGAAGTCGGCTCATCATTTCAAATGTGATTCTGAGGGGGTTGAGAGTGGAAATATTGAAGAAAAATTATTTATGACCTTGTTGAGTGGGGTGTCATATGAAAGGTGATTTTTTTTCAAGTATAAATCAATTTTTTTTGCAATTTTCAAAAGCGAAGTTTTTGAGTTATGTTAAAAAATGTGACAAAAATTTCCTGTCCCCCCCCTCTTAACTTCGAACTTTACAAAAGAAAAAATTTGAAAAAATTCATGGTTATGGAAAATGTTGTAAAGATTGAATGAAAACTATAGCGGTCAGCTCATCATTTCAAATGTTATCTTGAGGGGGTTGAGGGTGGAAATTTTGAAAAAAAAAATATTTTTGACCAAGTCGATTGGGGTGTCATATGAAAGATTGATTTTTTTCTAGTCCAAAACAATTTTTTATGTAATTTTAAAAAGCGCAGTTTTTGAGTTATGTAAAAAAATGTGAAAAAATTTCCTGTCCCCCCCCCTTAACTTCGAACATTACAAAAGAAAAATTTGGAAAAATTCATGGTTATGGGAAATGTTGTAAAGATTGAATGAAAACTATAGCGGTTGTAAAGATTGTAAAGATTGTTGTAAAGATTGAATGAAAACTATAGCGGTCGGATCATCATTTCAAATGTTATTTTGATGGGGTTGAGGGTGGAAATTTTGAAAAAAAATTATTTTTGACCTTGTTGAGTGGGGTATCATATGAAAGGTTGATTTGGTTCTAGTCCAAAACAATTTTTTATGTAATTTTCAAAAGCGCAGTTTTTGAGTTATATTAAAAGATGTGAAAAAAAATTCCTGTCCTCCCCCTTAACTTCGAACATTACAAAAGAAAAATATTTGAAAATATTCATGGTTATGGGCAATGTTGTAAAGATTGAATGAAAACTATAGCGGTCGGATCATCATTTCAAATGTTATTTTGAGGGGGTTGAGAGTGGAAATTTTGACAAAAAATAATTTTTGACCCCCACTCGGCATATGAAAGGTGAATTTTTTTCTAGTCCAAAACAATTTTTTTGTAGTTTTCGTTTTTTTCGATTTTGATTCATTTGATTAAAATTCTAAAATTGTGTTTTGTGAAGGACTATTCACGTAAAATAATCGTAGAAGAGGATAAATTTTACTACGTTGTAGGAAATGTATATTATAGTAAATATTGAGTGAAACGAAGTAAAGAAATGAACAAACAAGATCAGATTAGATCAACACAGTTTAACAAGTCAGATGAACTAAACTTCAGGCGAAAGGCGTTAGGTTGAAAAATTATGCAATAACATACCAGATACCTGTTTGCTATTCGATAGATTATCATTTAATATGGTTGCATTGCAAATGTTCTCTGTGAAGTTGATCACTAATTACAAACATTTTTGAAATTTTTGAACTATTGAACTACTGTTGAACTAGAAAATTGTTACAGTCAAGTTAATCGAGGTTGGGGATCTGTTCTTTTCGTTAAGTCTGATACAGTACCACCAGTGCAGAAAAATAGTAGCCACCATCACTTTGAGTTTAGCTCTGCTGGCAGTCATTGTGAATGTTCAACTAGCTGAAGTACAAATCCTGTTGGTATACTATACCGATCTCCCCAATGTTCAGTAGACAAATCACTCGACTGTGTTAACAATGCACTCGTTGGAAATAATTTGACGACACTTTTTCTCCGTTTTTTCCGTTGGTTTCAATAAAAATCCTCAAAACTGGCTCTCAAACTATTTTCTACAAAAAAATTTACAAAGAAAAATTCATGAACCAACAACAGTTGAGGCTACCACAATTGATAATGTATTTTCCAATATAAATAATTTAGAAGCTGGCGTTATTGAAGCTTTCTTTAGCCACCATAAACAGCTTTGGGTAAGATTCAACCCAACTTGTAACTATACTTACAAAAACTGTTTTTTTCTCATATTATATACACGGAACCCTCAGAGAGCGAATTATATTCGCACTTCCTTACTTTTTTTCTTAGGATCAAACTATTATGATATTCCGCATGACGTATGATTAAGAGTAGGTTTGCGATGTGTTGTTCATATATTGTCATACATGGTCACCCGTATGATCTGTGGTAGATTTGATATTTGTTTTTTCGTTCGTACAAAGTTCCAAAATTGCATAGATGTAGTTTTGATTATATAAAGCTAATTTTCTTTTAAAAATTAATAAGATATTTGTTTGTAATAAGTTTGCTTTGTTTAAACTAATCTGATACATCAATTCTACTTGTACATAAAACTGTCTGATCTCAAAATCTACCTATTTCTAACGGACATCCTGCGCTTGGACTTTTTTATATTTGAATTCGTTTTTTTGTGGTTAATTATTTCAAATTGAAATTATAGAAATGAAATTAGATTTACAGATTGATTGAGTTAAGAGGTCTTATCTGTGATTATTTTTGTTATGAAAATTTTTTAAGAGGAATATCTTCATTGCGATTCTGTGAACCTTGTCATAAAAAACATCATAATAGTTCTACAAATACTTTGGAGTGTACTTTACGAAGAAAACTACTTTATGAAGACAAGTTTATACTTTATGAACAAAATTATTATAAAACGCCAAATTTTATTTTAAATAATTTAAACTAGGAGGGCCCGGCGTGCTTCGCCACGCTTTTAAATAAAGTTTTTGCGTAGACATTTTGTTGACGTAGAAGCAATGATTTCAAAAAGTGGTAATGAGAAATGCTAGCATATAATTTTTAATTTTTCTTTTTAAATATATTAATGAAAAATAATCAGACCTCCAGCTGATCAGTTCGGATATATGAAAAATTAGCGATCAAATATGTTTTCAAGTAAGCTTATTTGATCTCTAACTTATTTGATCGCTAATTTTACATATATCCGAACTGATCAGCTAGAGTTCTGATTATTTTTAATTCATATATTTAAAAAGAAAAATTAAAAATTATATGCTAGCATTTCTCTTTACCACTTTTTGAAATCATTGCTTCTACGTCAACAAAATGTCTACGCAAAAACTTTATTTATAAGCGTAGCGAAGCACGCCGGGCTCTCCTAGTACTCATAAAAGAGGAAAAGGTTTTTGAGAAAAGTGAGAAGAAATCAGGTAACAATAACTTCTGGGAAGACGATATTTTTTGTGAAAACTCTATCATCGTTGAACAAATAACCTTGGTCTGATGTATCATAAATATAAAATTTCGAACATTCAAACGCACACACTCTACTTGCAGCAACATACAATTGACCATGTGTGAATACAGGTTTTTTAAGTAAAATGGCAACTCTGTTGAATGACTGACCTTGAGATTTATTAATAGCCATAGCCAAATCAGGAATAATAGAGAATTAAGTTCTTTGAAATTTAAATGGAAGAAGAGTTCCAGAATAAGTCAAATGAATGCGTGGAATTAGAATGCGTACACCTCGCATGACACCAGTCAAAACTTCACAATCTATTGAATTTCGGTGCATAACTTTTACACGCATTGTATTTGAATTGTATTTAAATTACGTATGAAAGTGAATTGCATTGTTCTCCAATGCAATTCACTTTCAAAACTAATTTATGAGGTGGCAAACCTCCTACACTCAATTTATTTAGAAATTCTATTGGAAAATTGTTCTGCTCACGAATGTCATTACAAACAACTTTATCAAAACTAAAATATGCTTTCTCCTCTCCTGGCAAAATACTCAAGATTTTAGAATTGATTTCATTGGAATCATTATTTTTGGGGGCTAAAATGACGGAACTCAAAATGTCATCATATAAAATTATATCAGAAATATTTCCAAAAATGTCTTCAATAATATTGTTTGGATTGCCAATCAAATTATGATGAATTTCAATGATATCTGAACCAAACTGTGGAAAACTTTGCATATCACCATTACCGAGTCTTCTAAGAAATTCTACAAATTCAATTTCATGAGGGAGAGCTCTCATGTTTTGATTTAATTTTAAAATTTTAAAGTTAGTAGATTCTTGCCAAGATGTAATACAATTTTCAATTAAAATAGAACGTGAGCCATGTGGTATAACTGGAGGAATTTGGCGAAAGTCACCGCTCAGTAAAAGAGTTTTACCTGCAAACAGTTTATTTTTATTTTCTTCGTTTGGAGTCAAATCTCTTAACAAACGATCAATTAATTTTAAAGCATGAATAGAACACATTGAAATTTCATCTATAATAATGATTGATGCATTATTAAAATATGTTTCATGTACACTGTTTGGAGTTATATTTGGCATTGAATTCTCTAATAATGGAATTGGTAATTTGAAAACATTATGCAAAGTTCGCCCCCCAATCAAAAGAGTTGATGCAATACCACTGAAGGCAGTTACAATACACGAAAGATTTAATGAATTAAATTTATGAATGATTGCCGTTTGAATAAAAGTTTTGCCACAACCTGCATGAGCTGTCAAGAAAAAAACATTACTTCCAGTATCATGAAATTGAGCTTCACGCAAAACAATATCAATCACACTTCACACTACGTTACTTATTTTTTGCATTTTCATACATTTTATCGAAAACAATAGCTTCTTCTTCAATATCAAAATGACCTACATCGCCAATCTGTAAGTTATATTGTGGAATCGGAAGACCAAGATCACCACATGAAGTATTATGTGTAAGAAGAATTTCATTAATTTCAATCAAGGCTCGATTAATTGACACATCTTCATCGTAACTTTGTAAAAAGTCTTCAATCATGCTATTTCTAAATTCAATCCATAAAGCCAAAGCATTCGGAGGAACATTCAAACCACATATAAATGCAAATAATTGACGTAACTGTTTTGGTGATTGAATTTCTGAAGCTTCAAGTAAACATTCACGCCATTCATTATATCATTTGTTGCAATACCTCGAGCTTCACATGCTGCAACAAAAGTGGGGTACTCAACACTCTCATACATACGTAGATCAGTAAAAGATTTTGGACCACGAACATGTAACAGAAGTAAACGCATATGAAACAATTCTATATCTTTTGGAGTAACCATATATAATCGAGCAACAACTTTATCAGCCCCACGTTGTCTTCTTTTCCACGATTTACTTTGATCCTGCCAAACATAATGTAATGGTAATTCTGTATACAAAAACTCATTAGCTAAATTATCAATGGAATTCAAATGGAAAAATGCTAACAATTTTATTCTTGGTACATTTGCGACTGCACCAGCCACATTACCATTCCTGGAATAAACATTTTGTCTATTAGGCAAATGACAATCAAGTCGAATAATTGTATGAGATTGAAAATGCATTTCAAATTTAAATATGCGCCAAGCAGCTTCAGTCGAACCAACATACAGTGCATTCAAAAAATCTTGAATTTCATTTCCCACAATCGCATCATCATTATTCACTGCATTCTCTCCATTCACTCTCAATTCAACATTGGCAGAATCATACCCTTTATATACATACTTGTGAACATGTTTCACACTTTTAACAGTCGTACATATTTCCACATTAATATGACAATTAAATTTTGCAAGAAGATAAGGATTATATGGAACAACATATCTATTATCAAGAGATGCACCACGTACATCAACACTCATACCATTATCACGTCGAAGATACAAAGAATAACCATTCACAGATTCTTTAGTATTTTCAGAAAAAGGTTTTGGAAAATTCTTACCATATTTACCACCAGTGGCGAAGCGTGCTTCTGAAACTAGGGTAGACATATTCAAAAGTTTTATTAATATGCCAATAGAAACTAATTATAGTACATTAAGATGAAAGGACAGAAAGCTAAGCTTTTGGACGTATGTAGAGTTTGTGAGTCGAAGCGCCAACCGAGATTTGCACCTGTGGCAATAACTTCCGAAAATTATTTGTATTTGTCACTAACTCCCGTTTTTGAAAATGAAAGAAAAGTTGCCTGGAATCAAAAACATTTACTGTAATTATTTTTTCAAAAATTCATTCATTCGTTTTTTCATGAATATTAAGTTCACATTAACAAACTGTTTTAAAAAATAACTTTTAATTTTGATAAAGGAAAGATTCTACATTGATTAGTTTATACTACGTTTGTCACTTCATATTTAGAGGTTTAAAAGAATAAATTTGAGTGTAATTTGTAAATTGTGACAAACTTTCTTACATAATAATTGAAATAATGTGTATGATTAAATTTGAGGATAATTTATAAATTTTGACAAACTTTCTTACATAATAATTGAATAAATATATGCAGCTATTAAATCAATATTATGTAAATAAAAATATATAATTTGTTATAAAGTCAGAAACATTTCGAAGGTTTTAATGAAATTAAATGGGCTTATTTGTTATATATAATTGTCAAAACATATGGATCAGAATTACTTCGATACAATTTAACTCCAACATTTAAAGAAAAATACCGAGGCAATTTAGAGAAAATATTGTATTAAGAAAATGGTGAACAAGTTGCTGTAAATCAAGACACTCCGTCAGCAATACTGTTGAACAACGCCACTAGCCGACAATTTCTTCTGAACCACTTCAATCAACATTGCTACCAAACTCACCTGGCAACTATCATCTTTTGATTCATCATCAGAACATTCCTGCTACCAAACACCTACATTTAAAATGACTTACGTCCGTGCATCATATACTATATTTTTTATTCGCCGCAAGCAAAATATTTAAAAAAGATTGTTCAATTTAAATCAAAATTAAAAATTTTTAAAATTTTGAAATAAAAACATTTTGTACAAAAGATAAAGGATATTGTAGATTAACAAAAACATTGTTTTAAGTTTTAGGGAGCGATGAATATTAAACATAAAATTCTTTGTAAAAGTAAAAATAAACTTTTTCAAAATTCTAAAAATACTCCAAAAATTATAATAAAATCCAAAATCCGAAACTATTTTCAAAATTCCAAAATTAATGCAAGAACAATAACAAAATTAAAAATTCAAACTTTTCCCAAAATGCCAAAAATATTTCAAAAATTATAACATAATCAAAGATTGAAACTTTTTTCAAAATTCTAAAAATATTCCAAAAATTAATCCAAAATCAAAGATTCAAATTTATTTTCCAACTGTTCCTGTTATTCAGAAGTCGTGGAATCGAATTCACAATCACACAATCACACAAAAAATTGCTCAAGAAACATTTAACTAATAATTACAATACAGTAGAATTCGGTTATAATGAACGACCAAAGAACTTTTTTTTTTGTTCATTATAAACGTTTGTTCACTTTAGCCAAATATTCGGTTATAATGAACGTTGTTCATAATAACCGTTTTTGCTGGGTATTTAATTTATATGTTTATATTTTGCGAATATCAAAGGCAAATAATTTTTACCAATTAAACAATTACAATAAAAACTCAAAATAAACAAAAAACAATCTTTAATTTCATTATGTTTTTAAATAATTCATTACATAAATTTTAAATAATTCATTTATAATAATAATTCATTAAAATGTTTAATTACTAATTTACTTGAGACTAGAACAAAATAGGAACTTATGATTATACAAATATACATATATGGATATATAATATATATGGAATTTCAATAATATGTAATATGTTTTCATAAGTAAATCATATATTTATACGAGGTTCGGATAGATAGGAAGTCACACCTTTTTATTAAAATAATCTGTTAACTTAGTCTGCTTCAAATTTGTTTCTATAAGCTGGTCTAGTCGATTTTCAATAAAATGCAAGTTTTTTAATTCATTTTCTGTTCCATCACTAAAACTCAATGCCAATCTTATTATATTAATTGAGCATCGGATATCCTTTTGAGATGGTTGTTGAAATTCTTCGTCTTGTCCCAACAATTCATCATCAGAATCCATATCAAGAGCGTCGCTTATTATATCATCATCATTTACTTCTTCAGATGTAAAAATGCTTGAATCAACCTCAATATACTCCTCTACTGTAATACCACTTACCATTGACTCCAACTGCGTATTGGTCCATAAAAATCGCATTGTGTCGTCAATAAACTCTTCAATTTCTTGATTCGAAGGACTTGGGAAAAAGCCTGCTTTGCAAAAACAGTTTTCAATGCTTTTAGGTTTTACTTTATCCCACGCTCTTTTAATAAAGTGTAATGCATCTAAGATATTAACTTTGAAGTTTATTGATAAAGCGTCCTCTTCATTCTCCAATTCCACTATCAATTTTCGAACAACAAATTCGCGATAATATCCTTTTAATATTTTAATTACCCCTTGGTCCATTGGTTGCGAGATTGCAGTTGTATTTGGTGGTAGGAACATCAATTTAATAGCTCGTAAATTTGGCAAATTAAACTGTGATGGACAGTTGTCAGCTATGAACAAAACATTTCGAGATTCGCTTAAGTATTTTTTGTCTAACTCTTTCAAATATGCTTCCCATCCATAATGTGTCATCCAAGCTTTCCGATTACTTTTGTATATAACTGGAAGCATTTTTATGCTTTTAAAACATCGCGGTTTGGCACTTTTCCCTATTACTAACAGAGGTAGCTTCTCTGAACCATTAGAATTACTCCCAACTAAAACAGTTATTCGATCTTTACATAGTTTCCCACCTGAGCAAGTTCTATTTTTGAATTCGATGGTCTTGTTCGGAAATAATTTAAAAAATAAACCTGTATCATCCAGATTGAAAACATCTTGTTTTTTATATCCATCAAGAATACGTGGTAGCTTTTCTGTGATCCAATCAGTACACACATCTGCAGAAACAGTACCCTTTTCTCCTACAATTTCTTTAAAGACCAATCCGTTTCGTTTTTTAAAGCGATCTAGCCAGCCGTCATTTGGCTTGAAGTCGTTAATATGCAGTTTTTGTGCAAACTGCAAACCTTTTTCTTTTAAAAGTATTCCACTTAAAGGTACACCTTTTTTGTGCATTTGCTTGATCCATACCAAAAGTACGGACTCAAGTTTTGGATATTTACCCTCTCTTATTTTTTTACACTTCAAATTCACATCAACATCTTCCAGTATTTTCCGTTTGCTTACAATATTAGCAATGGAACCCTTTACGCAATTATATTTTTCAGCTATAGCCTGATAGCTAAGCGTTTTTTCATCAACTTCTTTTAAAATCTTTAATTTGGTTTGTACAGATATGGCGTTCCGTTTTCGTTCCATTATACAAACAATCTCTAATTACTAGCTATACCTCAAATAAATCTGAAATATGTATAAAAACTATTAACTATAAACTATTATAACTAATAAGACGTTTATATTTTTATAATATGTACAACACAATTAAAATAATTTTAATTAAATAAAGTTTAGTACTTGCTTAGTTAAAATGAAAAACAGCAACTCACATCAATGTGTGCTTCCCAAATAATCATAAACAGAAAAATATAAAAACTATACAAAACTACAGTAGATCTCCTCAATGTTATTTTTTCGTTTTACATCTTAATTCTAAACCGTATCAATCGTATAATGTTTTTCCGATTTCTTCTTTCACTTATATGCTACAAAAAGTATGAAACTAGAATCAACGTACATTATAACCGAATGTTTTTGCACTACATTTTATGTTTCGGAACATGCTTGTTGTTCATTATAAGTTATAAACGTAGTTCATTATATGTAGTATAAAGAAGAAAAAATAATGTATGTAAATTCAAGGGACCAAAGAAATCGTTCATAATAACCGTGTGTTCATTATAAACAAGGTTCATTATAACCGAATTCTACTGTATTTGTCAAAAATGTTTCCCATAATATGTTTCTCAAAAAATTTGAAAACAAAATATATAAACAGAAATAGACATAAACAAAACTGTCTATCCAAGAAGGAACAAAAGTTGAAAATTTGTTGTTGTTGCTATTCCTTATTTTGGTAGTCATAATTTGCAACGTCTACTCTGAGAAAAACATTTTTGTTTGTTTGTACATGAAACGTTTGTATTAAAGTTTCGGGAACATAGCTGAATTGTTTTTGTTCCAATTATTGTATTAAAACTTAATGATTTTCTTTGAACGTTTGACAAAATAGTATTAAGTCAACATTATTCGAACAACATGAAAATAAAGTTTCATATTTATATTATGATTGGGTAGACACTGTCTAGTGTGTCTATACCGAAGCATCGCCACTGTTTACCATCTCTCATACAAACAGAATTAGCATTTAGAGCACCACATGATCCATTCATCATATGACGTTTCACAAATTCATGTAATTTCGGAAAAAGAATGCGGGATCAGGGATTTCAGTACATACAAATTTATTAATCATTTCATTTCCATCAATTCTATCTTTTCCATCAACTCTATCTATCTGAAAAATTAAACAAAATATGAGCATGAGGAAGACCACGTTTTTTAAATTCAATGGTATATATAAGTGCTTTGACAGAACCGAAAATCTTTTTTTTCATTAAACAATCTATAAGCTCTTTAAGTTTCACTTTAAACACACGCACAACAATATCAGAACGAAAAATCGAAGATTCATAATTACTCAAACTATCAACAATTTCTGGCCATTGAGGATTGCATGTCATTGTTATAAATAAAGAAGATTTACCGAAATGTTGTACAATAGACATTGCATCCAAGTAATTTTGATACATGTTACGTGGTGAAAGAAGATGGCAAAATTACTTTACGACCAACTACTTGCATATTATCATCGCCATTGCGATTTTTATGCAAGAAATCTGTTAAATTATTGTACAAATCAGCACGAAGAGCAGATTGATTTGAACGAATGTAATGAAGCATTGTACCTTCGATACAAACATACATATCAACAATTCATTGAAAAAATAATTTTTGAGAACGATGCAAAAGACTAAAACCATCCCGTATGGCAAGGCGATAAGATGCATATTGCAACATTGTAACTTTTTATGTGGCACATTAGCACGTGAAGTTGAAACTAAATTATGTGGAATATTAATGTGCCACCCAGTATCACCATTTGGAAACAACAAAGGATAAGCTAAAGGATCCAAAGAAGAATCAAGGACAGAAACAGAACGAATTTCATCTGCATTTGTTGAAAAAACAATCATATTTATTTCAAAAGTTGGTTCACCATCATCATTTTTAAAAATAGCAGCCACATCAGTTTGAACAGCATCATTAAAACGACGAATATCACATTCTCTGTTAACTTTTATAACCATTGACACATCAGCAGTAACATTCTCAGGTCTTTCACAAAATTCATGCATTGATTTAAAAAAACGAACAAAAGGATTCACACGATCTAACTCAAAACCTATCTCACGCATAAGAAAAACTTCACATACATTGGCATTTCTATTCATTCTCACATTAGCAGCAGTATCAACATCATAAAAATATAATTGTGCATACACATTGGAGGTCGACCATAAGCAGGAATTAAAGCACCAGTACGATGATAAAAAATATTATGAATTTTAAAATGATAAATACCACGTGCAGTAGAATCCGCTATATTACATTCAGAACTGATCATTGCAAATGCAGAATTATAGGAACCAATATTTGAAAGAAAACTTTTAGAACGTTTTTTTATAGCATTATCATTTGAATTCAATCCTTCGAAAATATTAGAGAAAAATGCATTTTCAGAAAGAGGATGTAAATTGACTTTGCCTTTATGGTAACACAAAGAAAACGCTTCATTATTATTTGAAGTAACTTCTCTTGCAAAATGTTTGGCATGACAAAAACGACAACTCATATCCAAAGCACCACAAACTTACGAATCAAAGTTACCTGGAATCACATTCAAAGCACACTTGAACGAATCTCTCAAAATTACTAAGGGAATTTCTATTTCATCATTCACAACATTCAATTCTAAATCATCATTCATTTCTTCATTCACAACATTCATTTCACCATTAACACCATTCATGACACCATTCATTTCGCCATTCATGACACCGTTCATGACACCATTCATACCATCAACATTCACTTCATCATTCACAACATTCATTCCTACATCAGCTTCAGCATTCATTCCATCATTATTGCCATTCATTTCATCATTCATAAAATCAACATTAGCTTCATTGTGTAGAGCATTAACATTACGAATATATGCAACATGATTTCTTTTATTTTGACGACTCGATGGACCACTCACTTCCAAACGTTTACGACGTGGTCTTGGCATCGAAAAAAAACGCGAAAAATTAAAATGAAGAAGAAACAGAACAAAATTTATTTATATCAAACAATTAATTGAATTTCACCTTCATTCACTTCGATATACATAAGAAGACTAAAATAAAATACAATGTATAAAAGAATAACAAAATATTGGGCAACTCCATTATTGTAAGGGGGAATTCGCTTAAATTAAAAAATAAATTTAATTCGTCTATAACTTTTTTATCTAATCTAAGTTACACTAATATCAGTCAGCAGTGAAAATTTGAAATGAATCCATCTGCGAATAAAAAATCCTTAGGCTCAACAAAATTTTTCGTTAGCGTATTAATATATAAGATAAAACAACATGACACGTATAGATTCCCGAGCAGAAATTTGTCAGGGCTCAAGTAAGGGCCTGATCAGGTTTGCCCTAGTCCGGATCAGGCAATGGTAGGGCAGCCTGATCGGGCCCTAATCATGAGTGTAACGCTTTTGCCCTATCAGGTCCTGATTGGGATTACCGGATCAGACCCTGATTGGGATAATCGGATCAGGCTCTGATTGGGATATCCGGAACAGACCCAGATATATATTTATTTATTATATACATAAAATAATCAAATTAAAATAAAAAAATTACAACGGAAAAAATTAAAACAGACATACCACCTTAATCACTATTATTATAGTCTTTCAGCCGAGAAGCGATAACTAAAACATACATGAATCGATTTTAACTATATATTTCTAAAATAGATAATACTCTAGTGAATTTTAACCAATGGAAATTTCGGCTAGGGGTACAGATGTAAATTTACCGGTAAAATATTTTTATGGTAATTTTACCGTAAAATTACCGGTAAGATTGGTAAAATTGGTAAAATAGGTAAAATATAAAACTGGATCAAAAAATTAAATTATGGTTGCATTTTTAATTAATTCAAAATGTACGACTATATCACAACCATTTCTATATAGTATACAAAAACATTAGATGCAAATCAAATATATTTTTATGGAATTAAATATGCTTACTAGCAGAGTATTTAAAGACAGGAATTTACATAATCAGCATTGGAAAATTCTTTTGTATCTAAAAAATGAACGAAAATCGGCTGTTGTTCATATTAAGCAGTACATCTGGAAAATGGACAACACGTTGTTTGCACATCTGCAAAAATGGAACAAATTCTTGATCTACTGGCTACAACTATGACTACTTTCTTCACTGTTACGTCGATGTTTTGCGTTTGTAAGGACAATACTATATTCGAAAATGTTTACGTATTAGTATAGTTCCATGTGTAGAATGGAAATATAAAAACATTTGAATGGCACAAATTCAAAAAGTGAGTCTACAGAAAACCAAGCATATTCATTGAAATTTAATATATGTTCAAACTATATGCGATGCATCCAATCTCGAGAAATGCCACTTTTAACGCATGTGGTTGGAAAATGAGCCCGGTTCAACGTTTTTTTCAGCATTGATAATTGTCAACGGCATTAAACGTGTGACGTGTCACTTCACATATGCCACAATCGACGATGGGATAGACACATTAATTACGCGGGCAACAATCAAAATCTAATTCGTGCATTGTTTCATTGTTTCATTCATGGGAAAAATATAAAAGGCAAATGGCAAAAAAAAATTTTTTCTCAAACTCGAAACAAAAATTTACAATGAAGGGCTGATAATGTTTCGTTGCGTTGTGTGTTCTTAACCGTTTGGGAATTCCATCGATCTGCTGCTGTTGCTGCTTCGATTAAAGTAAAATTGCAAATCGAACCAAATTACTTTCAAATTATTTCCAAATATTCTAACTTACTATATAAGAATCACGATTTGTGAGAAAACGAACTATGCTTGCGGCCAACAAAAAAGGCATTTTTAGAATTTAACAATTTTGATGACATTATTTCTTTTCCTTTACAATCATTATCTTTTGTTACTGAGCTAAAATAAAACTTATTTTTATTTAAATCAAATCCAACTTTTTTTTTTAATCGAGCAATATCATTATTTGAATTAATTTCCGTATTTTTTTTTATTAAATCTAATGTAATACGCGGTTTGTAAGAAAATATCAGCTCTGCTGGAGTTTTGGAAGTAGTTGTAGATGGAGTATTGTAGTATTCACTTTGTGAATATGGACTTTTAATACAAAAATCTTAAATTATGATACATAACCATGTAAACACGCCCGGTATATCGATTTATCCCCCCCGGTACAAACCCTTGAGATTGGGAATCTCTTATTTATCTAATTTATCTTGACATTCTAATATTTAATGTTTAAATTAAAATTAACATACATATTAATAATAAATACCTTAAGTTGTAACTGTTGATTGATGTCATCAATATTCTGTTGCTTTAGGTTATTTGTTTGATTTTCCAATATCCCTTGACTAGCGTTTGACCTTTTAACTTCCCATTTATATATCTGCCTTTGAATCCATGCGGTTTTAACAACCGGAAAAACCATCAAACAAACGATTGTCTCTAACTGTGGTAATAGCTTCGATCACTGTTATCCTTGCTATTCATACTTCGATAACATCAGTGGATACTTTATCTTCATGTACTGCCACAATTTATAAAGCAGATTTCAGGAATTCTTAATTTATTTTGATGATGTTATAAGTAAACAATCATTAGTAATTTATCACTTGTATTTACTAAATCAATAACTTTTTTTTTGCTTATTTATCAAACAAAATAGACATCCAAATCACACACTAATGAAAACAGTGTTAACTTTTTTTTGTATAAATTAAAGAAATTTCTTTTTAAAATCAAAATCAAATGTAATTATTATTTATTTTTGATAAGTTTTAGGTAATGTTTAATAACAAAACTGAATTGAAACTTTTCTTTTGAAAAGCCAAAAATGGAATGAATAAATAATTTTTCCCAAATTAAAAATTGCAAAAAATGTGTTTTGCTTTTGACCTTTTCTAATCAATCGTGTAATATTCGAAATTCAGCAAAATGATTAACAACGACGTCTGTTCATTAGCATTGGAAATAAAAATTTAGTACGTTCGTTTGCTTTTTATAGTATGTTCAAAATTTAACTAGCAGTTAAGTTTTAGAAAATTTTAAAATTATTATTAATGTAAGAATGAACGGAAACTAATGAAATGCATTTTTATTGAATTGAAAACGAAGATGAATTTGGTTTTATTATTGTTTCGCGATTATTGCGATCGTTACACCATGAATTCAAGGTAGAAACCAAGATTTCTACTCTTGAAATCACAAAAACGTCGCCATCCCTTCCATGACAGAAAACCACCGAACTACTTCCACCTATTAAACTGTATCTGGGATCGAGATACCCACAGTCACCGGCGTCAAGACCGATGACCGGTTCCAACACTCATGAAGTCCTTAAGAACTTCACTGAGTATTGAGACCGACCATCCATCCGAACGTCAGCAACATGGACACCCCGATACAACCAGTAAGTATGACCTGAAGATGTGAACCCCAGAGACGACAATCAGCCAGAGGAACAACCCTACCTAACGACAAGACATCATTCCCTGATGTCTTTCGCGTGATGTACTCCAAGATTCTTACCGCTCATATCTATGCACTCGTAGAGTACATTTCCAATCTTAGTCTTAATCATTGCAGGTAAGAACTTTGGAGCCAATTTTGCCGAGAACTTTTTGGTAGCGTCACTCAAATGATGTTGCCGTACAAACACACGTTGTTGTGGTTGAAAAGTCCGTAGTTTAGATCGCAGGTTGTACTGATGTTGCGATTTCTTAAAAGCTGCTTTTAAATTTTTCTGAACCCGGTTCCTGAGCATAGTCAAATGATCAGAGCGTTCTAATTCCTCACCAGCATCTTCACCAAGCTTGTGTAGTGATCTCAACAAATGGTAAGTATTTCCATCCGAGATTGGATGTTGACCAAACAATAAATAGTACGGTGAGTACTTGGTAGCAGAATGTACTGCAGCCCGCAGTGCATATGCGATTTCACCAATTTGTGAATCCCACTTGGTGTGTTGACCTTTTATGAACGCTCGAATTGCTGCTAGAACTGACCTGTTGACCCGCTCTGACGCGTTGCTTTGAGGACTATAGACACCGGTCCTAATGTGTTTAATGCCGAAATCTGACAAAAGACTTTGAAAGTTCCTACTAGTGAACTGTTTGCCATTATCGCTGTGCAGAAACTCTGGTACCCCATATGTAAGAAACACTTCATTCCTTAGAAAAGCATTCACCTTCGGTGAAGTTGCGTTTCTAAGTGGTTTCAGTAGTACAAACTTCGTAGCATGATCCAGAACTATCAATAACACCGTATTCCCAAGTGTAGAACGAGGGTACGGTCCCAAAAAATCTATATAGACTCTCTGCCATGGACGTGCTGTTTCGAATTGATATTGCATCGGAGGACGCAATATCTGATTCGTGGCTTTTGTTTGTTTACATGTGTCGCAGGACACAACATAGTTGTGTACCTGTGACGCCATGCCCGGCCAATAATAAAGACGTCGAAGTAATTCTAAAGTCTTTTTAACACCTCCATGAGCAGCAGTACTATCATCATGATGTTTCTGAATCATGTTTGAAGTCATCGGTTTTGGTACCCAGAGCTTCCACACAGGAACATCGTTGGGTATTGCATCAGATCTTGGCTCAATACGTATGTATAGCTTATCATCCACGACTTTAACTGATGGAAAGTCCTTAGGAGATGATTGAACTTTAGCTATCATATCCGTATATTCCTTGTGCCGATAACCTTCATTGTCGATTTTAATTTCACTGATGTGATGTACTAATGCTTCCGTCAATTCCTCGTGTGTATCGTCATAAAGACGAGATAGAGCATCAGGGACTATATTTTGGGTACCTTTTTGGTGGACAATGGTAAAATCCATATGTTGGAGTTTTAGGCTCCACCTAGCCAGACGGCCACTCAAGTCCTTCTGTGACATAAGCCACTTCAGACTTGAGTGATCAGTCACAATTGTAAATCGGTGACCTTCAACATAGCCCCTGAATTTCTTCACACTCAGAATTGCCGCAAGACATTCAAGCTCAGAAACAGAATAGTTTCGTTGAGCTTTATTAAGTTTTTTCGACATGAAGGCTATCGGACACTCTTGTCCGTCAGTATCAACCTGATACAACACACTACCTATCCCTGTCAGACTCGCATCGCATCTAATAAAGAACTCTTTATTATAATCAGGGTTAATTAATACTGGTGCTGTAGTCAGCAATCGTTTTAAATTTTCGAAAGCAGCTTGCGCTTCCAATGTCCATTTCAATTTTCCCGAACTCTTCTTCAATAAATCTGTAATTGGTGATACCACGCTTGCATAATTTGGTATGAAACGTTGGTACCAACCAGCCATTCCCAATAAACGTCGTATCTGTTTAACTGTAGATGGAGCTGGATACTCTGCTACAGCTCTTACCTTGTCAGGGTCTGTTCGAAGACCATCTTCACCAACCAAAAATCCCAAGTATTTCACCTCTCTCAGAACAAATTTACTTTTCTTGAGGTTTATGGTTAACCCAGCCGCTCTTAACAATGAAGAGACTTTGGACAGCAATTCCATATGTTCCTGGAACGTGGAAGAGACTACCAATAGATCATCTAAATAAACAAAGACATTTTCGTGATATTGATGTGGTATCACTTTGTGCATTAGCCGACACATTGTCTGGGGAGCATTGCACAATCCAAAGGGCATAACCCGGAATTGATACAATGGACGACCAGGCACTGTGAAGGCTGTCTTGTCTCTAGATGCTTCTGCCAGAGGAATCTGCCAGAAAGCATCTTTGAGATCAATACTGGAAATGTACTTTGTGCTATTTAGACGACCTAGTAAGCCATCAATCAAGGGAAGTGGGTAAGCGTCCTTTTTAGTTAGTGAATTGACACGACGGCTATCAATACATAATCTGTTTTTACCAGATTCTTTTTGTACCAAAACCACTGGCGAGCACCAAGAACTGTTACTCTCTTCGATCACGCCCATTTGAAGCATTCGGTCAAGTTCGGCATAGACCTTTAGTTGAACAGCCGGCGATGTGGGATAGTGCCTCTGTTTAACAGGTGCACTATCACCAACATCGATGACATGTTCAACCAAAGAAGTCTTTCCGAGTCCAGACACTTCAAATGACGGGAAAGAATCCTTGATCATATCCAGTTCATGTTGCTGATCAGTGGTGAGGTTATGTATATTTAAAGTTATTGGCTCTGTACGAGTCAGTTCACTAACAAAAGAAGGAACAATACCGAATTTCTCCCAGAAATCTATGCCCAGGTAGAGCTCTTCTCGTAAACCAGGGACAATATGAAACCGCATTGGTTTAGTGGAGCCATTCACAGTTATTGGAACTTCTATGTAACCTAAAATTTTATTTGCAGTACCATCCGCCGTACGAATACACGAAGTGTACTTACGGTAGGTTGTACCTGATGATTCCAATAATTCCAAGGAATTTCTTCCAAGTATAGTGATTGACGCTCCACTATCCAATAGACCTGAAACATGTTTGTCCAAAATCTTTATTGCTAGTCGCGGCCGAGGATCCTTTGTTTCTGAAAGGATAGATGAAATACAAGCTTTACGAAATAATTTCCTCACCCTCCAATATCTGATGTTACGTTCAAGACGTCTAAAATATGTGTGATGTAATGATGGGAAATTAAATGTACTAGGTGATTTTATTCTGGTTTCCTGAGTGGTGATCGATCGTCCTGCGTTGCTACATCTCTCGTCGTTTTCTTCGGGCTCGTTGGATGTTGAACCGAGGGTACCATCCCCGAAGCATGTACTCTCGGACGGAAGTTTACCGACGGGTGACAATATGAACAATTTGCATATATAACGTCCGGCTTATTACATTTCCAACAGTGCAATTTTATTCTGTTTTTAGAACAATCAGGAGCTCGATGTCCATTTACCCCGCATCTAAAACAGACAATTGGTTGTCTGGACATTGATGGACCAGGTTGATTAGTATTACCAGATGATATCACAGGTCGTTGCAGAATTCTTCTAGGTTGTGTATCCACAGCTTCAATATATCCATCTTGTTCCGGATCTATTTCTGATTCATAGTCGTCCATTTGCTGTAGTTCGCTAATCCTTAAGTTTGACATTCTGGTTGGGACTGGTGTAGACCACAAACGTTCGAACTTCTGACACAATGTCCGAAGCTCGTCCATAGTTGTAATTGTTGCTGCAAGTGTAGCGTTCTTCAGTTCTACACTCAGTCCTTCCCTAGCGATTTCTAATAATTCAGCTGCAGCAAATGGTCGAACTAATCTCCGATTTAACGAACCCACTTCAACTAAATACTCATAAACGCTCTCTTTGACTTTCTGTTTACGGTTCAAAAGAACACGTAATACCGCTTTATCATCGGTGAGCGTACCGAAGGTGCGTAGGAGTCCTTCCCTAAGCACTGAGTAGGTCACTTCCTCATATTCATGAGTCAAATTCAAATAATATCTATCGGCAGCTGCCTTGAGGTACCGTGGAACGATCGACCTCAGGTCGTCCCAGGACACACGGTCCCTCCTTGCAGCCGCCTCCACTCGATGAATAAACTCATGAACATCAGGGGAGTGACCATCCCCTGTGAAGTTCGGAACCCAATTTGAGTCATAACGACTCAAATTGTTCCTACGTACCTCTCGGTATGCTCCCGGTGACAATGCTGGAGCCGCGACACGAGATACCTGAGGAAGTGGGTTGTATGGTGGTGGTGCTGTTAATGGAGCTTGTGGATAATTTGTTTGAAATTGTTGCAACTGCTCCTGTGGTATCGGTTGATAATTCAGAGGCTGCTGTACCAATGCCGGATTGATGTATCTTTGTCCAGCTTGGAACGATGAACCCAGTTGTGGTAATGCGAAGTCCTCCGCTCTTAAACCTGATTGTTGAAAATACGATGGTGGTAATTGTTCTGCCCGTCTTTGTTGTTGTTGATACCCACGATTTAAACTGTGTATCGTATCAGTCATTGGCTGTACTGGTATTGGAGTGGATCTCTCCTCTGGCTGAAACGCAGGCGATTCGGATGGTACAGATGATCCTCCTGGTTTAGTCTGCATAACTGGACGTGTCGACAACGATCTTATTATATCCCAAGCGCGTGACAATTGGGAGATAGCGTAGGTGCGGGCTTCTTGCAAATCATCGCGAGAACCCAACCTATTCATCCTCCCTGTATAGTGCAACACACGATTAGCCAGACCATCTAAGAATGGCTGATTAATCGGTGGCTGAAGTCTACGTATCTGATTCACAATTAGTTGTGCTGCCTGCACCACCATTTGAGACTCAGCTACCAAATCTCTCGCGTGAGATACAGTTAATGGAACTGAACCTTGTACCGCGTGGTTTCGAAGTTCCTCTGCCCAGTTGACCCCTCTGAAATCCACACCTCGAACCAGACATTAAATTTGCAGTTCGCTGGGTTCCAATCCATAAAATGGATGGTCAATGTCTATTTGACTTGACATTTTAAAATTATAGAATCCAGTAAAATTTATAGAATCCAGAATTCACAATAACAAATAACAATAATAAAACCAATCTCAACAACAAAAAAAAATGTAGCTAGTATGCTGTAAAAGTGTAAACAATAAAAAGCGCAAAACGAAAAAAAACCAACGAACGCCCCAAAAAAAACAGAAAATTTTTGTAAAAAAACACAAACTTCGTAAAGGAACCAAAGGAAAGATCGTCGTAGCTAATCCTTGCTGAATCTGTACAAAAATTCCTAAGATATTGTATATGTAAAAATATAATTTATTTATTTTAATTTCAGATATGCTGAAATTTCAGAATTAATTATATACCTAAAATTATTTATTGACGATAGCACCCCTAAAAATATTTATTTATTTTTTTAAAAAAAAATTGAAAAATAAAAAATATTCAAAAGAATGTTTATTTATCGGATGCACCGTCTTAACTTTGAAATATTTATTTATTTTTTTAAAAAAAAATAAAAATATTTATTTATATCTTGATGTCTTGCTTATTTAAAAAAATTTATTTATTTAGTTACCTAAAATTAACTTAAATTAAAGAAAAATTATTTATTTAATAAAAAATATTTATTTAGTTTTTTGAAAAATTTGTTTGATTTATTTTATTTTTATTTAATAATTAGATAAGAGATTCCCAAAGTCAAGATTCGTCTGGAGACAATTTAAAAAGTAAGTATGGTACAATATCCATTTTGTTCAAATTTTAAAATATCGCGTTCGCGAGCCCACTCCAACAATGCATGTGAGAACCTACTGGAAAAGCCCCTAACGACCAGATTCTACAGAACAGATTCTCCCCAACCTAATAAAACAATCACAACTGTCACGATTAGACACTAGGTCCATTTCTACTGACCCAGTTGTGCTTGTTTAATCTACAAATAAATTACACCTAAACCTAATGCGAAAGTTGAAGAACGCTCCCGAGCACCAGACTTCAAAACCCAAACTAAAATGAAAAACTGTCTATTGTAAAGCTAAATGGAAAAATGGTAAGTTTTTGAATTTGTATGAGGTGAAGCCTCTGATCCTGAAAGCAAAAGTACAATTGGTTCTTCTCTTCATTACACCGAAGAAGCCTCTGAGCAAAGAATGGTACTACTGGTTTGCACCTAAGTACAAACACAGCAACACCACTCCTCGTCCCTGAGGACTTCCTCGCCGAATGAAGAGAAGAAACCAATGTTCTTCGATCGCATAACCCCGATGGCCATAGGCGATCTAAGAACGACATCAATGTTAAAGGGATAAGCCCCATGGATGGCTTTTTAGGCCTACCGCTGGGAAAAGTGAATCAATAAACCTAAATACTATATAACTTATCCATAATCTAAATAATTTCTTATTTAAGAATGCTAAATCGAAACATGAAATACATAATATGTGTTAATAAAGCTCTACATGAAATCAATCAAATCCAATCTTCAGACTAAATAATAGATTGGTAATTTAAAAAAAAAATTACGATTATTTTAAATTCAAAACTAAGCTTACTAATTTCTTGGTTATTACCTCTAATATATTTGTTCAGGTCAAATTTTTCGCTTTACTTATTGTATTCAAAACAAACAACAAATGTTAGCTAAAAATAATTATTTCTATATTTATCTTATTTTTTAAATTAATCGCAATAAAAAATAATTTTAAAAATGGTGGTAACTAAAGTGGACTCATACGAGACATGTATACGTACGTCAGCGGATCAATATGATGACAAATGTGGAGATATTGATTTGAATCCGGCTCACTCTATAAAGCTAATGGAAATTAATTATTTTCAATTATGCTTCTATAAACACAGCCCAATAATACTTTGAAAGTAGTGACGAAAGATTTAAACTTATACAAAATTGTTGAAAAACTGTTTGGTCAATGTTAACTTTTATTACGTTAATAACATCCTAAAACTCACAAAAACATGACTCAACCACAAAAAATTCTTTCGCCAAACGAATTGTGTTGCAATAGGAAACCTACCCAGACTTCCAGGTTTGACATAAATTACTTTGTATATATATGTGAGATACACAAAATAATTCATGTACAAATCATAAAATCTAATAAGGCGTACTGCAATAGAAGTCGTTTTGGCCAAAAATGAACATTATATTAGCCAAAATAAAAATATTTCAACATTTCCGTACAAGTTCAAAAGTTTATAGAACTGTAATGAGACATGTTCTATTGACATCCATTCCATAGTGTGAATAATACATAAATCAATACCTCGAAATTGTAACTCACATTAAACCAATGACGAATATGGGGATCGCGTATGAGTGCATTGAAAAAAGCCAGCTAAACACTTACTAAATCTAACCATAATCAAAAAAACATACAATTAATTTCATATATAAATTAATTGCATCATCCAAAAATATGTACAATATATAAACAATTATATGTACAATATGTACATGGTAGCATAAAAAAATTTCAAAAAAAAAACTGCTCCCCCAAAACGGTTTTCTTTTTTCCAAATAAAAAAAACAATTAGTATTACTAAAAGCAAATGACAGCACAAAAAACAATCTCCAAAAAAATTGCTGTCCCAAAACGGTTTTTTTCAAAATTAAAAAAAAATTAGTCTTAACTAATTATACAATGAGGAACAGGGGCCTCCTGTGGACCAGTCCACTCCTCTACCTGTCGCATGGTCGGTGAGATGGGAACCACCTCAACCAGCTCCTCTATTTGAGTACTCTTGGTCGAGGAAGCTCCCAGCTCCACGACCAAGCGACTCTCCTTCTCCCTTCTTCTCCTCTCCTTCCTCTTCAGGTGAGAGCTCCTATTTCTATTTATCCTCCTCCTCTCACGCCAGCCCACATTCACTTCCTCAGTCACTTCATCCATCTCATCCGCTTCCTCATTCACCCCATTCAACTCCTCATTCACTATCTCACAAATCAATTTATCCAGAAACTCATCATATTTTTCTTCATAAATATCATCCATTAATTCCAAAAATATTTTATGTTTTACTTCATCCAGAATCACATTCATCATTTCATCCACCACATTCCTCGCCTCAACCATTCTCTCTTTTCTCTCTTCATTCGCTCTCCCATCCACTTCATTCATCCAGGGCTCAAACCCACCTGGCCGACACCGCCTTAATAACCCCTGACCCCTCATAATTGTATACATTCTTAACAAAATTCAAAATATATAATTTCCTTAATCAAAACCAAAACGAAACCAATAACTGGTTTATTCCAAGATACACAAAAAACTGATTGACAACCACGGCCCAAACCGGTTGCCACCACCCTATTACCAAAAAAAAACCACAACTGGTTTATCCTAAAACTTACAAAGAGAAACGCGAAATTCTTTAAATTTTTGAAAATATAAATTTAGAGTACTTACGATAAATATACACATGAACACACCTTAGTAACTAAACCTTTATTTTTCCCTCTAGCTTTTTAACAAAATTTAGCCAAATAAACCAACGCGAAAATAAACTATATAAGGATATTAACTAATCTAAATTGAAATGATCAATTAATATATAAATATATAAAAATGTTCCACAAAAACAAGTTTTTTTTTTCAAACAAAAAAACCGGCTTGCCAACGCCCAAACTGGAAAATATTTATATATATATCTAAAAAAAACTAACGGGTCCCTTTTTGTTCGGCGCTACGTTTATAATTACGTTTGTAATTATCCTGGACCTTTTGCAACAAAAATTTTGTATCGTAAATGAACGATTTAAAACTAATTAATAATACGCCGGAAAAACCCAACTGGTCCGGAAGAATCTTAAAAAAATGGGAATCTCTTATTCAGAATAAAGGCCTTAACCCAACATTTCCCGAAGGAAATTAAAATTTGGAATTCAATGAAAAAAACGGAATATAATATATATATATATATATAAAAAATATTAACATAGAATCGTATAAAAACCTTATTTTATTTATTTCTCTTGTTGAAGCTGTTTCATCTCCAGTATTAATTTTCAGGTACTTCCAATATTTGTGTGAATAATCGCCATTGACGATGTTGATGATTCTCCTTCTAATGACGTGGCAGTAGATGATGATCTCAATTTTCCAATTAACAAAACGTTGTTTTTCTCCTCATTCAACTTATTTAAGCTATTAAGTATTTATTCTTACAGGATTTTAAATTCATCGCATTATTCCCTCTTCCAGATTAACAGGCCTATTTATTCCTGTCGATCCACAAGAATTTTTCTTTGTTAATTGCTATTGACGATTAACAGATCTTTAAAATATTGATTTGTGCTTAAATATGGTATCACAACATTTTATTTATTTTTTTTTATTTAAACGAAAATTTTATTTGCCAAGTTAAAATTCACTACAAAATATTTGATATCTATTTTATTTTTTGTAACACAAATTATTTATTTGCAACTAAATCATATGTAATATTTATACGAGATACAAATGTTAAAATAAAGTAATTTTTCTGTCAACTTTTTACTATTTCCATGACAAGACTTGAATCAGTCTGACTAGAAAAAAACATGTGTCTTTTTTGAATCACAAAATCGGAATTGAAACTTTTCTTTTGAAAAGCCAAAAATGGAATGAATAAATAATTTTTCCCAAATTAAAAATTGCAAAAAATGTGTTTTGCTTTTGACCTTTTCTAATCAATCGTGTAATATTCGAAATTCAGCAAAATGATTAACAACGACGTCTGTTCATTAGCATTGGAAATAAAAATTTAGTACGTTCGTTTGCTTTTTATAGTATGTTCAAAATTTAACTAGCAGTTAAGTTTTAGAAAATTTTAAAATTATTATTAATGTAAGAATGAACGGAAACTAATGAAATGCATTTTTATTGAATTGAAAACGAAGATGAATTTGGTTTTATTATTGTTTCGCGATTATTGCGATCGTTACAGTATTTCTATAGCAAATCAAAAATCTGTTTATTTTGTCTTGGATTGAAATTTCTTTTGACTCTAAACTAAATTTTTTAAATGCAGTCTTTACTGTCTGAACGAAACGTTCTGCTTGACCATTAGACTGAGGGTGATACGGTGGAGTTTTAGTACATTTTATTCCATGATTTTGACAAAATTTATTGAACCCAAAAGATTGAAAAGGAGGCCCATTATCTGACACTATTTCTAACGGGAGACCAAAATTTGTAAAGAATTCACTTAAACTGAAAATTAGACTGTCTAGATTCGTATGATTCATTAATTTAACGTCACAAAATTTACTGAACGAATCAACAATTATTAAAAAGGTTTTTCAATTAAAATAAAAGAAATCGATATGAATTCTTTCCAATGGAAAATAAGTATTTGGCCAATGTGTTGTAACCGTTTCTTTATTAACATTTTGTGTTTTTTGACAGATTAAACACGATGAAACATAATCTTTAATATCTTTATCATATTGTGGCTACCAAACATATGATCGCGCGAGCATTTTCATACGAACAATGCCATTATGATTTTTGTGAAGCGATTGTAATATTTTTGTTCGTAGAGTATTCGGTACTACTATGCGATTAATATAATAAAGACATCCCGACTCTGTAGATAAACTATTTCTTTTAGCATAGTACTGATTAACAGAATTTTTATCTAGCGACCTAGGCCATGAATTTAATACAAAACTATATACTTGAGACAATACCTTGTCATTTTTCGTTTCTTCTTGTACTTTTACCATATTGACCGGCGTTTCCTCTGAAAAGTTAAAAAAATTTATCGCTATTTCATCTATCTTAGTTCCTTCGTTTGAAGGTAGTCTGGATAAAGCATCAGCATGTCCCATTTGAGATCCACTACGATATATTATTTTATAATTGTACATAGACAATATAACAGCCCACCGCTGTAATCTGGCTGCTGCTACCATAGGTGTACCTTTAATCGGACTAAATATTTCTTTTAACGCTTGGTGGTCTATACAAATGGTAAAAGATTGACCATACAAATAATTATGAAATTTTTTAACCGCGAAAATAATAGCTAAAGCCTCTCTATGAATTTGTGAATAATTTTTCTCTGCGGCGGACAAGGTACTAGACGCGAATAGTACTGGTTTTTCTTTACCATCAATCAGGTGTGATAAGACTGCTCCTACACCATACGGACTTGCATCTGTTGAAACAATTATAGGTTTTTTAGGATCATACAGTTCTAATACATTATTACTCAAAACAAGACTTTTTGTATGTTCAAATGACTTTTGACAATCTTCAGACCAAATAAATGAATTTTCTTTTTTTAATAGGTTATACAAATGACGCAATTCTCCTGACAAATTTGGAACAAACCTACCATAATAATTAAGCAACCCTAAATAAGATTGTAGCTGAACTACATCCTTTGGAGCTGGTGCTTCAATTATTGCTTTTACTTTTTCTTCATTTGGACGTATTTTACCTTGTGATACTGTATGACCTAAATAATGGACTTCTGACTCTAAAAATTTACATTTTTCAATATTAATTCTTACATTATGCGCGTCTAGTTTAGATAAAACTTGAAATAGCTTATCTTTACATTCTTGTAATGTCGAACCTCCAATCAAAATGTCGTCTAAATAACAAAATACGTTATCTAACCCAACTAAAATTTGATCCATGACTGACTGAAATGCGCCTGCGGCATTTGACACACCAAATGGAAGTCGTGTATAGGTGAACAACCCTTTTCTCGTATTTATTGTTAATATTTCTTGTGATGACTTTGAAACAGCTAATTGTAAATAAGCTCCTTTTAAATCTATCACACAAAAAACAACTGAGTTGGCTAAACTCGCGAAAATATCTTCAATTTTAGGTAAAGGATAATGTTCTGTTTCTATACATCGATTTATTGTGACTTTACAATCCATACAGATTCTTATATCACCATTCGGCTTTGGAACTATTATTACGGGACTCGCCCAACGTGAACTTTTAACAGGAACTAAAATATTTTGTTCTGTTAATTTGACTATAGCTTGATCAAATTTATCGCGTAATTTAAAGGGTATTCCATAAGCGCAATGGAATATAGGTGTTTGATTTTCTTTAAGATTAATATCCACCGTAAAACCCTCAATCGGACTATCAAGCTCTTGTGCTACTATTTTAGGAAATTTCATTTTAATTTCACTTACGATTGACTGCAAACTATTTACTGACTGTAATGTATTTTGATTTTTAAAAGAATTTCTCCAACCAGAGAAAAGAACATCTAACCAGTTTCGACCCATTAAAGACTTTATCGGTCTTTCTCCTTCTATTATTGTTAATTCCAAACATCTAAATCCACTTCCAAAACGAACCTGAACTTCAATTTTACCTACTTCTTTTATACTTTCGCCTGTCACTGTAATTAAATTTGAACTCAGATTACTAAAGGTTAAATGATTAAATTTAGAAAAATACTCTCCTTTGCTGATTATACTGACACACGCTCCAGTATCTATTTCCATTTCTAATGCCTGACCTTTGACTTCAAGTACACATTTTGCTGATGTATTGATATTTTCTACACTGTTGATTACACCTACTGTTGGTTTTCTTGAAAAACATATCACCGAAGTATGTCCTTTCTTGTTACATGTGAAACAAGTCCAATGCACAGCTGGACACCTTCTTTTATCATGAGACCGACCGCAATGTTTACATCCTCTATTATAAGAGGAACTTGACTGACCTTGAGTTTTTAGTATTCTGATTTGGACTATAATTTCTATTTGAACTATTATTTAGACTGAACCGACCTTGGCTCTGACGACGTGTTGGTTTACTTGTACTCTTGTGTTGCGACCTTGACCTTTGACTTAAATGACTGCCATCAGCGTTGTTGTAAACCGCTTGTAAATGGGAATTAGGTTGAATTAATTTTGAATCCCGTTCTGCCATTTCCATATTACGAGCTTTCATACAATATTGTTCAAAATTTAAATTATCTTCACTTAATAATACTTGTTGTATTTTTTCATCTTTTATACCAACTATAAATTTATCCGCTAAAGCTTCATCTAGTATGCATGCTTTATATTTTAAAATTTCTTCATTTTCATCTTTTTCTAAAATATCTCCAAAGTTACAAGTTTGAGCAAGCGTCTTTAATCTAACTATAAATTCACTTAAAGATTCGCCATTTTCTTGTACTGCTCTGTAAAATTTGTATCGTTCCGACCTTTTATTCTTTTTTGGAGCAAAATGTTCACGTATTACTTTTATAATTTCATCAAAAGTTTTTGTACTGGGAATTGTAGGAACCATTAACGATAATAAAAGTTCATATATATCTGCACCCGCAATTGTAATAAATAGTGGCGTCTTCATATTAACTCTTTTATTCGTATCAATTGCTCACCAGTGGGTACTGCACAAAGACATACTGCTGAACCGAATTGTATATCGTCTGGAATGAAATGATTAACTGGAATCAATAACCTTGGATGGCCTCAATCTACAGCTGTTTGAAAAAGTGTTCAATACCTCAGATGCATTTTGGACTAAGATCTAGGCTTCTTGTTGTGATAAACATTCTTGTTGTTGTAATAAATATTCTATAATTCCACAAAAAGAGCACAAACTTTGATTTTTATTAAACAAAGGTTAATAAAATTTTATTGCAATTTTACCAATTTTACCAAGCCCAAGTAATATTACGTAATATTACCAATTTTACCGGTAATTTTAACATGGGTAATATTACCTTTACATCTGTAGCTAGGGGTCAAATACGAAAAACTTGATCAGGGCCGGACATATTCAAATAAGGTTAACCCTAAAAGGGTATTCTATATCAGGCCCGGAACAGGCCCACATCAGATTGCCCTAATAGGGGATTGCCCTTGTAGGACTGACCAGGCCCTGATCACGCCCTGACTGTATTCAGGTTTTCCCTAACTAATTTCTGCTCGGGTTAGGTTTTGACTTCCTGGCTAATGAATTTTGATGTTTTTCTCAAAGCTCCTATAAATGGTGATATTTTAGTTTTTATGACATCTGCATGATAGGATCAGTTAAAAGTTGATGAAGTATAGAGGCCTAGATATGACACTTCATCTGAGGAAGTTGTGCATTTACGATTAAAATATAATATATATGCTACTAAATAAGTCAGGTGACACATTTTTCTTAAGGTAAAAATGCAGAAACGTAGATTTTTTTTCATTCAAGCTCAGAGAGTTATAATTTAACCAAATACTTATAAGTGTCATATTATGCTCCATAGATTGTTTATAAGCTCTTCATGACTGGAACAAGAATATGTGAGGATAGTATCGTCAGCAAAGCATTGTAGATTTCCTTTAAGCTTTAGGTCCAAGTATTGATCCCTGTGGGACACCACATTTAACATCCAAATATTCAGATTTTGCGACGCCAATCGGAACAAATTGTTTCCGATTTTGCAAACAGTTCTTAAGAAGTTTTAATGCTTTCCCTGAGATTCCAATTCTTCTTAGTTATTCAACAAGAGTTGAATGTTTTACACAAGCAAACTTTACTTTTACGTAGCTTTACGAAAGACTAGAAAAATACGTGCAGCTTTTTGTTTTGAATTAAGTGAGTTATAAATATTTTCGGTAAAGTTAAGACTTGCTGATAACGTGTTTGTATTTTCTTGAAAGTCATACTGGTGGAAGTTAATAATTTTAAGGTCATCAATAAACTTAGTCAAGCGACTGAGTATGACTCTTTCAAGTATTTTGGATAATACGGGCAAAATTGAAATTGGTGTGGTGTTATTTTTGTCATATTTACCACCGGTCTTTGGAATAGGTGTTATACGTGCTATTTTCAAGTAGTCTGTAAAAACTCCTGAATTTATGCTAACGTTTCTTTCTTCCGTAAATGATTTTACAATCTCATGTGCTATTGCTTTTATTGATTTAGTTGAAATATTATCGTATCCCTTTGCAGAGTTACTATCAAGCTCTGTAATAATTTTGAGAAATTCATCTTCAATGGCTTCTGAAAAGTTATTTATTTTTATACACGGGATTTAGGTTGTGGATTGGAACTATATTATTAGTAATTTGGCTATTGCATTGATCTAAGGATAATCCTACATTATTATAGTATTGGTTTAAAATATTCACAACCACCTTCTGATCAGTTGTGAGTTCATTATTTTCTTTTAAATTGATGGTATTAATATTTTTAATTTGTGGTTTATTATAAAGGATTTTTTCATTTATTACAGACCACACCTTTTCGGAATCGGCAATATTGATCTATTGTGTTCAATAAATCTTTTAATTCTGTAGTAAACCACGGTTTTTAGGGTTCCGTTTTTTATACGGAACACTATTGGTGAGAGTAAAACGTGTTTTTCACATTATTTCGATTATCTCGAATACTATAAATCCCATGAACCTGAAATTTGGCATGCGTATAAAACTAATCCACACAAGATGAGGGGTTGAAAAATTAATTAAATGGTTTTCGTTTGGTTAACAGGGTTACGATGTAACGCCTTTGAGAAAATACATTTTTTATCGAGTCAAGTAGGGTATCATATGAAAGGGCTTCACTTCAGTATTTCTAGAAAATATATTTTGGAATTTTACACTCCTTCCTTTTTGCGTTTTCTGTATGTTTCCTTTCCTTGATTAGCTGCGAGCCTAAGTAACCGAAAATCTTAAAAAGTACTTTGAATGGTAGAGAAATTAGTAAGTTATTAATGGAAAATATAGTACAGTACCAAATATTAATAATTATATGAAGGGGGTGGAAATGAGAAGGGGTAAAAACACCATTTAAAACCCGGTCAAGTGGGGTGTCATTTGAAAGAGCACCACAGTTAAGAAACATTACAATTTTATTTAGAATTTTGCGTTGCTCAGTTTTTGAGTTATTGTCAAAAAAGTGCAACAAAAAGTTGGTCCCTCCCCCCTCCGTTTCTTCGGTGATTGACAGAAAAATTTTTAAAAATTGTTAAAGATGGGAAATTTGATAAACCCTCAACGAAAAATATAGCGAAGCCTCAAATGATTTTATTTCTGTGTGTTTAGGGGTTGGGAGTGGAGAAGGGTGAAAAAACGGATTTTTACCCTCATGAGTGGGACCCCCCCCCCTCATTTGAAAGAGCACCAAAATTAGGAAACATTACAATTTTTTTAGCATTTTGCGATGCATAGTTTTTGAATTATTGTCAAAAAGTTCTATTTTTAGTGTTAACACCTCCCACCACCTAAATTTTGTCGTTAATTAACATAAGTGAGTCGTTTCTTAGCTACCATAAACAGCTATAGATAACATTTAACCTAAAGAAATATTTTTTATATCATTTCGATGAGATTGACATTTACTATTGATATTTACGATGAAACATTTATTTTTTATGTGTCTATCACCACTTAGCCTTAGCGAATAATTACGAATTTAGAAACAGTAACAAAATGATTTGGATTTATTTGGCCTTGTGAACAGTGTTGCAAAACGAAAAAAAATCGTAACGGTTATGAGTTTCGTTCTTATAGCATTATATTTATTTTTGCGGTACGCACTATTATATTTTAAAATTATTCGGGATTTTGTGAGCAATTAAACTCAAGCAACTAAGGAAGTAATCTGAATTTTTGAATTAAAAGGTATGGTTGGAAATATCTAAAAAAAACTATGTTTTTCTTTTTTACGCGTTTCGGTTGGGATTCGGACTCGTAACCTCACAGTACCAGAGTGAGTTTAAATCAAAAATTTACAAAATTCTCAATATTTTGTCACAAATATCAAAAAATTTTTAGAACAACCAAAATCTTTAGTTAAAGTGTGCCCATAAATTTAAAAAGAGCAGATAGGTCGGATTTTATATATAACCGATATTTACAAAATCATTTTAAAAACGAATTTAACACTACTAGCCAGTTAAAATGCCTTTTCAACGTCAAGTGACAGTTCGAATAAATGACGTCTACAATTTAGTAATAAATAAAAAATTTTACTTTATAAATCTCGACATCAGCGCCATCTTTAAACATTTATTTTATATTTTTTTTAACAGTGTAAGTAAAAAATTTATTGTGTATTTATTAGATAGACTGATACCGCAGTCAATAACCTTTTCAATGCACATAAAACCGTTTTATTGGATTGACAGTTCTCTGGTTATTTGACTACAAAGAGTTTGAAATTCCAGAAATATTTCGGACCACCCTGTTCTCAAATTAAACACTTTAAAATTTTTATAAAAACACTAATAGAAAACCATCAATATCGAGTGAACCGTTGCTAGCAAATTTCATTTCAAACCCGCCCTAAGTTTGAATTTCCGGATAAATTTTCGAACACTAAATTATCAAACACTAAATTATCACTAACAAATTTTTCTAGAAGAACACGATTTTGTCATCTCACCTATACAACCTGTATGTCAAGTATGAATTCAACCTAAAATGGTCGGATTCAGAGTCGGTCGTCCAGATGACGAATTTCATCAAAGGAATACCAAAAAACAAACATGAAAAACTAATAGACTGAAAGCTAGTGAACACCTGGGTAACGGTCTTTCTGTAAGGCTAGAAATTTATTTGTGATAAGTCATGGAAGGTTAAGTACGGTAATCACCACCTGGTAGGCATCAACCCTGCACGTCATCAACGCCTATATTTTTGAAAGTGTAAATAAAATTAAAAAAAATTTTTCTTACTGTAAGCTTGAAATTTGTATACGATTTGGTTCATTTATTGTAGAGTAGAAAAAAATTGACAGGCGATTTTGATGAGCACAAGTATCTGACAGATGAATCGTAAAGGGTGCAGTATAAAAGTTACAATAAACATTATTCTGTAAAGTTGAAATTTATATATATATATATATATATATATATATATATATATATATATATATATATATATATATATATATATATATATATATATATATATATATATATATATATATATATATATACATATATATATTATATATATATATATATATATATATATATATATATATATATATATATATATATATATATATATATATATATATATATATATATATATATATTATATATTTATATATATATATATATATATATATATATATATATATATATATATATATATATATATATATATATATATATATATATATATATATATATATATATATGTATATATATATATATATATATATATATATATATATATATATATATATATATATATATATATATATATATATGTATATATATATATATATATATATATATATATATATATATATATATATATATATATATATATATATATATATATATATATATATATATATATATATATATATTTATATATATATATATATATATATGTATATATATATATATATATATATATATATACATATAAATATATATATATATATATATATATATATATATATATATATATATATATATATATATATATATATATATATATATATATAAATATATATATATATATATATATATATATATATATATATATATATATATATATATATGTATATATTTTTCAAAATTATGGTTAAAATAACCAATGTTTATTATCTTCTCGACTTTTTATTTATTTGTAATTATTTTATTTGAGTTAACTGAAGTTTTATAGTCGAGTTGTAAGTTTTAAAATAAAACAATTATTTTATTTATAAAGATTACTTATATTTCGGTTGTTGATCACAACCATCATCAGAGTAAAATTTACTACAAAAACAGGAACATATTAGAATATACAATAATATAATAAATTCAAAAATCAAAAAACTTACAGAATATTAAATGTTAAATTAATTAAACAAACAAGAAATTATAAAAAAATCATTTTTCAAATGAAAACCTTATGTGTAATAAATTCAAAAACAAAGAATTAGGAAAAATACAAAAAATGATTACTAGAAAAAAATTTTTTTGAAAAAGAACAGAAAAAGAAAAAACTAGTATGTTATTAATTTGATAGTTGTTTTGTGAAATGTTTTTTTAAAACTGGAAAATAAATATCACTGACTCTCCTTAAATCAGTTCTAATATTAATGCTGTTATTGTGTTTAAGAATTTCTGTTGATTCTATAAATTCTCTTTTTTCTTTGTTCAGCTCAGTAAATAATATTTCAATTTCTTCGAAATTATAATGATCATTATCACCTTCTTTAAATTTTTCTAGCCCATGTGTTACTAATGCTGTCTGACCATGATTTGTATATGTATTCCGATCAATGTATTTTAAATGTTTTAGATTTAACGTTTATCTTTTATTTTGTTTTTTAAATTAGGATTTTGACAATGTTCAATAATCATATTCTGATAATCAGTAATATGTAATTTAGATCTGGTTATTAATTTTTTGCTGGTTTGACCAATATAGCATCCATTACAAGGTGGTTTACATTTAATTTTATATACTAAATTAGAATTATCCCATATATTAATTGGATCTTTAACTTTTGTGAAAATTTTTTTCAATTTATTTATAGATTTGAATGATATTTGAATGTTAAATTGTTTGGCTATTGTTTTTATTTTCTCCGATAAATTGCATAATATTTTAAACTGAAGTAAGGTTGTGTTGATTCAATTTGTTCTTTTTCTACTTTATTTTTCGTTGTCAGCAAATTATTTTGATGTTTGACTTTCTTGATTGCATCTTTAATAACAAAGTCTGGAAAGCTATTAGCTTCTAAAATGTTTCTAACAATTTCAATATATTTCGAATGATGCTTTTTATCACTCAACATAAGTATCCTTTTAAATCTAAACCATTTAAAATACATTGATCGGAATACATATACAAATCATGGTCAGACAGCATTGGTAACACATGGGCTAGAAAAATTTAAAGAAGGTGATAATGATCATTATAATTTTGAAGAAATTGAAATATTATTTACTGAGCTGAACAAAGAAAAAAGAGAATTTATAGAATCAACAGAAATTCTTAAACACAATAACAGCATTAATATTAGAACTGATTTAAGGAGAGTCAGTGATATTTATTTTCCAGTTTTAAAAAAACATTTCACAAAACAACTATCAAATTAATAACATACTAGTTTTTTCTTTTTCTGTTCTTTTTCAAAAAAATTTTTTTCTAGTAATCATTTTTTGTATTTTTCCTAATTCTTTGTTTTTGAATTTATTACACATAAGGTTTTCATTTGAAAAATGATTTTTTTATAATTTCTTGTTTGTTTAATTAATTTAACATTTGATATTCTGTAAGTTTTTTGATTTTTGAATTTATTATATTATTGTATATTCTAATATGTTCCTGTTTTTGTAGTAAATTTTACTCTGATGATGGTTGTGATCAACAACCGAAATATAAGTAATCTTTATAAATAAAATAATTGTTTTATTTTAAAACTTACAACTCGACTATAAAACTTCAGTTAACTCAAATAAAATAATTACAAATATATATGTATATATATATATATATATATATATATATATATATATATATATATATATATATATATATATATATATATATATATATATATATATATATATATATATATATATGTTTGGGTAAGCAATTAAAAAAGTGGGTACAATGCCAGGCGGTTCCGGCTAGCACAAGTCCTTGGCAGGCAAGGGCAAAAATGCTATATTTTTGAAAAATTTGCTTTTTTATTTTTATTTTCTTCATTCCATCCTTTTTTGAAATAATATTAGCTTAAAAATAAAAAAAACAAATGCGCAACATATTTTAGTCACAAAAAGAAAAAAAATCAACCGGAAAATTTGAAGGTCATATGTCTGAACCGTTGAAATATTTTAAATGAAAAATTAAATTTCGCCAACGATTAAACAACGAAGTAGTGTTTTGCTATATTACACGAAATTTCTCCATTTTATATTGTGAATTATTTTAAAATTAAAAGTTCAACTTTGAGTGTGTTATTTTTTCTATATCGGAGGGATCGGAGCGATAAAATAAAATCTATCAGATATATTATCTTATAATTTTTTCCTGCGATAATTAACTTTCGGATATAAAATCAACTCTCGGAAAGTTCTTTGAGTTAATGAAATTTTTTTTATTAAACTTGACTTCTTATACACTTTAATAATATTTTTATTTTTTTTTGTAATATATTTTCTGTCTCTAAGAGATCTTCCTCAGAGAATGAATTCTGATTTCTATAATCAGAATTCATTGTCTGAAGAAGGTCTCCTAGAGACAGAAAATATATTAAGAAAAATAAGAAATATTATTAAAGGGCCTAAGAAGTCTTTTAATTAAAAAAATTTCATTAGAGTAACACTTAAAGTAGTTCATCAGCAATTAAAAATCTTTTGAGTTTTATGGCGGAAAAAATAAAATAAATAAAAAACACAAACTTTGTCTTTAGAGTGAAAAAGACAAAGTTTGTGTTTTTTATTTATTTAAAAATGAATTTTCACAAAGATATTTCGATAGACAACATTAATTATGGAAAAAATAAAAATAAAATTTATTAAATAATTAATTAATTAATTCAAATTTGTTTTTTAATCGAAACTTTACCTACAGTTTTTTAAATTTATCCTTTGTACGATGACTTCCAGTCGGTAAAAACATATATGTAAAAGTTTTCAGAGAGAAAATGTATGATTTGAGATATATAAGAGAATGAAAAAAAACACTGATAAATTTTTTGACGTTTAAAATATCTCTCCGATCACTCTGGTATAAAAAAAAGGCAGGCAAGTGCGAATATAATTCCGTCGCTGAGGGTTCCGTGTATATAATATTTGAGAAAAAAACAGTTAGTATAGTTTCACGTTTATTTGAAATTATAACCAGTAAAAAACATTTTGGTATCGATTTAGCAAAATCCCTACACCCATGAATTTTTTAAATTTTTTCTTTTGTAATGTTCGTAGATAAGGGGGGCAACAAAAAAAATTTTACATTTTTGAAAATAAGACGAAAACTGTGCTTTCAAAAATTACAACAAAAACTCTTTTGCACTACAAAAAATCTCCTTTCATATGACACTCCACATGCCATGATCAAAAATAATTTTTTTTCAAAATTTCTACTTTAAACACCTTCTCATTAACATTTGAAATTATAACAACAAAAAAAAAGTTTTAGTTTCGATTTAGCAAAATCCCTATTCTTATGAATTTTTTAAATTTTTTCTTTTGTAATGTTCGAAGTTAAGGGTGGGGGGACAAAAAAAACACGCGTTTTTGGTAACAACTGAAAAACAAAAAAACTTTTGTTTTACTCACTCCTTATCTATGTCCATAAAATATAGATAAAAATAAAAATTTTTCAAATTTTTTTGTTATCATCAGGTGTGGGACAACACATTTAATAACTATAGAAAATTTCAAGTTGATTGCACTTATAGCTTGTGAGTAAATTGATTATGTAGAAATTCGGACGGACACCGAAGTCTCACCAATAGGGTACTGTTTTTACTTTTTCAAAGTACGGAACCCTAGAAACACATTCTATATATTAATATTAATTGGGCAGCTATCACTGTGCATTGTTCAGCTTTCTGTAACAAGTAACGACCTAGTGAACACATTACATAAATATGACATCACATGAAGGTCATACACACATACAATTATAAATATTTATACAAATATTATATATTACACAAACAGTATTTAATTTTTCTTTTCAATAGTATACAAAATAATCCATATTCGAATAACGAATAACGCAATCTCGAATAAATATCGAATAAATATCGAATAACGCAATCTATAATCTGTTCTTAAACTCTACATTTTACACTTGTTCTACATTTTTACTTGAAATTTTTGTGTAAAAAGAAAAACAATAAATAATATATAAGAATAATAAGAAAAGCATTGAAAATGTACTTAATTTGATCACTGCTGTTCTTATATGATAGAAACATATAGGGATTAGGGTTTATCTCTAAACAAATACAGTATTGCAAGTGTTATGGGTAAATAGAATGAATTCTTAACAGAACCCTCGATGAGCAATTTATTCTCGCACTTTCCTATAATTTCTGTTTTATGTTTAGTTTTATTATTCTAAAAAGTATAAAAACATTCATATTTTCTAACAGTGGATAAGAAACATAAGATTCTACGCAATCGAAAAAAATCTCATGTAAAGAAATAGTAAAAACCCTATATAAGGCAAAAATATTCAATTTTATTTTTATTTAGATGATAATAAATCCTAACGTTATAAAACTTCAAAACCCTAACGTTACGTTTTATTTTTCGTAAATTGTTGAATTGTGTATTGCAACAAAAATGAGAAAAAAACTCAAATCAGAAAACGGATATAACACCCTAGCATATACGATACACAGGAAATTCTTTAAACGAAAAATTGTTATTTTATTACTTTAGGCATTTTCGACGGCTATTAAGCCATTTAAAACATTTACTTAATGCTGCTATTTAAATATTTTGTTCATAATATATTTTATTTTTCAACATAATATTATTTTTTATTTTTTGTATTTAGGGTACAGAAAAAATTGTAAAAAAGAATACCGCGATGTTCATCAGAGAAATTGGATAAAATTTTCTTAGTATCCAATACCATCTCAACCAAAAGAAACCTCTTTTATTACTTCTTTTATTATTACCGCGATGTCATGATATATATATACGCCATGATGTTAAATATACAAGGCTCCTTCAGTATGAAACAAGGAGTATTTCTGAATTCTGCTTTATCTGGCTGAAAGTAATCGTAAATAAACATGACATCTATTTGTGTTATTTATACCGCAGTCCTAATTACCACCATAATCAAACCTTGGAAGCATTTAATTATCTTACAGATACAATCGATGACATTTTCATCACCGCGCCTAGTGCAGAAATTATATTAGCAGTTGATTTCAACGTCCACCACAAAGATTAGCTACGTTTCTCAACCAAAACATCTTTAGAAGGGCAATATGCTAAATTTCTTGCTGATTCCAATCAACTTACTCAACTAGTTAGTAGATAGGCCAACCCATATTCCAAATATTGCCAGCCATTTTTCTAATCTACTGTAGTAGAAAGTCTGGTAGACCGTGAAGGTCTTACAGTTGGTCTTGCACGAAAACCACATTCACCCGCTGCTAGCTCGAGGCTGACCAACCTCACTATAAAGAAATTTAGAATAAAATTAAAAATAAACCATCACAATAATTTTAATTTTAATTTATTAAAATAGAGTTAAAAGTTGTTTGTTTATAAATTCAACAGTTCTGTGTAATTTTATAAATAATATAAAAATAAAGTGTTTGAAAATATATATATTTTTCGGATAATCATATTTCGGATAATTATCATAATAATTATCATATATATTTTTTGGATAATCACATGAAATGGGAGCTGATGTCGATGATAATAAGTTAATGATATTATCTGAAATAAAAATGTTAATAACTGTGAAAGAGAATTGTGCAACCTAGTGGATATAGTTGATGTTATATAAAGCTAAAAGAATAAATGTATGTAAGCAAGAGAAAAGGAATAAATGTGTGTCTATTGGAAATTATGTAACGACGGGTATAACGAGAGTTGGATATGTATTGTATGGAAAAAGAAAGCATATGTTGGATAATGAAAAGTTAAGCAGAACCTTTAAGGTCGAACAAAATGTGAGGCAAGAGATACAGTTAAAGCACAAATCGAAATCTCATATTTTTGATTTTGTATGTTGGTACATTGAAGAGCAAAAAAAAATATACACCTGATTTGGAAGACAACTAATTAATGTAAGCCTTGTGATTTAATGTATATAATTTTTGTTAATTTATTTTTGTACTATTAAATTATTTTCGTCATGTATTCAGTGCCTAGTTTTTTATATAAATGTTTTGACTTATAAATAAAAGATTTCTCAAGTCATAATTCAATACTTTTTTTTTGTATTTATTGCATAGTTTATATACATTCTTCTGTGATAAATAAGAGATTTCCAGGGTCAAGGTTTCTGAATTATTGTTATAAAAGTCCAATCGTTTCACAACTTGTTGCAACCTTTCAAACCCCAATTGATTACCCCAACTGCCAACCACACAACTAACTGTCTAGCTTATAAAAAAAACCAATTGAATAAAGTCCTCATAGCATCAGCCAAAAAAAAACATTGTCAGCATAAATTATTTTGCACAAAATTGTTTTTTTCGTGATTTTTCTTTTTATAATTTTGTTTGTTTTTATACATTAAGCAAAAAAAAAAAATTAGTAAAAAAATTATTAGCAAGAGCTTAATACGGCTTCCGGAAGTTTCATATTTAAGAAATATTTTAAAGGAATATCTTCCAATGAACAAGAAGGTTAAGAAATTGATTGAATATGAAGATCTCTTTAGTAGATTATTACTATAGGTAAGGACGATGGAAAATGGAAGCACAACTAACGTGTAATATCTTGCCCATTACACTAATTGATCTTTTCATGACAACTCATTCTGCCAAATATACTTGCTCAGTTGATGCTCCTCTTGGCAGATCAGATCATTATCTAGTTTTGGCGTATTTTGAAACAAGCTCTCAAGCCCCAAGTCAAAAATTGTCTCCTCCTCAAAAGGTTTGGCACTACAATAGATGCAATTGGCAGAAACTTTATAGATTCTACAACGAAATCGACTGTCGTCTATTTCTACAAAATAAAAATGTTAACCAAGCAACTGCATTGATCACGTTCAATATTCTACTGAGAATGAACATTTTTATTCCAACCAGCATAGTTAAAATTTAAAAGTTGTCCAAATCCTGGTTTTCTCACGAATTTTATACAGCTAACTTTAACAAAATGTTAACCAGCAGTAGATCTCTTTATATCAGGGCTAGAAACAACTATCATAGTATATTTAGAAAAGCAAAATTTCTTTTTAACTCCAAAGCTAAGCCGTTCATACTGAAACTTTATTCGAGAGGTTAGCAACAACTTTATCAAATCTTCTATTCCACCATTAGTTGATAAGCAAGGCAACCCTGTAAACGAAATCGTAGCCAAGATCTACTTGCTGCTCACTCTGTCGTTAATGATGTCGGTATATATCTTCCGATCATTCCAACTGTTCAACCATCAATGAGCAAAATGTACTTTGTCCAAGAATTTTGCGGTCAACACTGCTTAATCTAGATAGTAGCAAATCTGCTGGTCCATACAGTATACCACCTATTGTACTAAAACATTGCGCTGATACCCAAGTTTATTCACTAATTAGTCTCTTTCATTTATCCTTAAGCTCTGGTTTTTTCCATAAATGTGAAAACTGACTGATTTTCAACCAGTCCCGAAAAAGGGCAATAAGTCCGATCCGTCAAACTATCGTATCATTGCAATAACCTCAATACTTGCTAAACTTATGGAAAAAATTATCAATTATAAACTAATGGCATATCTTGAAAACAACAATCGTCTCCACGACAGATATGACTTTCGCAAAAACACGGTCTACTGGTGATATAATGTCAGTCCTCACGAAGAAATGGAGTAAAGCAATTCATGACTTTGGTGAGTTTCATATCATTTCTCTTGACATATCCAAAGCGTTTGACAGAGTTTGGCATCGGGCTCTTAACAATAAATTAATTTTATTTGGAGTTTCTAAGACCTGGATCTGTTGGTTAGAAGATTTTTTATCCCAGAGATCTATCAGAGTAGTTCTGGATGACGTGCTATGTCGTCTAAATTTCCAATTCAAGCTGGTGTTCCTCAGGGTTTGGTTCTATCACTAACCCTTTTTCTGATCTTTATCAACGATTTATTGTCTATCACCATCAAACCTAATATATAGCTTTGCCGACGACAGTACTATCTTCCTATTCTTTCAAAAAACAGCCATCTTCTAATTGTCAACATAGAAAAATGGTTGAATCCTTGGATTTAGATCTTGAACTAATCCTGGACTGGGGTAAACGGAATCTTGAGATATTTAATTCTATGACGACGAAGTCATGCGTTTTGTCCCATAAATCCTCACTATATAGCGGCAATGCAACGTTTTCACAATCATTTTTAATCGCAAACTGAAATGGCATGATCATATTACTTCTCTGACAAAATCGGAGTCTCAACGACTTGGTTTCCTGCGTCGCTGTAAAATCTTTTTCTCTCATTCGGAAATTACTTCGAACTGTAAAGCATATATACGACCGATCCTCGAGTTCGACTCCTATTTATGGACTACAGCACAGGCGAGTATTGAAACTGATTGATGATCCAATTTTAACAATGAGTGTGGATTCGCTGCATCATAGAAGAGTAGTTGGAGATCTTACACTGTTTTATAGATACTACTATGATAAATGCTCCATTGCGTAGATCTCTGCGAGGCGAAAGACAATATTACGAGCCACAAGACAAAAAACTAATGGGATGGGGGTGTGACCATAGGGGCCACGACAAGAACTTCCCGTAAGAATAAAAACTAACCAGTTACTGGATAAGGTATACTAAAGTACTAAACATAAAGAACATTGTACAATATAATTTAACTGCAATAAATACAAATAAAAAACGAAAAATTACAAAATAAATATTAAAACAGATTTAAAAAAAAGTCAACAAAAAGTGAATTAGCTCAATGAAGGTTTTTAAAGCCTTAAATACGCAAAACTAAGATTTATTTATTATACGACACATCAATTGTAATAATTTTTTAAATAGAATTTGAATGTGTACGTCCAGTGTGTAATCATATTTAAATTTAATAACATACTAACAAACAAACTGCAAACTAAAATAAGTTGTCTAGATCATTTCAGAAGGTGAAGATATCATTAAAATGATCAATATCAAAAATGATCTACAACACAACAACCTAACCTTATGGTAAGATAAATGGTCAGCATTTGTTTGATGAACGGCGACCACTATATACAAGACACCTCAAAAGCAAATTTGTTCTATCTCATGTTAACTAAAAAGTTTTACCAAACATTCGGCAAAAACACTTAATGACTGTGGCTGTTGTTGTGATATTTAAAAGAATAAGATAAAGGTTTTAACCGACAGTGATAAGTAACTACAAGCAAAACTACTATAAACATTACAAAAACCTTGTGCTAAGTTTCAACAAAATTAAACGTCAGGACTGAGTGTTATTGAAGTCTAAATACAATTGTTCAACGAACCACAGACACCCTCCCCGACTCCTTTGCCAAATTTTGAAAAAAGCTCGTTCAAAATAGCATATTTTCCATATTCAAATAAATCCGAATGCGTTTGTAGCTCATTTTAATTAAAAAGTTTCATCAAGTTCTCGTGCGTTTGCGTAATGAAAATAACACCTATTTTTCAAATTTTCTTAAAAAACTCAAAAAGAGATAGCAATTGTTTATACAAATGTCATTATAAATGTCCGACATGATGACAAACAAAATGGGATGCAAATGGTCTTGATAGCATTATTTATTCTCGTAATATTTGCAAGAGATGATTTTTTGTTTTTTGGAAACCACTAAAAAATAAATGAACTGATTTAATTAGAAAAGGACTGGGCTCTAAGTTACGCCAGGATATATCGATTGTGACCATTAAAGTTGAAATCGGATCATCCGTTGTTGAGAAAGCGTTGGACAAATTTTCGTCCATACATACATACTGTATGTATCTACTCTTGACGCATACATACTTACTGGCAGTTAAAAATAGTCTAAACAGCTTCAGGAGGTCTTAAAACGTAAAGATATAAAAATTTCGATTTCGAAAATCGACCCAAAAACAATAACTTCTTATATCGGGAAGTTAATAAACAGTTGACCAAGCAATCTACTGTCGAACCTCTGACCTTTTTGTCAAATTTAGAAAAAAACGTTTGCAGCTCATTTACATACCAAAGTTTCATCCAGATATCAAGCGTTTGCATAAAGAAAATAACACGTAGTTTTTTCACATTTTGCTAAAAATCTCAAAAACTAAGATAGCAATTGTTTATACAAATCTCATTTTAAATGTCTGACATGATGACAAACAATATGGAAGCTTCATGGCCTTTATAGCATTATTTAATCTCATGATATTTGCAATAGATGATTTTCAGTTTTTTGGAAACCACTAAAAAATAAATTATTTAATTTCGCTAGAAAAGGACTGGGCTTGTGCTCTAAGTTACAACAAGATACATCGATTGCAACCATTTTCGTTAAAATCGACAAATCCGTTGTTGAGAAAGCGTTGGGCAAAAATTCTCCACACAGCGATATATATACACACACACACACACACACATACAGACTGCTAAAAATAGTCTAAACAGCTTCAGGAGGTCATGAAACGTAAAGATATCATGAAAATTCCGATTTTGAAAATCGACCCAAAAACAATAACTTCCCATATCGGGAGGTTGAAAAATAACTGGTGAAATGTTCATAATTGTTGGGCAAGGGAATAAGACTGGAGCAAAATAAATGGCACACCTAACCGAGTTGAGGGGCCATTTGAAAAAACACTTAATTTAAGAAACATTACAAGTTTTTATTTAATTTTATATTGTACGGTTGAAAAAAATATTTCAGTAATGTCTGGCTTTGGTATCAAACGCCTCAAAATTCAGGGATCATGGTTTTTTGGCAATGTAATTTGGATCTAACTCACCCAAATTACCCGAGCTACAGGTCGAGACTCTTGTGAACCCATACTCATGTTTAGTGGGAGCGGAGACCTGGAGCGGAGACCTTTGCATAGTCACTTGGTTTGCAGGCAGATATTATCTTATCAGCATTACCAAACCAGAGAAGTGACCTTAATTTAATTTAAACTCGTGGGCGTTACTTGGCAAGAAATTTTATTATTTTGATTTGTCAAATATTTTATTTTCACCAGTTTGATTTTTAAATCTTCCATTATATCATAAATCTTCCATCATATCATATTAAGTATTACAATATCGAGTCAAATTTTAACATCTTATCCCCAAATCATTTAGAGTGCCAACGTTTAGTTTAATTAATCATGAGTAGTAACTTTAAATGTGGAAAAATTTTGATGGTCAGCATTGGTATGTGAGACCAGGAGCTTGATTAATGCGTTATACGTGTGTCAAAAGAAAAAATCGTAACATGTGTCTAAAGCATGATTTTCATATAAGAACTGAATCTAAAAAATTATAGTGCATATTATGAAATTTTTTGCAATCCATACAATTTTCGACCGATCTAGTTTCGAACAAATAACAGAATTTTAAACTTTAATAAAGTTTATCATTCTCATCAGGGCTAACCAGTTGGTTAGAAAATGTAGACTAAATTTTGGTTTATAAGCGTTGACATTTTTTGGTAGTATATCTAGTTAGATATAAGTACTACCAAAAAATGTCAACGTTTATAAACCAAAATTTAGTCTACATTTCTAGCGAAGTATAAGAAAACTAAAAATTTTACATAAACATATATTTAATAGATTCAGGTTTAGTCAATTGATCACTGTTGAAAATATATCAAAATTAATATAATCATAATTTCTGGAGCTTCCATTGTAAAGAATGGATTCTCCTAGAATATTTTAAGCCGAATTTTTATAAAGAATTTCTTTTGTAAAATGAGAATTAGTTTTAGTAGACTACGACATTTAGTTATAGTTTAAAATTAGACGGCGATAGTAAATATAGCTCAAGTGGAATGTGATTATGTTAAATGAACATTAATTGTAAACTGTATCGTGAATAAAAAATCGTGTAAATAGAAGTAAAATTAGTTTTTGTCAATAAAGTTTTCATATCCCAGGTAAGCAGAGAGGATTGTTTTGACATTGAGCCAAGCTTGTTTTAAGGTCGAACAATGTTGGGACAAGCTTTAAAATAAACTTGGTTGAATGCAGTGGCGTAGCTAGCATGGGTGACACCCGGGGCGGATATTATGGTGTCACCCCAGGAATGAAAACAGTCAATATTAATAAAAAGCCGATATACGTAATTTATAATTTTATTTAATTAATACAAATTATTTAATTAATGCAAATGAGCATTATTATTAATAAGTTATATATAATTAAAGTACTGTTTTATTATACATTCTCTCATATTGATGTATGAAAATGAATCTTTTAGGAAAGTATCAGCGTCGTCACTCAAAAAAATGTATCCAGTTGTATAAAAAAAGAGTATCCAAATGTATACATGATTATTTGATGTTGCTAATTTATTTGAAAACGACCTATATTGTGCGGTTTCAGCGCAAAATATACCTGGAATTCCTTTTTTTCATTGCAACGGTTACGGTATAATGCAACCTTAAATGCACTCAATTCAGAAATGTTTACAAAAAATGTTATCGTTTTTCCACAACTGTTTATATTTGCTACACTGTTCGCCAATTTTCTGTTCCTTTATCTTCTACTAAAAGAGAATACGACGAACAATGTAACACAATTTATTAACATTTTCAAATGCATTTAATGCATTTTATACACAATGTTTTCTTGCGAATAAATTGTATCTATTCCAGTAGTTTTGCGAATTTTTGGTACCCAGTATCCATTTAATAAATTTTTTAAATAATGTATCCAAATTAATACAAATGTATACAAGTGGCAACCCTGGAAAGTATAGTAAAAGAAAAATAAGAGTAGAATTAATATACTCTCACATACATATTATATACATACACTTAAAATCTCTTCTTTCTAGCTTTAACAGCTGCAAACTCAGAAATCACAACTTCAAAATTTATATTTTGTGCTGCCTCATGTTCTATGGTTAATATGCCAAGATTTTTAAGCCTCGTTTGGGTCATTGTTGCCCGCAAGTAATTTTTAATTAATTTTAATTTGCTGATACTCCTCTCACACGAAGCCACTGATACGCAAATAGTCATAAATAACTTTAGTGCGACCATAAGATTCGGAAGAGATTCTGTAAAATCCCATTCCACGATGAATTTCAAAAAGTCTAGGCACACCCAGTTAGAAACTGTAACATTGGTCGCTTTTAAATGCCTCCTCAACCTTGGTATCTCTGTGAGGAGTCCCGTTTCCGATACCTCATCATAAAAACTGGTAAATTTTGATACAGATAATTTCAACTCTTCACTGTTCGCCAAAAGCAAAGTCTTTGTCTGAACAACCTCGAACAATGAAGCAACATCTTGAACTGACTTCAGTCTTGTTTGGAGTTTAACACTGAATCGGTCAAGAGATTCCAACATGTCCTTTTTAAGTTCAGCTCTCAGTGTCAATCCAACATCTGGAGCCAACTCACCAGCCATTCGTTTTTTACGACGAATTCGTCTTTCCATTGGAATGTCATAGCTCTCCGATTTCGTCGCAGCAAGATCTATTGCCTGTTCTACCATGTCATTTCGTTTTTCTTCAATATAAAGACGAAGTGACTCTATTTTTGTAATTAATTGATCAATATTTAAGCCTTTGCTTTGCAATCCAATCTGAGCACAATTTATTTCCCTAAGAACATCATTCCAAAACAAAAGATAGCAAAGAAACGTAAAATCACACACTGCATGCATAAGGTTGTGTGCAGCGCCTCTAGTGTCTACATTTTCTTGTTGATCACTTAGCTTCTCAATTGCAGCCACAATCTCATAAAAATTTTCGGCCAATACTTTTACTGCAGCATAATGAGCACTCCAACGCGTTGTTGAGAGTCTTTTAACAGTTGTTTTGCTGTGTTTAACAAGCACTTCCCAGCGGCTAGTCGAAGCAGAAAAAAATGTAAAAATGGCCTCCACTGTTCCGAAAAACGTTACACAAGCTACATTTTGTGCAAATGAGTGTTGGCCACATAAATTAATTGAATGATCTATGCAGCCCACAAACATTGCTTTGTTATTTTTTGCTTTAATAATAGCTTGCACTCCTCCATGTATACCACTCATAACAGCTGCATTATCATAACCTTGGGCACGACAATTCATTACCTCTAAATCGTCATTTTTAAGGTTTTTAAGAATTTCATCGCTTAAATCAGCGGCTTTTTTTCCATGTAAAGAAAAAAATCCAAGGAATACTTCTTTGACTTCCACTTTTCTACCATCAATTTTCACATAACGAATCACTTCAGACATTTGATCAATATGTGAAATGTCAGGTGTGCTATCAAACATAATTCCAAAATATTTAGCTGATTTAATTTCGTTGACAAGCTTAAACTTTACGTGGTTCGCTAAAACATTTATGAACTCATTTTGTATATCTGGTGCCAAATATGATACTTTTGGTGATTTGCCATGCTCCAAATAAAAAATGTGTTCTTTTAACACTACATCATACTTTGACAATAGATTGACTAGTTCTAAAAAATTGCCTTTATTTGAAGAACTTTGTCCTTCATCATGTCCCCGAAATGCTAGGTTTTGTTTAGATAAAAAGAAAGTTATATCCAATAATCTGGATAAAAGATGTTTCCACTTCTGTTTTTCATTATCTATTATATTGTAAGGCTGCGTCTCCTATCGTTTTATGACATTTCAACCTCATTTCCAAAGTTTTCCACTTTTCAAAATTCTCCAGATGTTCATTTGAAGTTTCATGGTCGGCTACTTTGGGATTTAGCTTCCACCACTTCTGAAATTCAGTCGTAAATGCTGAATTTATATTACAACTATTGGTGACAGCAAATATACGACAGCAGAAGCAGTACAGGCTATTATTTATAGGAGAATAAACCATCCATGACCGCAGAATTTTTTCTCCATTAGGCATCACTTTATAAAACCATTCTTTAGAAAGATGGCGAACATTACCTTTTGTGTCTAACCCGGGTCTAGATACAGTAGCAAACGGCCCTTCTCTATTTTGAAAATGTTCACTTCCTTTTTTTATGATTTCAATGCGAACATTATCAGAGACGGGTATATTCCAATGTGATACATCTCTTAAGTCCTGAAGTGATTCACTCAAACAAATACTGTCTTCGATAGTAGAAGCATTAGCAGCATTATCACTATCATTTTCAGTATTTTTTTCTGATTCGTCTTCATCATGGGTTATCATTATTAATTCTGTGTTGTCGCTGTTACTTTCTGAAGATGAGCCAATATTCTCTGAAACATTCGTTGCATTTACGTGAGAATCAGTTTCTTTTGATGAGCTTTGGCTATCATCAGGTTTTGTAACATATTTATAAATCGATCCAGATATGCTCTGAACATCATTTTTTTTAGCCAGTTTGGCCTTTCTCTGCTGGAACCCGCTTTTTCTTTTAGAAGTATGAACTCCTCGTGGCATATTTATTTGTTGGGATATTTGCTAGACGAAATCTAAAAAAATATTTTTAATTATAGTAGGTATCAGCAAACCTATAATTTAAATATATTTGTAGGATACATATGTCTATTTCATAATAAGAACACTGTGTTAACGGTTAAATACACTACCAGAATTAATTTATTTAAAATTCCTTGCAACAACTTATATTAAACAATATTTGATAAAATGGAATATACAAATCATATGCTTAATATTATTAGGAACCATTTAAAAATATATAAATATAAAATCCATCTCTTAGAATTTTATATAAAATATTGAAACCAAAATTAAATATCCAATTAGAATCATGCTCAATAATTTACAAATTTAATTGTGATTCTTTTGAAAAATTTTACAACTGGAAAACCGGAAAATGTTTTAAAGACTGATTTAAGGAATATTGTCATATTTTTAGAAAGAAGAAAAATAATCAAAATTTAAAGTCTATTTTTAAATTTAAAGTCAAACCATTTAGTTAATAACAATCATAACTACACCACTTTTAAACAAAATTTGAAGGCTTTACATTTATGTTACAAGGATTTTTTAAATAAATTTAGTTCAAATAAATTATTATATTAGTAAATAAAAACAACTTGGAGACCAAAATCATTTTATATTTTAATTTTTTTTTTTAAATAAATAAAATACAAAATTTTTTGCCTAGGTTTTATTTTAATTTAACCCAATTAAATTCTCTAAAATGTAATGACATCATTCAATTTCACCAATAACATTTAAATTATATTAATAACAAATAATTATACTTCTGGCCTACTGGGATATTAAAAATTATCAAATAATTTTTGAAATAATTAACTGATATGGTTGGCAGTAGGCCAACGTATAATTCATAAAAAATATATAAAGAAATGAAAAATGGCAAAAAAATTTCTAAACGAATTCCCCTCGTTCGTTGATAAATTCTCATAATTTTTTGGAAAATTCCTACAGCAAGTGGTATTAATAATAGCCCTCGGCCTACGGTTTCGTGCTATTATCAATATATGTATTTGCTTTCGAAATTTTTAAAAGATTATTTCGAATTATCACCGCCCTTGGATGATTACTACTGATAATTTTTTTAAATGTTTAATATATGATAGTTATGTAATCCAAAGAACGCTGAGTAAAACTTTAGTTTTGATATATGTACTATCAATTGCTTAATGCAAAGCAATTCTATAACAATTGCTTTTTAACGCAAAGGGTTATACTTTTTATTGCATTTTGGGTTGTTTTAAAAATCGCGAAATCGTTTTTCAATAAAATTAAACTAAATGAAAAGTTTGCAAAAATTGGCATCATAAAATTCTAATTTACAATTAAAATGAATTGAAAAAACTAAAGTCAGATTCATCCTCAATAATAATAATATGCCCAAAAACCTAAACTTTGCATCCTGAAATTTCGTTTTTTCTACTAATATAAGCCGTGTTCGATTTGACTGAAGCAACTGATACAACTGATAAATTGAATGCAATTGTTGTTGTTTTTTAAGTTGTTTCAGTCAAATCGAACGTACCTATTCTCTTCTACTAATATAGCCAAGAACGTAAACGCAATATATGTTGTAAAACCATCAAGACCTAGGAACACTAAAATGTAATCTAATTTTGCTTTAGTTTAGATGTTTAATTAATCCTTCTTAGTTTAAAAAGTAAACTGAAATTTTTATCATGTCTTTGGATTTGTACTAACATAAAAAGACGTTCAACAAACTACCCCAAATAAAATAACTCAAGTAATAACTCAAGAATTCTAAAAAGTAGAATAGATCCTTTTTGAACCAATAGGACACATTTATAAGCTATCACAATTTATAAATTAAAATTAAATGGATAACCTGGTTGAAATGGTATCGAAGTGATTTATCGTTGAAAACATTTGATGGTTTGTTTAAGTTTTTTACGTTCGGGTGTCACCCCAAAACGGTTTCGAAGTGATTTATCGTTGAAAACATTGTGATGGTTTGTTTAAGTTGTTTACGTTCGGGTGTCACCCCAAAACGGTTTCGAGGTGATTTATCGTTGAAAACATTGTGATGGTTTGTTTAAGTTTTTTACGTTCGGGTGTCACCCCAAAACGGTTTCGAAGTGATTTATCATTGAAAACATTGTGATGGTTTGTTTAAGTTGTTTACGTTCGGGTGTCACCCCAAAACGGTTTCGAAGTGATTTATCGTTGAAAACATTGTGATGGTTTGTTTAAGTTTTTTACGTTCGGGTGTCACCCCAAAACGGTTTCGAAGTGATTTATCATTGAAAACATTGTGATGGTTTGTTTAAGTTGTTTACGTTCGGGTGTCACCCCAAAACGGTTTCGAGGTGATTTATCGTTGAAAACATTGTGATGGTTTGTTTAAGATTTTACCTTCGGGTGTCACCCCAAAACGGTTTCGAAGTGATTTATTATTGAAAACATTGTGATGGTTTGTTTAAGTTGTTTACGTTCGGGTGTCACCCCAAAACGGTTTCGAGGTGATTTATCGTTGAAAACATTGTGATGGTTTGTTTAAGTTTTTTACGTTCGGGTGTCACCCCAAAACGGTTTCGAAGTGATTTATCATTGAAAACATTGTGATGGTTTGTTTAAGTTGTTTACGTTCGGGTGTCACCCCAAAACGGTTTCGAAGTGATTTATCGTTGAAAACATTGTGATGGTTTGTTTAAGTTGTTTACGTTCGGGTGTCACCCCAAAACGGTTTCGAAGTGATTTATCATTGAAATCATTGTGATGGTTTGTTTAAGTTGTTTACGTTCGGGTGTCACCCCAAAACGGTTTTGAAGTGATTTATCATTGAAAACATTGTGATGGTTTGTTTAAGTTGTTTACGTTCGGGTGTCACCCCAAAACGGTTTCGAAGTGATTTATCGTTGAACACATTGTGATGGTTTGTTTACGTTTTTTACATTCGGGTGTCACCCCAAAACAATTTTGAAGTGATTTATCGTTGAAAACATTGTGATGGTTTGTTTAAGTTTTTTACGTTCGGGTGTCACCCCAAAACGGTTTCGAAGTGATTTATCGTTGAAAACATTGTGATGGTTTGTTTAAGTTTTTTACGTTCGGGTGTCACCCCAAAACGGGTGACACCCGGGGCGGACCACCCCCCCCCCCCCCCCCTAGCTACGCCTCTGTTGAATGTTGTTTTAACCTTAAATGATAACCACGTACCATTATTATTTTTAGACATGAAAACAATATTTAAATACAATGCTGGCCCAATTCTGCCCAGGTAAGCAAAAAGGATTGTTTTAACATTGAGCCAAGCTTGTTTTAAGGTTGAACAACGTTGAGACAAGCTTTAAAATAAAATTGGTTGAATGTTGTTTCAACCATGATTAATAGCCATGTGCTATTATTATCTGTCATCTTTATTACACTGAACAAATGTGTATAAATAATGTGGCCGAGAAGTATAAAACTTGAATTTAATTATTATATCAAAGAAAAAATAAATATTGTACTTTATTTCTATTTATAATTTGAAATATTATATTTTAATATACAAATAATTATAATATAAAAAATTAATTGAATGGAATGTATTAATTAAATGAAATTTAAAATAAATTTATTATGTTTTATTACGCATTCCTGCCCATTATAGTTTGGAACTTCAGTACAAGAATGGACCCCAAATTATTAATACTGAGATTGTAATGGAATAATAAAAAAGCTTAACTTTTTTAACACCATGAAAAACTATAATTTTTATCCATTCAGAGAATTTGGACTGACTTAGACCGTTTATGAATTGAATTGCATGATTTATTAAACAAGGAACCAATCTTGGCCCAGTATTAGCAAGCCAATCCTTGGCTAGCTAACTTTGGTTACAGTCTGGGCCAGTTGTAAATGCCTAGACTGAACCGAGATTCAGTTTATTATGCTACGCATTATTGACTAGTCTAATATAGTGTAAACATGTGCAAGCCATATTAAGTCTTTCTCTAATTTTATAAATGTTACTCTTTCCACAACTTCTTTCCACACATTTAAAGTAGGTCTGGAAAAAATTGGTTTGGTAGATCTGGCCAAGTCTTATTTGCCAGACTTGGCCCAAGGACATCAGTCCAAACTTGGCACAAACTTGAGCCGTTTGAAAATAATAAATCTGGCCCAAACCCCAAAAGCTGTTGTGCGGGTTTGGCCCAGGTCTGGCGCCTTAGCCTTTTATTACCCGGGTATTGTAATGGAATTCCCTCATATATTATAAATTTGTTGGTTACAGTCCATCATTGCACAAATGCTGAAATTATATAACAATTACAATAAATTTGTTTCAACATTGGACCAAGCTTGGTCCAAAACTAAATGTAGTAGTGAAAAGATAAACAATTTTAACCATTGGCTTAGTATGACAAAATGTATCACAACTAAGACTTAGCCATGCCTTGATAATCATTTCTTAGTTTTCCAAGCTTGGGCCAAGCTTGGCCCATTCGATAAGCCTTCGTATTTCTAACCTGGGATATAATATCACGAGTCGTCAAATAATAGTCGATTATTTTTCAAAATCATTACTACGAATGTCATTTGAGGTTAAATCATTGGGTTAAATCTGTGCGCGTAGCGCACGAGGGAAATTTTTAACCTCAAATGGAATGATAGGCTGGGGCCGTTATGGATTTTTATAGTTGAAATAAAAAAAATTAGTAGCAGGTAACGGCCGGCAGGAATATATAGTTGAGGTCATAAAGAATGAAAAAAAAAACTTTCGAACTTGAGATGAAGGGAAGTAGTGAAATGGGGTGCTGTGTAAGGGGTGAAAACGGTTTTTCGTTATTTGTAACGAAACGAGGCCTCCTAGAGAAAAGTGTTTCATACAAAAGTTGTAGATAATAAAAAAATCTAAAACTATTATTGCACATAATTTTCGACATAAACTCAAAGTTTGCGAGAAAATGATGAAAACCGATTTTTCTGTTTTTTATTTTTTTTTCGCGTGAAAATTATTTAATTTAAATGAAACTTTGTGAAAGTACGTAATTATTTGCACATAATAAGCATGAATTTTTTCAATTATGGAAAATAAATACTTTTCGAGATTTTACCATTTTTCCGAAAACACACCCCTATCTTCAGCGAACAACTTTATTGATGTTTTTTTAGATTTTGATGTTGTACTAGTGCTTATTTTTTTTGTCAAGATGTCTACTCTCAAATGGTATATCGATTTTAATGATATATTGTTATTTAGCAGCTTAAAATTGAGAAAAACCGAAAAAAAAAATTTTCGAGTCTCGAATTTGTCGATTTTTTTTATTTTTTTCAATTTTTTAGCATTTTTATGTTAATAATTCATAATATTTTAAAGAAAAAATTTTCTTTGGTATATAAAATAAATAAAATTGAATGAATTTACTTGTTGGAAACAACGCTAAAATTGAATAAAGTAAAAAATAAAAAAATGCTGTTACGTATTCTAACAAAAAAAATTTACAAAGTTTAAAATTTAACAGCATACTATAGGGCTGCCACGTGTCCTACTTTCAGTCCTACTTTCGAGCAAGAATGTCCTACGTCCTCCTTTACTATAAAAATGTCCTACTTTAGGCAAACTGTAATACAATATCTTACACGGACATTTCAAATACCTGTATGCTCAGGGTTGCCAAGTTTTCAAAGTTTCAAAGTAGGACACACTACCCCTAATGTCTCAAAACTAAAAATCTCGTTGGGTTTGTGCCACTTCAAATACGGTATACAAATTCGCATTGATATTATTAGCCTCCAATGCGGTAACACTCGAAAAACTTAAACTTAAAGTTTTAAGAACTCAGAAATACAGCCAAACATGCCGTCTGCTGATTCATTTGCACTTTCAAAAAAATCAATAAACTTATGTTGTAAGCCAGTTACTCATAAGTAGTTAAGTAACTGTATAAGTTACTCATAAGTAGTAGTAGTTTTGTGTATTTACATATTCCTTCAAAATCGTTAGCTTTCTGTAGCCAAAGGTTTTATTTTATAACAAAATTCGGTTCAGTCATTTTATTTTATTAATAATTCTAAGAACAAGTACTTTGTAACAAAGGTTATTTAAAAAAACAGAGGTTTAACGGTGGGTTTATTTCAAAATTTAAACAATGGTAGCTTACCACCTGAATAAATCATGCAATAAAGCATAGATATTCACATATGTCTGCAATGTAAATTATTTGCTATTGTTACTAACCTTTCGACATAAAGTTAAATAATCAGTTACAATTTTAATAAAAGTAAAGATGCAATAACAATTACTTATTTTGCTAGCGCGTTTATTGAGAGAAATAGGTAGAAAAAAATCTATTTTTTTCAGTGTAAGATATTGTATTACATTTTGTCTAAAGTAGGACATTTTTATAGTAAAGGAGGACGTAGGACATTCTTGCTCCAAAGTAGGACTGTCCTACCGAAAGTAGGACACGTGGCAACCCTATAGTATGCTGTTAAATTTTAAACTTTGTAAATTTTTTTTGTTTGAATACGTAACAGCATTTTTTTATTTTTTACTTTATTCAATTTTAGCGTTGTTTCCAACAAGTAAATTCATTCAACTTTATTTATTTTATATACCAAAGAAAGTTTTTTCTTTAAAATATTATGAATTATTAACATAAAAATGCCAAAAAATTGAAAAAAAAAAAAAAAATCGACAAATTCGAGATTCGAAAATTTTTTTTTTCGGTTTTTCTCAATTTTAAGCTGCTAAATAACAATATATCATTAAAATCGATATACCATTTGAGAGTAGACATCTTGACAAAAAAAATAAGCACTAGTACAACATCAAAATCTAAAAAAACATCAATAAAGTTGTTCGCCGAAGATAGGGGTGTTTTTTCGGAAAAATGGTAAAATCTCGAAAAGTATTTATTTTCCATAATTGAAAAAATTCATGCTTATTATGTGCAAATAATTACGTACTTTCACAAAGTTTCATTTAAATTATATAATTTTCACGCGAAAAAAAAAATAAAAAACAGAAAAATCGGTTTTCATCATTTTCTCGCAAACTTTGAGGTTATGTCGAAAAATGTGTGCAATAAAAGTTTTAGATTTTTTTATTATCTACAACTTTTGTATGAAACACTTTTCTCTAGGAGGCCTCGTTTCGTTATAAATAACGAAAAACCGTTTTCAACCCTTACACAGCACCCCATTTCACTACTTCCCTTCATCTCAAGTTCGAAAGTTTTTTTTTTCATTGTTTATGACCTGAACTATATATTCCAGCCGGCCGTTACCTGCTACTAATTTTTTCATCTCAAAAAGGTAACGGCCCCAGCCTATGAGTGGTATTGTTGAAAAATAATCGATTTATAATTTGGCGACGAGTTGTATTTAGCAGACAATTTAACGAACAAAAATAGTAACATTATTTCATACAACATTTATTGAATAATTGCGTTTTAAATGAAGCGTTTTTATTGGACCTTATCGAGACCTTATTTAGTGAGTTGAATTGTCATATATATATTATATAATATCACGAGTCGTCAAATAATAGTCCATTATTTTTCATAATCATTATTAAATTTTTAACCTCAAATGGCATGAGTGGTAATGTTGATAAATAATCGACTAATAATTTGGTGAGGAGTTGTATTTAGCAGACAATTTAACGAACAGAAATAGTAACATTATTTCATACAACATAATCCTTTGTTGTCATTTTTTCTTCTAACAAAATTAAATATTATTTCATCTTAGCATAGAGTAGTATACTAGAGAAGTAACGTTTAACACAAAAATGTGTAAGAGAATTTAAAAATAAAGAAATATACAAAATTTCTATTTGAGATTTTAACAAATGAATAAGATATATATTTGTTTCTCTTTTTGGCCTGTTTTGTATCTTTTTAATACACATATTTAGAAACAAAATAAAAAAAAAAGAATTTTTCTCTTTTCTTCTACTTCAAATTTTATTTATTTTGTTACTTGTAAATAAACAAAAAAAGTAAAATACACGTAAAGAAATATGATAGAAAATAAAAAGTTCTTTTACACATACATGTAAATACTCCCTTTAAACATTGAAGGACATATTTTTTTTGTTTACTATTTACAAATTTTATCTTCAATTTCAATCAATTGTTTTTTTGATATTTTTTTAGTTTAAAATAATATACATTTAAGTTTATGATTTTTTGGTGTCATAGGATAGTTCGAGTTTTGATTGGAATTGATTTTAATAATTGAGATATTATGTTACATTGCAACTACTTTTAAGAAAGAATCTTAATATTCAAATGTTTGAATTAAGACGCTTGGGCATATGTTTAGGATAAATTTTGATAAATGAGAGGTTGGCGGTTTTGTTGGCGTTGATTAGGAAAGTTGTATGGTTTTCATTGTTATTGATAAATGATAATGGAGGGATTTTTTGTTACATTGTAAGTATTTTTATTTAAGAATGTTTATATTAGTATGATTTAGCTAGAACGCTTGGGTTTGTGTTTGGATTAAATATTGATAAATGCAAAGTTTGGTTTATGGCTTCGGCTTATGACATTTGCACATTCGAATTGAATGGAGTATTGGCAGGATAAATACCTGGTTAATTTTGGGGTGATATTAGGATAAGTTGCGTGGGGCAGGTCTCTTGATTGCCTATTTATTTCAATCTCCGATAACATCAGTTTCTGATATTGGATTTTGAGTAAACTTTTTAAATATGCTAATATATTTTAAAGTATGAGTTGATACAGTTATATATTCCAATCCAACTATCGGTTTTTCAATTCCTACAAAATGTTTTTTTTTATTTTTTCTATTCGTACAATAGGTTTTATCTCTGTTGTGGTACTACAGATTTCTTTAATGAACTATAGCTAAACTTTAACTATACTACTAATTTATTTAGCAGCAACGGCGATTTTCAAAATATAGATTTTTGAGACTGCTACTGGCCGATGATTTCAGTTAAATATTGCCGATCATCGCACGTGATACATATGCGGATGAAAGAATCACACATATTACGAAGTGTTTGTATATTATATCTTACAATAAATTTACGTTTAATAAATAACAATTGCTCAAAATTTAAAACGGATAAATTCAATTACAAGAAAATACACAATGCATTCGTTTTCCAAACAATTTTTGCAATATGGTGGCTACCAAAGATGCTTTAATTGAAAGTATATTTAGAGGCTTACAAGTTATTTTCACTAATCATGCGCGGCTTCGTGAGCGAGCTATTTGGCCCGCAAAAAGTATAGGTGTCAACGCCATTAATTTTAAAGTATTGACAAAGCTCGTTGAACCAATTGGCTTTCAAATATCGTATACATTTGGATAGGTTTTGATCGAAAACACTGTATTTTCCTATTTACGACGTTTAGACGAATCGCTTAGGAGTTACAGATTTTCGATGGTAACATATCGGATATTGATGACAAAGAGCATACTTAGTTACTTTAATTTCAATTATTTAAAAATCTTAATATAAATCTATCAACAATTATCTATCAATTATTTAAAAATCTTAATATAAATCTATCAACATCCACTATACTTTGCCAATAAAAAGCAGTTTGAAAATTTCAACATATACTACAAGCACCCATGTTCTTACATGAAATTTTAAAAATAAGACCAGCTCTTGACTTGAAAATACAATAGTTATTTACGTACCAAGGTTGTTATAAGGCCCGACGGCGATATGACCAGCCCAAGGGCCTCTGGCCCGAGGGATTCATATCGCCTGACGGCCGTTAAAATCTATAACGACAGTGGTGCGTACAACGTTTTATTTTTCATTAAATGTATTAATAATAAATTAGAGTAATTAACAATTATTGAAAAAAAGTTTCATTTTGGTTTCCCTTCAAATAGGTTGCTATGAAAAAATATTTTGATTTCTCTCTAAATGTACATATTTATTTATAAGTACAGTGAAATTCACTTATAACGCCCTCGGTTATAGCGACATTTCGCCTATAGCGTCATAAAATCAAAGTAATGGTTGAACTTGCCTTTGTTCCTATATAAAAATATTCGCTTAAAACGACTTCGGTTATTACGACATTTCTGATATAGCGACCAATTTTGCAATAAAATTTGTACAGATAGATGCACAGATTGTTCGTTTATTGCGACCGAAAAGTTCAAAAATAAAAACGTTTTTTAGATATGAGAAAAAATAGTTGTGATTTTTTAATCACAATTGGTGGTTTTTATCCTCTATATCTTTCCATTTTGGTGGTTTGGTTTACATTGTCGCAGTTTTAGCTCAGTTGATAAGGCGCTAGGTAGCCTTACAACTCAAGGAAGCCGGTTTCGATTCTCGACGGAGATCACTTTCCCTTTACATTATTCAGAATGTGTGTTTTCAGGTCTGCTCGTTAATTAATCGTGAATATACCGTATTAATCTCTGAATGTATAGTAAAAGATAACGTTTAACATGTTATCTGGGATATTCAAAGCTATTGATTTATAAATGGTGGGATGCAATGATTAATGTGTTGATTTGATTCATAAAAAACTATAAGCACCATATGGAAAAACAAACATTTCATTTAAAAGGCGTTTGAAAAGGCATTTAAAAGGCGTACGAGATTTGTAAAGTTTGCTTACATATTTTATCTCATTGACATAATATCAACAGGTTTTACCAACTTTGACACCATTAAAACTGCATTGTTTTCGACAACGAAGTATATAAATGTGACATTTCTTTTATCGAAGAAAATTTGGCACTAAAATTTGCCACATTTTTTATAAATTATGTGCCAAATTAACTCCGTTTAGTGCAAAATTTTTCACAAAGGACTTTTGTTAAAAATTATGTAACTCTGAATGACGGATCACTGCCCTTTCTCTAGGTGCTAATTTATTTAGAATAATTAATGAAATAAAGTAATTGGTATTTTTGCGTCAATTTTAACGTTAGCTGGCATTGAGCGCGTCTTCTCTAAATTTGGCTTGTTATAGATACGAAACCCTAAAACTGGCATTGAGCACGTCTTCTCTAAATTTGGTTCGGTAGATACGAAACCCCAAAACCGATTTGGTAAGGAAAAATTTGAAAAACTAGTTATTATTAGCTTTACTACATTTGTAATACCTATATAAAACCGACGATGACGACAATTAGTTTTGAGTTTTTTAAATGCAAGTATATATGTTAAATTGAAATAAAAATATATTACTTTCAAACCAAATTTTTTACCTATTTACCATAATATTTTCAAGTTAAAATATTTAAGTGCATCAGGTCATTCCGGAATCACGACATTCATAGGTCACAGAGTATCTTATCATTGTTCAAATTTCTAAGCCAATAAAGACAAACATGCCATTAGATTGAGGGATACACTACGCTTGGGTATCTTCGACAACTATTTGAGTAGCTTCTGAGAATATTCAAGAAATCTTGAGAATCTTAAACGAGATTCTTAATAATCGTCACAAAATCTTCAGAATCTGTCCGAATATCTTGAGAATTTTCAAAGAATCTTGAGAATATTTGAACGTACAGAGTATTTTCAGATAATCTAGAGAATTATGGAATCTTTTAAAATCTTTAAATCTCTAGAGAACCTTGGAAATCTTTAGAGAACCTTTAAATAACCTAAAAATATTTAGAACACCTGTTTTCTTTGTGATTTTCTACTCCGTTTTATTTAAACCACAAAAAAACGAATGATCGTAGTATGTATAATAGTAGATTCTTGTACACACAAAAAAATTTTATGGTTAAAGTGATCATGTTTTAGAGAACCATAAAATGTGGTCAATAATAATCATAGTATGGTTCTGTATCTATAATAACAACCATAAAATTTGGTTATCTATCACCATAGTATGGTTCGTAGTAACCATAAAATATAGTTAACATATCCACCATAGTATGGTTCTCTAAAAATATGGTTCTTTTTGATCAATTTAACCATGAAACCATTTTTTTGTGTGTATGAGCTTAGAATGAAGGCAATTCTTCACGAGGATGAAGTTTCCCGAAACGAGCGTAGCCTTGGCCTATCCCATTAGTGGAATATCATCATCAGCATCGTAACTCACAGCGTCTGTATCATCATCATCATCAACTTGCAAGAATTCGGCATGTTTAAGTCAATTGAAATACGACGTTTACTTACTAAAACGATTTCTAGTTGGATAGCATCTACCAATTAGAAAGAGTTGTGCTTTGGCCATTGTCATTTCTAACAATTTTTATTAAAAATTCTGTCGATAGTGATTTTTAAAAATTTTTATTACACCCTTATCCTTCGACTGAAGAGCAGATGACGTGTTTAGTGGCATAATCACTAATTTAATAAATTTTAGATTTTTCAAATGAAGATGTGCAGGGCAATTATCCAACAGTTAATTTTTCTTTAACTCGGCGTTTCGTTTTCTTAAAACATTCAATAATATTAGAAGACATCTAGGTCTTTGTATTTTCTGTATTATCCAACGGTAGAGACTTAATGCTTCTAAATAAGCTGGGTGATTTACTTTTTTCTATCACAAGCCATTCATTCGCTCTCAACTTACACATTTTTATTATTTAAATTTTTTTTCTGGAGTAATTTTATAAAACAGACCCGTTTTGTCGACGTTGTAAATTTTATTTGTAGCCGTCGAGTATTTTCGACTACGCTGATTGATAGGAATTCGTCACATGCACTTCCATCAACACTTGCTCATGCATCAAAAATCTCACCCCGCCATGCACCCAACCGCAATATATGTCTCTTACGGAAGCAAAAAGTTCAGATTTCCATACATTTGAATTCAGAATTTAGCGGCGATCCAATTAATTCTGTTTTCTTGTGCAATATTGAATAAATATTGCAACAATTTTGAATCGCTGTTGCTGTTGAGCTGCAACTCTGTCAAAAACACTTCGCAAATCTTCCCAATTTTTCTGTTTTATTTCTTGTAATTCAATCGCCTTTTAAATGAAATGTTTGTTTTTCCATATGGTGCTTATAGTTTTTTATGAATCAAATCAACACATTAATCATTGCATCCCACCATTTATAAATCAATAGCTTTGAATATCCCAGATAACATGTTAAACGTTATCTTTTACTATACATTCAGAGATTAATACGGTATATTCACGATTAATTAACGAGCAGACCTGAAAACACACATTCTGAATAATGTAAAGGGAAAGTGATCTCCGTCGAGAATCGAAACCGGCTTCCTTGAGTTGTAAGGCTACCTAGCGCCTTATCAACTGAGCTAAAACTGCGACAATGTAAACCAAACCACCAAAATGGAAAGATATAGAGGATAAAAACCACCAATTGTGATTAAAAAATCACAACTATTTTTTCTCATATCTAAAAAACGTTTTTATTTTTGAACTTTTCGGTCGCAATAAACGAACAATCTGTGCATCTATCTGTACAAATTTTATTGCAAAATTGGTCGCTATATCAGAAATGTCGTAATAACCGAAGTCGTTTTAAGCGAATATTTTTATATAGGAACAAAGGCAAGTTCAACCATTACTTTGATTTTATGACGCTATAGGCGAAATGTCGCTATAACCGAGGGCGTTATAAGTGAATTTCACTGTACTTATAAATAAATATGTACATTTAGAGAGAAATCAAAATATTTTTTCATAGCAACCTATTTGAAGGGAAACCAAAATGAAACTTTTTTTCAATAATTATTAATTACTCTAATTTATTATTAATACATTTAATGAAAAATAAAACGTTGTACGCACCACTGTCGTTATAGATTTTAACGGCCGTCAGGCGATATGAATCCCTCGGGCCAGAGGCCCTTGGGCTGGTCATATCGCCGTCGGGCCTTATAACAACCTTGGTACGTAAATAACTATTGTATTTTCAAGTCAAGAGCTGGTCTTATTTTTAAAATTTCATGTAAGAACATGGGTGCTTGTAGTATATGTTGAAATTTTCAAACTGCTTTTTATTGGCAAAGTATAGTGGATGTTGATAGATTTATATTAAGATTTTTAAATAATTGATAGATAATTGTTGATAGATTTATATTAAGATTTTTAAATAATTGAAATTAAAGTAACTAAGTATGCTCTTTGTCATCAATATCCGATATGTTACCATCGAAAATCTGTAACTCCTAAGCGATTCGTCTAAACGTCGTAAATAGGAAAATACAGTGTTTTCGATCAAAACCTATCCAAATGTATACGATATTTGAAAGCCAATTGGTTCAACGAGCTTTGTCAATACTTTAAAATTAATGGCGTTGACACCTATACTTTTTGCGGGCCAAATAGCTCGCTCACGAAGCCGCGCATGATTAGTGAAAATAACTTGTAAACCTCTAAATATACTTTCAATTAAAGCATCTTTGGTAGCCACCATATTGCAAAAATTGTTTGGAAAACGAATGCATTGTGTATTTTCTTGTAATTGAATTTATCCGTTTTAAATTTTGAGCAATTGTTATTTATTAAACGTAAATTTATTGTAAGAGATAATCTACAAACACTTCGTAATATGTGTGATTCTTTCATCCGCATATGTATCACGTGCGATGATCGGCAATATTTAACTGAAATCATCGGCCAGTAGCAGTCTCAAAAATGTATATTTTGAAAATCGCCGTTGCTGCTAAATAAATTAGTAGTATAGTTAAAGTTTAGCTATAGTTCATTAAAGAAATCTGTAGTACCACAACAGAGATAAAACCTATTGTACGAATAGAAAAAATAAAAAAAAACATTTTGTAGGAATTGAAAAACCGATAGTTGGATTGGAATATATAACTGTATCAACTCATACTTTAAAATATATTAGCATATTTAAAAAGTTTACTCAAAATCCAATATCAGAAACTGATGTTATCGGAGATTGAAATAAATAGGCAATCAAGAGACCTGCCCCACGCAACTTATCCTAATATCACCCCAAAATTAACCAGGTATTTGTCCTGCCAATACTCCATTCAATTCGAATGTGCAAATGTCATAAGCCGAAGCCATAAACCAAACTTTGCATTTATCAATATTTAATCCAAACACAAACCCAAGCGTTCTAGCTAAATCATACTAATATAAACATTCTTAAATAAAAATACTTACAATGTAACAAAAAATCCCTCCATTATCATTTATCAATAACAATGAAAACCATACAACTTTCCTAATCAACGCCAACAAAACCGCCAACCTCTCATTCATCAAAATTTATCCTAAACATATGCCCAAGCGTCTTAATTCAAACATTTGAATATTAAGATTCTTTCTTAAAAGTAGTTGCAATGTAACATAATATCTCAATTATTAAAACCAATTCCAATCAAAACTCGAAATATCCTATGACACCAAAAAATCATAAACTTAAATGTATATTATTTTAAACTAAAAAAATATCAAAAAAACAATTGATTGAAATTGAAGATAAAATTTGTAAATAGTAAACAAAAAAAATATGTCCTTCAATGTTTAAAGGGAGTATTTACATGTATGTGTAAAAGAACTTTTTATTTTCTATCATATTTCTTTACGTGTGTTTTACTTTTTTTGTTTATTTACAAGTAACAAAATAAATAAAATTTGAAGTAGAAGAAAAGAGAAAAATTCTTTTTTTTTATTTTGTTTCTAAATATGTGTATTAAAAAGATACAAAACAGGCCAAAAAGAGAAACAAATATATATCTTATTCATTTGTTAAAATCTCAAATAGAAATTTTGTATATTTCTTTATTTTTAAATTCTCTTACACATTTTTGTGTTAAACGTTACTTCTCTAGTATACTACTCTATGATCTTAGTAGGCTCATAAATTTTATAAATTTGTAATTAATTTTTGACAAATAAACATAAACATGCAATCATTTATGAATGAAAACGGACATTTTTATTTGCAAATTGCATTTTTACATAATTTGTAGAAAAAATTGTATTTAGAAACTAATAATTATCTTTTAAACAAAATTATAAATAAAAAAAAATTATCTCATTAAGAAAAAAAAATTATCTCAATATCTCTAGTTTTAAATTAATATTTTAAGTAGGCCGAAAATAGTCACTATAATTTGCTGTTCCTTCCCACCAGAGAAAAATAATCGATATAATTCGTTTTGATTTGTTAAAAAATAGTAAATGAAGCGTTTTTATTGGCCCTTATCGAAACTTTATTTAGTGAGTTGAATTGTCGGTTATAATATCACGAGTCGTCAAATAATAGTCGATTATTTTTCATAATCATTATTACGAATGTCATTTGAGGTTAATTTTTAACCTCAAATGGCATGAGTGGTAATGTTGAAAAATAATCGACTAATAATTTGATGACGAGTTGTAATTAGCAGACAATTTAACGAACAGAAATAGTAACATTATTTCATACAACATGCTAGTATTACATAGTATTACATACAACATGCTAGTATTGAATAACAAGCATTGTTCATACTACTTAAATGTCAAATTTTAGGAAAATGATCAGATTTTCACCACACGGTGTAGAACACGTATCTCTTCTAAACAAATTTTCAATTAAACATTTGTTATAAATTCCGAGAAGGATCGAAGAAAACAAAAATATTGCATGTTTATGTCAAAATTACATAATTTAATCATAATTTCTGGAGCTTCCATTGTAAAGAATGGATTCTCCTAGAATATATTAAGCAGAATTTTTTATAAAGAATTCCCTTTGTTAAATGAGAATTAGTTTTTAGTAGACTACGACATTGAGTTATAGTTTAAAATTAGACGGCGATAGTAAATATAACTCAAGTGGAATGTGATTATGTTAAATTAACATTAATTGTAAACTGTATCGTGAATATAAAACCGTGTAAGTAGAAGTAACATTAGTTTTTGTCAATAAAGTTTTCAGTATTATTTAATAGAAATATCTTGTGTATTATTTTGAACGCTTTGTTTATACTGGAAATTTTTATTACCAACCGTTGGAGTTTCTGAAGCTAGTGGAAGAATATTCTAAATAGGAATATTGTTGCTGTATTGTTTTTCTGTGGAACAACAGCGGTAGAATACTTAATAAAAACATGTATTTTTGTTTACTAATCAGTGCTTGAATCTAAAAAGCGATTTGGGAATGACGGTTAAAAAACGTAACACTCGTGACAACGGTGGGATTACTTAGTTCATAATGGTTTTTTTAAGTAAGTTAAAAGTTTTTGAGCAAAATAAGCAACTATAGAACAACGAGGATTGTCGCCAACTGTAAACAAAATTGATGCTACGGATTTAAGCAGCTATGGAAGCCACTAGAATAGAAGTGGAATGGAAGTGGAAAGTTACCAGCTCGGAATAGTCACAACAAGCAATGATTTCCTAGCAGTTGATTAAGAGAAAAGTTTTGTTGCGGAAAACCCTACTTCATTGTCATCTGCAAATTTTACGCAGTTGATGGCAATGATACAGCAGATAAATTTGAATATGAACCAGATAAGTGCTGATCTGAATGAATGTTAATATGAAATAAATCGGCAATTAAGTACAGTAAATACAAATATAGCTGCTAACAAAAACGATTTGAATCAAAAATTTGATCAACAAAGTCTCATAATCAATCTACAGATGGAAATTTTTTAGGCGTTTATGCTCTATGTAAGAGCACTATCACTCGCAACAGTGACCTAATTACCATGGTAGCCAGTTTTTTTAAGGTCGTTCATTACGTCCGTCTCCCATTGTAGTTGTGGTCTACCTCGCGGTTCTCCACTCCCTGGAGTACTAACGTACATTTTTTTAATCATTCTAGACTGTGGAACAGATGGATATAGCTAACTATAATTTCGCTACTACAAAATAAAATATAATTAGCAAACACCAAGACTTGGACGAGAAACGCCTACAAATGTAGACAGCATTCAATGTAAAAGTCGAGAAAATTCAAAGCGAAATTCAACAAGCGTAATATGAACTAAAGTTGACGATTTTCAGAAGGGGTTACGACATGTTGAAATGGCTAAAGTTACTTTCCATCTGTTACGTCAAGTAGCAAATATCAAATTGAAACCAACATCATATGATGATACCACATCTTTCGGCATATTCAAGTTCCAGATTGAGACAGCAAATAAAAATATTTGGAACGCAAAAAATCGTCTAGCTGCATTGATGATTGCACTTAAGAGGGAAGCAGCTGAAGCATTACAAGTGGTTCCAGAAAATGACCTCAAAAGTTATCCAAACAATGAATTTACATAGAATAAACAAAAAATTAATCAGAATTGTATATAAGGAATTCCTTTTGTAAAATAAGAATTAGTTTCCCAAAGAACGTTTATGTTTATAATAAAATAATGCCTGCTCTAAAGTTTATGCTGGCCTGAGAAAACTTTGCAGGCTATCTCAGTCATACATTTCCAAAGAAATCCACGAGAAATTGTTTAAATCAATTTTTTTGCCGCACTTTAGGTGCTGCGCCCCAGTTTTTGGGAGACTTAATACTCCAGTATTAACAAAGCTTCAATTAGCATTAAACTCTTGTGTCAGATACGTATATAACGTCAAAAGACTCGCATCCATTTCTCACTATACCAATAAATTGCTCGGTTGTGCATTGAAAAACGTTTTGAACTATAGCGCGTGTGTTGCTTTGCATAAAATTATGCTGCCAAAAACTTACTATTACTACTATTACTAACATACCAAATTACTTATTGGAAAAACTAAACCTTAACTTAATAGCGCCCGTCGAAGACAGTTTGTTCTACCTCGCAACTGCAGCAATGTTAGAAATGCCTCGTTTTTTGTTGGCAGTGTTTAGATTTACAAAACGGTTAATATGATATCAGATCCATAAACAGTCTTGAGAAATTTAAAAAAGAATGTTTTAAAATATTTGCTCTGTATTCTAAATAACATCAACACTGTCAATATTAGTATTGTAACATTTGTATATTAAGCTTGTAACATTATCACATTCTACCGTAATTGGCAAATTTTAGCTAACGGTCCAGCATGAACTAATTGAACTGTACACTCTTCTGGTAAATAAATAAAAAATATTATCATTTCGTATGTCTTTCAGATAAATACGTGCTTGGCTCTCGCCCTATAACTAAAATTAAACTAATTTTGAGATCTTTACAAAATAAATTACAACAAGCTCCGAACTCAATAAATATGTTAGCCAAAAGAGTGGTGTGATTCTAAGTTAGCCGAAGCATTCACAAATCATTTTATATGAGAGAACTGCGTACTTCTACACGATTAGCTGTCAAGAATGCAAAAAAAGTACGAAGTACTTATTGGAACAGTACAGGAGAATATTAACAAACTTTTTTCAGCGTTTGAAGCTGTTACCAAGGAAAATCAGGGAAAATTTGCATTGTTAGCTGTGAAATTTAGTACTTACCGTAAAGCATTTCATAGACTGGAAAATACAGACAATAATCAACAAGTAAGTGAGAAGATTGATTTGATTACTCCGCGTATTAACAAATCTTTGGAAAGTGCAGCACAACATCATCTTGACTACGACCTGACAACAGTCGACATTCTACTAAATCACCAGCAATCTTTGGAACTGAAGGTCTTCATATAATACTAAATAGTCTCTTGGATGGTGGAAATCACTCAAATAGGACTGAAAAAAGGCTTGAAAATGCATTTACTCCCGAAAATGTTATTCCTCTTGAGGAAGATAATGACAAACTATAAGAAATTGAGCTTAAAAATAGAAACAACCAAGATAAAAAAACGAAGAAAAAGAATAAAAAACAAAAATCAAGGAGTGTTACTTTAGCTATTGAACATCTTGTGGATCAGGCTGACCAGATAAATGGAAAGTCGGTAGTTGGCATTAATCATATTAGGTCAAGCAACAATCAAAACGTTACTTTTCAGCAGGCGCTAGCTATACCAAAAAATCTTTCTAAGCTCTAGATATACAGACTCAGCTTTAAATTCTTTCAATTTAGTTCATAAAAACGGATGGTTGACACTTGACTAGACCAACTATCCCTACTCCACAACTAGCAGTACTAACTCCACAGCCTGCTGTATCTTTTCCAATATAAGCAGCAAACCATCATGAACATGGATGCTTATACATAACAAATTTGAATACAATAACAATGGAAAAACAGCAATTTAATTGTTCCTCAGTCTACTGTAAGTTGATAAAACCGTTGAACTTAAAATACAAACCAAATTACTTGTTGTTTAAAGTTGGTATTCCTAAAAACAAAATTGTCGAAGTAGAAAAATCTTGGTTGAAAAGACAATGCTACAGCTCCATCAACGGTTTTTGGAAAAAACTTCATCGTTGGAAAAAACACGCAAGGAATTAAAGATTTATTAAAAAAACATGTCAGGGATGCGTTCATCTTTGGAGGAGTTTCGAAACGATATGGAGAACTGTATCTACTATGTTATTCTTATAACAGAATTATGACTAAAAGATCAACATATAAACTCAGAATTTGTACCTCAAGGATGGTCTATATATCGTAAAGATCAAACTCTAGAAAACGGAAATATAGTCAGTCGAGGAGGTGAAATTTTCATCGCGTTGAGAGACAACATTTCCAGTATTGGTACTCCAGTTAAACATGATATCGACGACGTTTTCGATATAGTGGCATGTAAATTAAATATTAGTGGTAAAAACATCCTTTCTAGCTCTTCTTACATTCCTCCAAGATCTTTTACTGTAGAATATGACAAATTAGATAATCTAATTAATAATTTATGCTTTAATATGACAAAGAATGATGAAATTTTTGTTTTAAGAAATGCAAATATGACAAATATTCATTGGGTATCTAATGAGTTGCAAGAAAACTTGTATGATCCAATGAACATTAATGACACTCATTATGATTTTCTTATAAAAATATTCAACTTAAGTAATTAGAGTGATGATGAAGTTTCAACTTCAAAATATCATCGCATTGGTGGTGAAGTGAATAGCTTGTCTGCCAAAGGATTTGAACTCATTCTGGCACTGATAAGGTTATGAGTTCGAATCCCAACCGAAACACGTAAAAGAGAAAAATAGAAGTTTTTCTGATTTATTTAAAACAATACCTTTGAATTGAAAAAACTCAAATTATTTTCTTAGTTACTTGAGTTTAATTGCTCACAAAAATCCCGAATTATCTCTAGGTTTATTTCAAATAAATATTTTTAAGAATGTGAAATATATTGTACATGTATATTAGATGTAGTTTTTACTAATGTCACATCTAACGTTTTACTTGATAAAGCTCGTCTAACAATTACTTCTAAAACAATTATTTATCATCCAATAAGTGGTTTAAAGATTATAACTAAATTAATTGAGTTTGCCGCAGATGATATTTTTAGAGATGGTTCACTGTTGCCTGTTAAATCCTTAACATTTTTTTTTACCGGACCGATAATATGGAAAACAAACATTAATACTAAACCGATAAATATGTAACACCTTAAAATAAACACAAATTATTTTTCTTCACATAACGTGTTGAGATATAAAATTTCCTAGATCCTGTTTGATTACTTTCCATATTAAGAAAGAATTTATAAGCCTATAAATAAAAGATTTAGCATTTATTTTAATCTGAAACTCTGAAATATATAAATGCTGTTCTGTTATTCCCTTTTATTTTATTTTGCAAAAAAAAAAGAAAAATATAAAACGAAAGTTTTCGATATTTGTTCAAATTGCGGAAAGGACATTAACGAAAATAGGGAATAAAAAATTTATAATAAAATTACTCAGCACTTGAAAATGTATACATATTTTTTTTATTCGACTATGCGAGAAAATACAAGAGAAAATGGAAAATGTTGATATTAATCCCTCTTTTATTTGCTGTAAGATGTGTTATGTGACCTTTTCGGCTGTAAGCTTTATTAGTTCTTTTATATTAAATACGGTAGCTTAGGAACTAGAAAGAATAAAGTACTTACAAAACTATCAATGAAACTAAATTTTTAAATCCAAAATGAGTGACGCAAAATAAAATAACCAAAGGCATGTACATACTTAACGAATAAATTATAATAACTTTAATTGATAACAAATATTATGTTTGTAACATAGGAAAATTGATAGTGATATTTATAAACTCATTCTTCAACCTACGAAAGAAAGTGTTTGGGCCGTATGTAGAGGGTTGTACTTATAATCTACGTGCTTAGTACTGAAATCGACCCTCGATGGTTGATATTTCGACCGATCTATAACTTCACATAGTAAAACTAAATAAAAATGTATGTCACACGGATTTATTGGGTGACTTCACTTTCAGTTCTGAAATTAAAGTATCATGTAGTGCAATGTTTTTTAGATATATTGAGGAGGCCGAGCTTTCTTGACGTGCTCTCTGGGATCGACATTATATATGATTGTTCCAGAGTAAGTCGTTGGCAAATATAACTTGCTTTCATATTCGTTTATTTGTTCTTCACGTATACTTTATTGAAATATTGTTTGGAAACTTGGTCTATGATCCTGAATTAATTAAGATCTGCAGTGTTTTGATAGAATTAAAATTAACTAAATTTCTGTCATCCAAATGTGTCATTTTTTCTAGATCCTCGTTTATATTATATCTAAAAATTGATATCTAAAACAATTCAATATCGATTTAACTTCAGTAGTATCATTTGCATCTGTTGCATCAGCAATTTTTCCGTTCAATTGTAAACCCCAAGTAAAGGAAAACTATTTATCGATTTAGAAGATTTTCTTTATTTAACAAATCTCAAATTTCAAATTGAATAAAAATTTCAATACCTAAAAAAAATCAATATGTTCTGCATTTACAAAGCTTTCAGCAAACTGAATTCTGTGTAAACTCCAACGGATCACACTAAAACTTTTAATCAAATTTTTTCAAACGGATGTAGAAAATACTGAAAAAAATACTTAGACAAGAACAAATCTAGCAATTTCTCAAATCTACCGACTAAATCTACCAAATAACAACTTGCAACAAAAATGACGAATGGTTGTCGACTACACGAAGCTCAGGTGACTCCGAATCTTATTCCACATCCAACGAACTGTACTGATTAATAAATACAGCTTTAGATATTTCTTAATCCCTTCTTTCAGGATTGCTTCTAGAAATGAATTAAAGATTTTAATCGAGAACTAATTTCACAAGTGCATTAAATAACTGTGGTAGATCAAATATTAAATATCCCAAACGCCTTTGAATAATGTATACACATATGTTTTTTTGATTCAGGAAATTCTAAAAACCAGAGTCATCTCTGTTTTGATCGTTTAGTAAAGTTTGTTTGTTTTTTATCTACGGATATGACAACGTCGCGTACTCTAGTCGCTGCAATCGACATACGGGTTTATGTGAGACAGCGCATACCAATTACAATCAAATATAGTCAGGAAGATATCTTAACAGTGCTGGCGGATGAACTGCATTCAGTTGACGGTAGACAAATGATTGTCCAAATCCAATAGATTGCTTTACATTGCGTATTGCTTTAAATAAATAGATTGCCTTAAATTGAGAATGAACGCTGTTCAATCGACAGTAGCATCCTCAATCGTAGCATAATTTTTAAGTTTTCGTTTTAAAAATATGAATGAAAAATAATCAGCATTCTAGCTGATCAGTTCGGATATATGAAAAACTAGCGATCAAATATGTTTTCAAGTAAGAAATAAGAAAATTTAAATGACTTGTTGAATTGAGTGTCATCTCTATAATATAAAACATTATACAGAACAAAAATAGATTCACAAATGTTCACAGTGCTCATGAATTGTATTTGTTCCCGACACGAAACACACAAAAACTGTTCTAAATAATATATGTTGTTGTTGTTTATGATAACATTAAGTACCATAAAACTGATCTGTTCATGTATTACATATTAAAACAATCAGCTGACAGTATATGTGTTCTAAAGAAGTTTTTCTGAGAGCAAATGAAAAATGATTTCAAATAGCAATATTCAAGTGCATTAAAAATAATTACTAATAATTAATTAATAAACTAATAATTAATTATTAATAATTAATTAAAGAATACTTTTCGTATCAACCAAACATTTCAAAAAGTATTTGGTTTTCAGGAGAGATGTCTAGGAGAAATATTAGTAATATTGTTAGATTAAGATCTGGTCACTGTTCGGTGCCTTATCATTTAAATAAATTAAATATAATAGAAAGCAATTCATGTGAATGTAGTGAAGTAGCTGATATTAATCATGTCATATTAGCATGTAGAAAACATTTTGCAAATGTTACGAATTTTTATAAAAAAATTATTACGTATAATTATATAAATAGTTTACCGGTTAATTCAAATTTGTTAGTTTTTAGTCAAAATTTAAAATTAATTAAAATGTTAAATATGTTAATTGAAAAAAATAATGTAAGGTTATAATTGCAATTTTCAATTTTTTTTCTTTTTGTAAGAATAATTTATTTTTAAAGAATGTTAAATTATATGTATGGTCATAAGTTTTTTATTTTAAAAAACAGTCCAAATAAAGTTGAACAAAAAAAAAAAATAATTACTTTGATCTTAATCACTCACAAAATCTCTCTAAATTTTTTTTTTACACCAAATAGTGTAAAAGTTTTGTTTATTTAACATTATAGCTATCGCATATTGCCGCTATCTCATAAGAAAGAAAATTCGAGAAAACTCGAAATTTACATTGTCTCATTTTTATTGCAACTTATTAATTTTAATATGGAAAGAATTTCAAAATGTCTTTTTTATTCTATTTATTTATTAGATTACTTGTGGGTACAAGTATTTTTTGTTTTTCCGTCTAGTGCACGAATAAATCAGATAGTTTTCATAACGCGTTAGCCACATACAGTTGTCCATGTGAGCAGTGCCGGATCAAGCTATTTCAGCGCCGGGTGCAGATTAGGTAAATGGCGCCCTCAAATTGAATTATATTGTAAGATAATATATTCAAATATCAATGCAATACATACTTGTTTTAATACGAAGTGTTGTGTAATAGAAATTAGAATATGTTTCACTGTCACACCAATACATGGAGAGCTTTTAAGATCCACAACAACATGCGTTCAAGTATTCAACGCTTTTTATAATTGGATCAACAGTTTCTATTATGGTGTTTCAAATGTTGGATATTTAGACAATAAATCTTATTATGTAAATTTTTTTTTTTTTACGGCGTTCATGCTCCATGTAGGAGCGTTGTCAGGTTGATCAGCTTTGAATATTCACCACGGTCATTCGCAACAGCGACAAAACTACCATGGCAGCCGATTTTTTTAAGGTCGTTTATTACGTCAGTGTCCCATTGTAGTCGTGGTCTACCTCGCGGTCGCCCACTCCCTGGGGTACTAACGTACATTTTTCTAATCATTCCAGACCGTGAATCGGCTCGTAGAACATGCCCAAATCAAGCAATCCTATTAGAACGGATACAACCTATTATATCAGGACCCTCAAGAAGGTCTCTATCATATAATAAAATATGAAATATTCCAAAATTTCATAATATGTGGAAAATATAAACAAAATAAAAAATTTATTTTTTTTTTAAATTTGAAAAACATAATTAAAACTAGGTTACTAATAATCTAGCTGATGGAATACTCCTCATTCATGTGACGTGCTCCCGTGGGCAATGCTTAAAGTTCACAAATAGAGTTAGGTAAATATATAGAGGCATATCTTCGAGCAAACAATTGCACAGTAAATAAAAATTTATTTTAATATATATTAAAAATGTCATACGAATTTATTTCAAATATTGTAACGATTATGGAGTGCGATGTAAAAAAATCTATTAATAGTTTTCTTACTGGAAAATGGTTCTGCTAACGCAATACAAACTGAATAACACCTAAATAAGCTTCTGAAGATTACAAAAGAATTAAATAATTTTATCTAATACGAAAATAAAATAAAAACTACACAGTCTATGATAGAGTAGCTAAATTAACAAATTAAAAATTGTTGATTTCACACCTAGGTGCGATGTTTCGAAGATTGGGTTATGTTTTTTGCTATTTAATTGTTGTATAGCATAAAAAAGGTTGCGTTGGCGATAGATTAGTTCAAAATAAACGATACAGTTAGTTGAACATTAACGGTGACAGAAGATATTGATAATATAGCAGTGATACGGTATAATTATATGAGACAGTCATAAATAATTTACACAATGTGAAAAAAATAATAGTAAAATGATTAAGAAAGAGGAATAAGATAAATGGACGAATAATATTTATAACGTAAAGAAAATCCATTGTTTAAGTTTATTAAATCTAGAAGTCAAACCGAATATAAGCAATGGCCGAGTTGCTCTACGTTACAATATAATAAAGATTATTAAAAAAAATTATGAATAAATGTGAAAATAAAAATAACATTAATTTGTAAGAAAGAATAATTATAATATGAAAATCAAAAATACTATAACATTCATATATACAAATAAAATTGTATTAAATAAAGTTCACTTTTATGGCTTTATTTTCAGAAAACTCTTTTATTGCCGGTTCGTATTTTCATAAATAAGAAATTTCAGATTCAATTGATATAACCTCTCCCGGCACATGCTCCATCACCTGGTGTAATTAAAAAAAGCTCCTTTCAGCGGGAGCTACTGTCAATGACAGTATCTTGGATTTAAATAAATTTGGAAAATATCTTGCATGTTTTGCAAATATAGAAGGTGTAAAATTTTCTACAGAAGTTTCAAATATTTTAAAATCTAATCTCTATCTTAGTTTTTTAATTAAAATATGTTATATAACAAGCCATATCTATCATTTTGTACTGGTCATCCGTAAGAATAAATCGTTCTAATGAATTAATAGCAATATCAATAGAAGATATAACTTTGAGATCAAAAACCTTCTTGAGGGTCCTGATATAATAGGTTGTATCCGTTCTAATAGGATTGCTTGGTTTGGGCATGTTCTACGAGTCGATTTACAGTCTGGAATGATTAGAAAAATGTACGTTAGTACCCCAAAGAGTGGGCGACCGCGAGGTAGACCACGACTACAATGAAAAACTGACGTAATAAACGACCTTAAAAAAATCGGCTGCCACGGTAATTATGTCGCTGTTGCGAATGACCGTGGTGAATATTCAAAGCTGATTAGTCTGGCAACGCTCCTACATGGAACATGAACGCCGTTAGATCTTATATTATATTATCTTGTGTTTCATTTTCAAAACTCTTTCCTGTACGATGAATTCGTATTTGATTTGTATGCAGAATATTCGAATCGCTCTCTATGAAACCCGTCAGCTTTTACATGCATTCAAAAAAATACATTCAATTACATTCAAGTTCAGACTTTGTATCATTTTAGAAACAACATTAATTTGGGAGAGAAGATCGTTTCACAAAATTAAGCTGCAAAGATATTTAAAGCAGCATTATCTTCGCTAAAAATTTTGCTCCAAATTGTGTTATATAGTTTTGCGTGTCTGGTCTAAAAGCATTTCAATTAAAGTGTTTTAAAATTCTACGGTTTAAAATCTAAGAGGTCTTACAGCTGATTTTCAGTTTTCCCAACAAGTTTCATTACTATGACCTTAAACTAAGCTTTTCATTTACTGCCTAAAAAGATCAAAACGACACGACAAATGAATTTCGAAAAAATATGCGTATATGTAAAAAATTAAATATAGTTGAAAAAAATTAAGAGTTTCTCCAGAAGATGACGCCGCATAATTTATAACAATAATTTATAGAAAAAGGAAAACTGCAGAAAAAGGAAAACTGCATATAAAATTGAGAGTACTGTTGGATGAATAGAGCTCATTCGACCGCTCCCGTATGATATCACATTGGCTGGTAATATCTCACTGCTATTGCCAGTGGTATCTAACATTTCACGTTGAATCGTATGTCAATAGCAGCGACAAGAGTACACGGGGCTGTCACGCCCCAATTATAAATAATAATAATAATAATAATAATAATAATAAAATTTACAAAAATAAATTGTTGGTTTTGTATAGAAAATTAAATTTTATTTTGCCTTAAAATTTATTGAAAACCAAAACGAAAAAGTAATCGAATTTAAAACAAAACTCAATTTTGGCGCCTTTTGTGTTGGCGCCGGGTGCGGTCGCTCCATTGCACCCATGGTAGATCCGGCCCTGCATGTGAGAAGCACGGATTCTCCAACAAATCTAACAAATTTTAACCGCTGAGTTTCTGCATTTTTTTCATATTTATGATCCAGAGAATCTATTCTTTTAATCTATTTATCTATAAAAATATTTATTTTAAGAACCCGTATAAAATAGGAACATTCCATATTGAAACAAACTTACATGTTGAAATTTCCTTTCCTTTTCATAATTTAACTTAATTTTTGCTTTTAGGATTTCGAGGAACAGAAAACATCAAAGTAAAATACTTTAGTCAAAAAAATGAAAACTCGTATTTATTGGTCATATTAAACATTTAAGTCATATTTATCATATTAAAGCTTTATATTTTAATTATAATTTAAAAAAACAGTAGTTCCTAAAATAATTTAAAAGAAATAAGTACAGCAATTTTTGCAGCAATTTTATTATATAAATATGAAAAGTTAAATGTACAAATGAAATATAACCAAAATATTAATGTAAATTCATAAATAAAAATATAAATAAAATATTAATATAAACAAATAAATAAAATATAAATACAAAAAAAAATAAATAAAATTCATATATTAAAATTAAATGCGCTGATAAATATTCAAAATGGTGGAGGTTGATATTGGTGGAGTTGATGTTCATGTTTTGATGAAACCTGCTTTACTTAGGTTTCCGTCCCAGTAGTCAAACAATCAGGAAGAGATGCAACACATAGCATGAATGAAAATAAATAAAATAATGTTATAAAATTTAAGCAATAATAATTAAAATGATATAATAATTATATAAATAAACTTATATTTATGATTATAGACAAAAAAATAAAAAAAATATATAAAATATCACAATTTTAAGGAAGTTCAATACTAGTAAAACTAAAAAAAAAATAAAAAAAATTGTAATATGTATATATTAAATATTTTTAAATAAAGTATATACTACACTTTTTATTCAAAACTTAAAATTTTTCTATTGGTAATGTTAGTCTGCTCATTTTCCAAATCTTTAACCCCTTTACAAAAGTTATTCAAAATAATATTCGCAAAGCATTTGCAAATCTTGAAATAAATACTAAATGCGGAGGTACCACAGTGACATTCATAATCTAAATCTATGTCCATGAATTCGCTTTTTCTAAGACTATCAATAGTTAAATTAATAAGAATTCCTTTTTGGTTAGTAATTTCTAGATATTGTCGTTTAAGGTCTACCCTACTACAAATTTCCTGAAATATAGCTGACATGCGAAATAATATATAATTAGCTTTATCAGATGGTACTGAAAGGTCTCCTCTCTGCAAATAATTGAAATACTTATATTTGGAATCACTACATTTTTCTTTTAGCAATAAATCTTTGCAAGTAGTGCACGAAATTGTTTTTAAAGCTTTATGAGAAGCATAACCTCCTACAAATAAATGAGCTGATTCGTCTATTTTGGAATTAACTAAATACATGTCGTTGTCTAAGACCTCGTCAAACTGAGTTAAATCTGGCAGTGCCCTTAAAGAGTTGTCACTTGTAGATTGTACTAATTTTTGAAAGTCTTTTTTATTGTGAGAAAAGACATTGTGTATTCTTATTTTTTTCTCAAATTCTATAGTCTCCGTGTAAGATACCTTTGTGAAGTTAGCCCGTAATTCTATCCCGTAATCTAAGAAAAGTTGCATATGGCAATACTACAAAATTTTATACTATCATGCCTCATGACATTTTATTTTCGATTTTTTTATTAAATTATGGTTAATGCTCGTAATTGGAAAAGGTTCAATGAACATTATGTGATTTTTACAGAATTTTTGTATGTGTAGTTAGTTACCTGGATAAAATTTTGAGAACTTTGGGCAAAATAATAAGTTTTCGTATTTCTCGTAATAATTAAATGTTTGATAAATTTTTCTATGTTGCAATAAACCAATTACGTCGAAATTTTGTAAATGTTAAACACATAATCAATTACAACAGCCAACGTTCATTTATTCAAAATTTAATTTTGTTTCAGTATATGCTACTCTCAGCCCGTAATTTGTTCTTTCACGATATTACTATCTTAATTGGAAATGAGATAGACGCTTGTAAGCTGAAAACGGTTCCTTGCCCGGAAATTATGATTAATGCTCGTAATTGGAAAAGGTTCAATGAACATTATGTGATTTTTACAGAATTTTTGTATGTGTAGCTACCTGGATAAAATTTTGAGAACTTTGGGCCAAATAATAAGTTTTCGTATTTTTCGTACTAATTTAATTTTTGATAAATTTATTTGTGTTTTAATAAACCAATTACGTCGAAATTTTGTAAATATTACACACATAATCAATTACAACAGCCAACGTTCATTTATACAAAATTTAATTTTGTTTCAGTATATGCTACTCTCAGCCCGTAGTTTGTTCTTTCACGATATTACTATCTTAATTGGAAATGAGATAGACGCTTGTAAGCTGAAAACGGTTCCTTGCCCGGAAATTATGATTAACGCTCGTAATTGGAAAAGGTTCAATGAACATTATGTGATTTTTCCAGAATTTTTGTATGTGTAGTTAGTTACCTGGATAAAATTTAGAGAACTTTGGGCAAAATAATAAGTTTTCGTATTTTTCGTACTAATTTAATTTTTGATAAATTTTTTTATGTGTTAATAAACCAATTACGTTGAAATTTTGTAAATATTACACACATAATCAATTACAACAGCCAACGTTCATTTATTCAAAATTTAATTTTGTTTCAGTATATGCTACTCTCAGCCCGTAATTTGTTCTTTCACGATATTACTGTCTTAATTGGAAATGAGATAGACGCTTGTAGGCTGAAAACGGTTCCTTGCCCGGAAATTATGATTAATGCTCGTAATTGGAAAAGGTTCAATGAACATTATGTGATTTTTACAGAATTTTTGTATGTGTAGTTAGTTACCTGGATAAAATTTTGAGAACTTTGGGCCAAATAATAAGTTTTCGTATTTTTCGTACTAATTTAATTTTTGATAAATTTATTTTTGTTTTAATACACCAATTACGTTGAAATTTTGTAAATATTACACACATAATCCATTACAACAGCCAACTTTGTTTCAGTATATGCTACTCTCAGCCCGTAATTTGTTCTTTCACGATATTACTATCTTAATTGGAAATGAGATAGACGCTTGTAAGCTAAAAACGGTTCCTTGCCCGGAAATTATGATTAATGCTCGTAATTGGAAAAGGTTCAATGAACATTATGTGATTTTTCCAGAGTTTTTGTATGTGTAGTTACCTGGATAAAATTTTGAGAACTTTGGGCCAAATAATAAGTTTTCGTATTTTTCGTACTAATTTAATTTTGACGCCATGAGCGTTTGTAGATTAAACGCCATGAGCGTTTGTAGATTGTTTTCATATTTTTTTGGGTGAATTCAGGTGGGTGTCGTGTTGGTCCTCGAGTTGATTTACCTCCATAAAGTGCTGACCCCATGTTATTGTCCAATCGATCCGGTTGACGTAGAAATATTTATATTCTGGAGGAGTCTCGGTGTCGTGATTCAAAAAGAACAAACAAACAAGTAAACCAATCACATACTCTCTGGATCCTGCTGCCGTAGTTCTCATCCAACTTCCTGATTCACTTCGTACTAGTGTTATCACAGAAAAAACTAACCCGGATGTTGTGTTGATGGAATTATGATTTATTATCACATCCTTTTTTGTTTGGTGGCAATAAATCTTTCGAAACACTTCTTTCTTCCACCAATTTAAGATGTAATTCTCGAAAATCACTATATCGACGTTTAACTGATCATTTTATTGGACCTGTTTTAATTAAAATCTCATAAAACATAAGGCCATTGGGTTCACAGACATTTATGATTGAAATTTTTGTTGCTTATTACTTCGGTCTGAAAGACCTAAGTATTACATTCATGAGCTCAAAGTCAAATTCTTACCCCCACTTTTTTTACATTTCTCGACGTTTTAGGACCTCCTGATTCTAAAAAAGCAAAAAAAAAAATGTATGTCTGTCTGCCGGCCGGCCGGCCGTCCGCCGTCATTACCTACGCTGCAGGGAAAACCGCTGGAGGGATTTCAAAAATTTAAAAACTAGGTATTCACAAGGGGCAGGTCCGAAAGGACGCTGTGTTCGATAACTGTACCGGAAATGTGTCAAAAAAATCATTATGTGTGTCAAAAATAGCAAATTTTCATATTTTTGGCTTAAAAAACGTTCATTTTAAGTGATTACGAGTAGGAACATTAAATTTGGAGAAATCTTGATGGTAGGGATTGGTATGTGAGATCAAAAACTAGATTATTGCATTATAAGTTTGTCAAAAAAATGTTGTCAAGTGTGTCAAAAGAAAGATTTTTATTTATTTTTTTACTTAATTTTTTGGAAAAAAAATTAAATTAATTGTTTGTTTGAAATGAGATTTTATTATTATTATTGAGAACTATGGCATTATAAGTTTGTCAAAAATATGTTGTCAAGTGTGTCGAAAGAAAGATTTTTATTTATTTTTTTACCCAATTTTTTGGAAAAAACAAAATGGTTTGTTTGAAATGAAATTTTATTATTATTATTGAGAATTATGGCATTATAAGTTTGTCAAAAAAATGTTGTCAAGTGTGTCAAAAGATTTTTATTTAGTTTTTTACCCAATTTTTTGGAAAAAAATAAAATTGTTTCTTTGAAATGAAATTTTATTATTATTATTGAGAATTATGGCATTATTAGTTTGTCAAAATATGTTGTCAAGTGTGTCAAAAGAAAGGTTTTTATTTATTTTTTACCCAATTTTTTTAGAAAAGAATAAAATTTATAGTTTGTATGGCATGATATTTAATTATTATTATAGAGAATTATGGCATTATAAGTTTGTCAAAAAATAATGTCAAGTGTGTCAAAAAACGATTTCATTTATTTTTTTAGAAAATTTTTTGGAAAAAAAATGTAGCTTTTTTATGACGTAAATGTAATTTAAAATGAAATTGGACATGGCAATTTTTGAATTATTTATAGTTTTTGAAATATTTTTGGAATTTTGAAAAGTTTGTATTTTTGGTTTTGTAATAATTTTTGCAATATTTTTAGAATTTCGGCAAAAGTTTTAATTTTTGATTGTGTAAGAATTTTTGAAATATTTTTAGAATTCTGAAAAATTTTTAATTTTTGATATTATTATAATTTTTGGAATTTTGAAAAAAGTTTCAATTTTTGATTTTGTAATAATTTTTGCAATATTTTTAGAATTTTGGAAAAAGTTTGAATTTTTAAGAATTTTTGAAATATTATTGGAATTTAGAAAAAATTTAAATATTTGATTTTATTCTAATTTTTCGAATATTTTTGGAATTTTGAAAAAGTTTGATTTTATTTAATTTAACAATATTTTTGGAATTTTGATTATAATTTTCCGGCAACGTATTGATGTTTCGTGTTAGTTTTGTAATAAATTTTTAAACAGAGATAAAAAATACTTGTACTTTAACAAAGAGTTATGTTTGATATACATCGCTGTCCAAAACTAAAAACTATGTCCTCATAAAAGTTTTTTGCCGAAAACTATATTTTTATTATTATTATTGAGAATTATGGCATTATAAGTTTGTCAAAAAATGTTGTCAAGTGTGTCAAAAGAAAGGTTTTTATTTATATGGGATTTTTTGCATTAAATTTCTAGACAATACTTTGTGTGAATTCATAGAATGGGGAACATTTCTATTCTAATTAACATCCTAAGTCACGATTGTATAGTCATTATTGATTGTTTCTAATCAATGTGAAATCAATGGCTGACACTTGGTCAATTTGTAGTTTTATATGTATTAACATTAGACTACATTAAGGGAATTTTAAATTTATTTTGGATTTTTGAGATCAATTAAACTCAAGTAAGTAAGGAAGTAATTGGAATATTTTCAATTCAAAGGTATGGTTTGAAGTTTCTCAGAAAAAAACTACAATTCACATTTTACGTGTTTCGGATCGGATTCGAACCTACCCTCGTCAGTGCCCGGCTCGAATCTTTGGGCAGACACGCTATTGATTACGCCGTTGAGGCGATGACAATTTCAAAGTTGAAACTCCTTCATCACTTAATTATTTTTTTACTTAAGTTGAATTTTTCCACTGTCATTAGACTCCATATTATGGAAATGCTTTTACATTATATGGGATTTTTTGCATTAAATTTCTAGACAATACTTTAGACAATACATTAGAATAGAAATGTTCCCCATTCTATGAATTCACACAAATGATTGTGATTTTATTCTAATATTTGGATTGATTTGATTTTATTCTAATATTTGGAATATTTTTGAAATTTTGAAAAAGTTTGATTTTATTTAATTTAACAATATTTTTGGAATTTTGATTATAATTTTCCGGCAACGTATTGATGTTTCGTGTTAGTTTTGTAATAAATTTTTAAACAGAGGTAAAATACTTGTACTTCAACAAAGAGTTATGTTTGATGTACATCGCTGCCCAAAACTAAAAACCATGTCCTCATAAAAGTTTTTTGCCGAAAACTATATCAAAATCCTTAACCCAGACCGAAGTCTTGATATCTCAGAGCTGTGAGATTTCAGCCCCTCCATATTTTCTCTTATTGATTTAAAAAATAAATTTATTTAAATTTTATTCGATTACAATTTCCTATCACAAAGCACTTCGAATGACAACACAAACAGATAGAATTTTTATCAATTGAACTACTAAATTGTACTAGTAAAATAAAATAGACTAATTGAACTGTTAAAATTTACATTTAATTAAAAATTTCACTACTTGAATTTATTGCATATAACGAAAAATCGTGAATTCGTGAATAGATTCAACTTTACATTTTTTGATCTCCACGAGTCGAATTTTGACAAGACAATAGAGAGTAATTGATGTTCATGTTATAGAAAACACGTCACAAACAAATAATTGATTTTTTTTTTTATTTTTAGTTTTGACTAATAGTGCAGATAAACATATTTTCTAATTTTTGTTAATTTGAGATTTAGTTCATTGAATTGAACCACACATATAAATTTTCACTAAATTCGAACTAATAAATTGTAGATTTATGATATTTCTTCTTTTTAAGTTGAACTAAAAGCAGAAATATGGAGATTTTTCTAAATTTGCACTAAAGGAACTGCTACATTTAGAGAAATTGAACTAATTGAACTCAATTGTTAAAATTTTATCTAAGTAAAAGTTAAAGTTAAAGTTACATGTAAAAAACGTGAATGCAAAGCAATTCCGTTGTTTGACATTCACGAGCGAATTTTCAAAATGCAACAAGAGATAAGAGAGTTTAGACGGATAGTAACATTTTTGTGATGTTTTTTTGTTTGTTAAATTAAACGGTAAACGCGGCACAAACACATACATTTTTTTTCTTCTTCTGATTTAAACTAATGGCAGAAACATATAAACTTTTATTAAATTGGAGATAATTAAATTGATACTAATAAAAAAATTTAGCTAATTCAACTATAAGATTTTAACTTAATTAAAACTTTCACTACTTAAATTTACTTAAATTAATGAAAAAAGCGTGAAGTCAAAAAAGCTTCAATTTTTCGATCTTCACGAAAGATTTTCAAAATGCAACAAGAGTTTTTATGTTTGTTCAAGAAAATACGTCACAAACATATAAGTAATTTTTTTCTATATTGCACTAGTAAAATGCAAGTGCAAACATGTATATTTTTTTGTTATTTTTAATTTGATCGGCACAAACATATAAATTTTTCTAAATTGCACTAACGGAACGAATACATTTAAAGAAACTCGAACTAATTGAACTAAAGTGTTAAAATTTTATCTAATTAAAATTTGCACTGCTTAAATTTATATGAAAGTTTATATGTAGTTTTTTTCTGAGAAACTTCAAACCATACCTTTGAATTGAAAATATTCCAATTACTTCTTTACTTAATTGAGTTTAATTGATCTCAAAAATCCAAAATTATATGAAAAACGTTAATGCAAAGCGATTCCGTTTTTTGACAATCACGAGAGAATTTCCAAAATGCACAAGAGACAGAAGCTATCAATCGCGTTCCATTTATAGTCTGTTAACACCGTTTTTCTTTGTTTATTCCCCAATAACGAATCAATATGGTCGTTTCATGGGAAATTTTATTTCCTTTTCGTTAACTATTGTAGCCATAAAAAAAATTGGTACAAAAATTGGTGTTAAAAATTGGAAAAGAATTTTAAAAAAATGATTACAAAATGATTTTAAGAAATTATATTCAACAAAAAAGGAAATTAGAAATAACCTTAAAAGCTCGTGAAAGTACAGCAAATGATTATATTCCAATTCAAAGACATTGCACAATGTTTTCTGACAAATTTTTAAACAGAAAAAAGATTATGAATTGAATATAAGAAATTATGTTTGACAAAAAAAACGAGAATAACTACAAAAGTTTCTGCTTTGGCGAATTCAATACCTGTGGACAAGCCTTACTAGCCTTATACAATTACGAAATCGAATCCTAGCTTCGTAACAGGGATGCAAATTTTGACAAAATCAGTCAAAAAGGGCAGAAAAACGAAGCGTAGCCTTGAACGAGGCCCAATACGACACCAACCTGAATTCACCCAAAAAAATATGGAAACAATCTACAAACGCTCATGGCCAATCCCACCGGGCCACATACAACCAATCGGGAATACAGAACGATTTGGACCTTGTATAGTTCTGGTTCAAACCCACATACTGAGATTATGAGTCTCATGTTCTACCGACTAAGCTAGTCGGGCTATTACATAATTTAAATTTTAAGATTGGAAATTTTGAATTTAAACAGCATGGTTCCGAAAAAAAGACGTCTGCAACACGAAGCATGTCCTCAGGAATGAAAAACTACACCGAAACAGTACTGAGCAGAATCCGTGATGATTCCATTTTCTATAGTATTCAATACCAGACAAAAAAAATCTTCAGATATACAATTCATGACTTAGAAGCAGAATATAAAGATGAAATACATGATCGTGAAAAGCAGTTAGTGGAAGTCCAAGAACGTTCTCGCAAATTATTAGAGGTTCAACCCATTGATGGTCAAGTAGCCGAGAAATGTCCAGATTTGTATTTTCAATATAAAGGAGAGATGGCGAATCAAAAATAAACATATACCATTCAGACCCTAAGCTCGAATGTCCTTGTAATGGTAGACACCTCTTCGTTTGGAAACCAGGTCCTCCAGCTCGTAGGCAGTACCTCCTACTAACCTTCAAACTTTGGCTTCGCAAACTTTTGTGAAAGCTTTGCAGATAATTATCGGTTGTTTATCTGCATCGCTAAAAACAATATTACGACAGAATACAATCTTTTTTTTTTTGCTAAACCCCCATGAGATGAAACTGGGGGACTATGGGCCCTTGCAATACACTCGTCAGTGTATTTCTCGAGTAAACACAATCTCCAAACCTCACCCCCTAGAGGAATCTCAATATCTAAACAAGTCAGTATTTTACCTGACCTGAAATTAGGTTATCTGCGAATACAAGGGTAGACGATGTCGGAGGTTATTGTCTGCAATAGAACCACCAATTATTTTCCTAAATCCAATCATAGGTGATTCAATATACTTAAGACTGACAAGATTTATGGTTTTCAGTTATTTTAGAATTTGGTGAATCCAACAAATCATTTGATTCATTTCTACTATTATCAACACCAAAAATTTCACCATATTTTAACTCTTCACCATCATAACAATTAAACTTCCATAAATCCACAACTTGATCTTTTGAACTTGGAAATTTTAAAACTGACATTTCTTTTCCTCCAACCGAGCCTAACAGTTTTGGAAGTTTTAACAAACCCAAACCGGGTTGAACAAATGTTATTGAAAGTCCAAAGCTTCCGGAACGTCCCGCTCGACCAATTCGATGTAAATAAATCAGTGATGGATTTTGAACATCAAGATTTAGTGTTAAATTTATATTTTCTGCATCAATTCTGCGTGACTGTGATTAGAATACGAAAGTTGAATTCTCTTATATTTTTCTAATAATTTAAGACGTTGTGTTTACTCATGTGCGCCACTTATCACATGGCAAGGTTATTCAATAAATTACAATAGCTTTCGGCACGAGATTGAGAATTGGAGGACATTGGACATTGTTTAAGCGCAACCAACCGAAATATGTTTTTCTATTTCCACAATCTTCAATTTCATTTCATTAAGATTATTTTCCTGCTGTGAAATTGCGTAACCAAATTGTTTGATTCCATGTAAAATTGGAATTTCACGTTTTGGTGCGATATCGATTGGATTCGTCATATAACTTCGCAAAATTGTTCGAAATTTTTTTATCTAAAGTTGCACTGGCTTGCTAGCATTTATTTACGATTTCTTAAAACCATTTTATTTAAACCTTCAAGGATTGTATCAGATATAAACATTCGTGAGAATGGTAAATTATCGTCTTCTTTTATATCAATAGTTCGTTCCTTTAGATTGTCTGTATATATAATTATTTATTACAGCCATAAAAAAAATTGGTACAATTAATTGGTACAATTAATTGGTGTTAAAAATTGGAAAAAAATGATTACAAAATGATTTTAAGAAATTATATTCAACCAAAAAGGAAATCATAAACAACCTTAAAAGTTCATGACAGTACAGCAAACGATTATATTCCAATTCAAAGATATTGCACACTGTTTTATGACAAATTTTTAAACAGAAAAAAAATTATGAATTGAATATAAGAAATTATGTTTGACAAAAAAAAACGAGAATAACAACTACAAAAGTTTCTGCTTTGGCGAATTCAATACGTGTGGACAAGCAGGGCGAGTCCCAATTACAAAGATGGATTACTAGCCTTATACAATTACGAAATCGAATCCTAGCTTCGTAACACATTTTGTCTTTCTAAACTGTTGGGATATAGCGTTTTGTGATTCAATTTGTACGATTTTTTTATTTCTAAATTGGATTCAATATTATAGAATTTTTCAAAAGACGCATATTTAAGCAAATGTATTATCTAAATTTCGTAAATTTAACCAACTATTTCTTATATTTTTAAATAAATGCATCGTATCATATTGCAAATGTATAAAACTTTCCGGGAAATCTGGATGACAAAAACAATATAAATTATCTGAACCGAATTTTTTAAACATAAACTGGTTAATTTTATGATTATCAGTGATAAGACTAATAACTTGGAAATCAATTTTTTGTACCAATTGAATAACATTTTTAGTCAACTCATACATATTTTCACCAGTTGGACGAAGAACTGGTACAAGCTCAACTATCTCCTTAAAACTACCAAAAACAGATTTAATCATAAATGCCACTACAGTTCTAGCCATTTGAGTAGATTCATTTTCAGCCATTCCTACAATATTGTAACCCTTATATTGAAATCCTTTCTCAATAAAAATTTCATCAACTAATAAAGCAACAAATTTTTCCCGGTCAGTTACAGATTTGGAAACGTGATTTATAGTCCAAGAGCTAGTGAACCCTTTGGGTAACAGTCGTTCTGTAAGGCTAGAATTTTTTAAAGTGATAAATCATGAAATGTAAAGCACGGAAACCACCTCCTAGCAGGCATCAGCCGTGCACGTCATCATCCCCCATATGTTGGAAAGTATAAAAAAAATTAAAAAAAAAACTTCCTCCTGTAATCTTGAAATTTTTATATGATTTAGCTCATTTATTGTAGAGTACAAAAAAAAATTGACAGGCGATTTTGACGAGCACAAGTATCTTCCAGGCGAATCGAAAGGTGTTACAACCTGCCGGCCGGCTGTCACAACCGACGAAAGCTAGAAAACCGCTGAAAGGATTTCAAAAATTTTTGTTTTTAAAAATAAGTTTACTCAATGGGAAGAGCTGAAAGGAAGATGTGTTCGATAACTGTACCGAAAGTGTGTCAAAAAAATCGTCAAGTGTGTCAAAACAAGGAAATTTGCATATTTTTGGCTCCAAAAACGTTCATTTTAAGTGATTACGGAGAGAAACATTGAGTTTGAAGAAGTCTTGATGATCGGGATTGGTATGTGAGACCAAAAACTAGATTATTGCATTATAAGTTTGTCAAAAAAAAGTTGTCAAGTGTGTCAAAAGAAAGATTTTACTTCGGTTTATTTATTTTTTTACCCAATTTTTTGGAAAAATAAAATTAATCATTTGTTTGACATGCAAATTTATTATCACTATCGAGAAATATTGCCCAAATTATAACAATATCAAAAATTAAAACTTTTTCATAAAATTCTAAAAATATTGCAAAAATTATTACAAAATCAAATATACAAACTTTTTTCAAAATTCAGAAAATATTTCAAAAACTAGAACAAGTTCAAAAATTTTCTATGCCACATTTACGTAATGCAAACAGCTAATTTTTTTTCACATACTTGACAATATTTTTTTGACAAACTTATAACGCAATAAAATTCTCAATAATAATAATATCATGTTCATTATACATTTCATTTTATACAAATAACTAATTTTATTATTTTCTAAAAAAAGAAACGAAATTCTTTCTTTCGACACACTTGACAACATATTTTTGACAAACTTATAATTCCATAATTCTCAATAATAATAATAAAGTTTCAGGTCATACAAATAATTAATTTTATTTTTTTCCGAAAAATTGGGTAATAAAATAAATAAATATCTTTCTTTTGACACACTTGACAACATTTTTTTGACAAACTGATAATGCAATAATCTAGTTTTTGGTCTCACATACCAATCCCGACCATCAAGATTTCTTTAAATTTAATGTTTCTATCCGTAATCACTTAAAATGAACGTTTTTGGAGCCAAAAATATGCAAATTTCATTGTTTTGACACCCTTGACGATTTTTTGACACACTTCCGGTACAGTTATCGAACACATCGTCCTTTCAGCTCTTTCCATTGAGTAAAATTATTTTTAAAAACAAAAATTTTTGAAATCCGTTCAGCGGTTTTCTAGATTTCGTCGGTTGTGACGGCTAGCCGGCAGGTTGTGACACCTTTCGATTCGCCTGGCAGATACTTGTGCTCGTCAAAATCGCCTGTCAGTTTTTTTTGTACTCTACAATAAGTGAGCTAAATCATTTAAAAATTTCAAGCTTACAGGAGGAAGTTTTTTTTTAAAATTGTTTTTATACTTTCAAACATATTGTGGATGAAGACGTGCACGGCTAATTCCTGCCAGGTGGTAATTTCCGTACTTCACATTTCATGACTTATCACTAAAAAAATTCTAGCCTTACAGAACGACCGTTGCCCAAAGGGTTCACTAGCTCTCAGTCTATTATATAATGTTCGTCATTGGTTGGTGTTCTATAGTTTGCCGATATGTGCATACTGGATTTTGTAAATGTCTTCTAGTATCAAAATAAAAAATTTTCTTAAAATTTCATAAATTGCAGTCGAATGTGCAAAAATTAAAAAAGACATTACTATTGTTTCCGTAGAATATTTCGGCATCAATTTATTTAATAACTCTAGTTGGTTTGTTAAAATATCTATTTTGCCAATGTGAGCAAAATCTTCATCGCTGTTTTGGGCTTTTTAAATACATAATAGCCCGTTTTATACAATACTCGCGATTTTCAAATTCAATTTTTTCAATATTTCTGTATCTCGCGAGTAAATTTTCTAACTGGGACGAAAAATTTAATTTTTTATTAATATTGGGCAAAATCGCAAAACTGCAAATCTTTATATGGAACTTCGGATCCATGCAACATTACGTTAACTATCAAACTTTTATTGATACTGATTCGCACAGAAATATTGCATTCCAAATCATCAGAATTTTCGAGTAATACAAATACACACTTTTGTTCATTTTCGAAAAGGAGATTTTTATTAAGTTTAACCTTATCTTAAAAGTTTTGAATAAAGAAATTGTAATCGGCAATAACGTCAGACGAAAATTGTCTGATTTTGCTTCTAACAAGGTCCAAGGAGTTTAACTTTTCAAACTTTTCAAGATCCCGTCTTGGTACGTTTTCAATTGGAACTAAATATCTAGGAAAATTTTGAAAAAATTGAAGGTATCGCATCGCGTCTGAGTTTAATTTGGGAAATTTATTATTTTTTCTTTTAATAAAGTCTGCTTTTCGAAAATGTATTCCCCAAACCGCAGAATATTTTGTAGGGTTCCAGTCGCTTGTACTGTGAATTACGCGAATCCACTTCTCAAACAAATCCTTATCTTTTGGGAATCCAAAAGTAGTAATTGATGGTTGAGAAGAAACATAGCTCGACTTACAACCTGAAACCACACAATGTCGAGGCATTATATAAAATTATATTTATAAAATCACTACAACTAAGTTCAACATCTACACTACACTACATGTTTAATTCATTTGTTAAATTTGTATTGCACAAAATATAAATAATATTAGGAAAAACACTAGGAAGAATTAATTAAATAATATTAGAAATAACACTTAATTTTAAAATTAACACAAATTTGTATCACAAATGTATCACTTCCTAGTAACACTTTTTTCTAATAAAATTACTGATCACAGCACAATTGTTTAGTTATTTTTTCTAAAAACTTTTTATTAACATGCAATAAACTTATTAAAGGTTTTAAATTAATACGTAGGGGAGAGTTGCCATTTGCGTACCACTTAATTTTGAAGGCAGTTTAAATATTCTTTAGTAGGCAGTTTAGCAAATATTATGATTTATATCCATTTGTTAACTATCAAAGGTGCAATTTAACATAATTTTTTAACTATTCATTGATAGATTATTGTGATATGACCAATTTCTTAAGACCATGCAAAAAGTACGATTAAGGACACCGGTATCCTAAATGGTACCACCCAGTTTCCAGTATCGTAACTGATGGGAGGAATTAAAATTAGCTGCTACTTCCATTTGTTCTTCTGTCCATTCACAATAATTCCGCTTTTCCATGCCAAAAAATTCAAAATATTTTTTTTTGTTTTAAACAGTTTATTCACGCGGCAAATTTGACAACAGTATCTTAAATCGTACCAGTACGATTTCGAAAAATACAGTGTGGTACGATTTAGGAATAAGTCGTCCCGTCAAATATTTGAACCTAACCATACAATATTATTATCATATTTCTTAAAATGAATAAAATAAATAATAAAACATAATCAGTTCTCAAAAGTATTTAACACTACCTCAGAAACTGTACAGTTATATGAAATTCAGTCGATTGAAATCATTTAAAATTAATATCAAACCTACCTGAATGTTTTTTTACTTCTATTATTCACAAGAAAATACTTATATTGATTGTTTTTTTGTTTCTACTTTATTGGCTTAGATAAAAGTTAATATGTTTACCACCAGATTGCATAAAACTGTAATAATTATAGAATAATGGCACTGGTACGATTTAGGTGACCAGTACGCATATAGCAACTCACCCCTACCTGTTATAAAACACTTAAAAATAATTAAAATTAGGCGTCAAGATATTCCGCCATTAAGTTTTATATACATATATTTATTATTAAATGTCAAAAAATTTCCGACTGTACTTATGCCCTGTAAATATATGTGTACTTCATGGCTTGTAAAGAAGTGTTAGTTTTGTGTTAGCATATGCATATGTATGCATTTAATATGCATATGTGTGCATATAATGTGACTAAATTAGTAAAAGTAGACATAGAAAATTTTTCTTGCAATTCAAATATTTGAAACGTTAATAAATCAAGAAAGATGATGATGTTATAATAAAATGCTTTTAAAGGAACAAAAGGAAAGAAGTGTGAATTAGTGAAACTTGTTACAGCGAGTATTGTAACAGATCAAGACCATATTTCTTTTCGTCTAAAATCTAATAATCATGTTGTTTTGAATATTTTAAAAGTGTTTTGAACAGTGGCGAAGCGTCGGTATAGAAACACTAGACAGTGTCTACCCAAACATAATATAAATATGAAAGTTTGTTTTCATATTGTTCGCATAATTTCGACTTAATACTATTTTGTCAAACGAAGAAAATCATTAAGTTTTAATACAATAATTTGAACAAAAGCCATTCAGCTAAGTTTCTGACACTTTAATACAAACGTTTCCCAGTTTCCTACAAACAAACAAAAATCTTTTTCTCACGGTAGACGTTTCAAATTATGATTTTTGTTCCTACTTGGATAGACATTTTTGTTTATGTCTATATCTGTTCATATATGTTGTTTCTTCATATTATTTCGGTTTTTTAAGGAACAACAATTAAATAATCTCAAAACAAATGAGCTGGTTGTTGATTTTTGAATTGACATATTATATATGTACTGAAAATAAATATGTACCAACTTTACTGATATACTGTTGATGAAATCAAATAGTATGGCAGTAATTTACAATTTATGATACACAAAATCGATTGATTGTTTAATATTTGAAAAGTTCAGATGATTTCTTTATTCATTGCTCACCAACTAAATTTAGTCTTAGTATAAATTTTTTTACGTGCAACTTATCATGATACGCTGATAAGGTTCTTTTATCCATCTCCTTAACGAATGGAAGTTCTTAGGGAGAGACGATTTACGCTACCTCGCTCAAGTGAGACTATGTGTAATTACTATATCAAAAAAATACAAACAGTATAATATTAGGTTCAATTCTAAATTAATAAATGTCATAAAGTTTTTAGTTAAATGATAATTGTTTTGATTATTTAGTTAAGTTGGGAAAAAAATTTATAATCAAATTTCCCTCGACCGGTGATAAACACTCCAATTTTTTAGAAAATCCCTCAAGCAAGTGGCGTTGCTCTCGGTCTGCGGTCGCGGGCTTATACCAATTTATTTGCATTTGAAATTTTCGGGAGAAATAGTTTAGAAATATGGGAAATTACTCTTGAAATGTTTTGAAGTAAAACTTCTTTAGGTGCGTATTAAGAATTTTGCAACGGAAAGACAAAAAACGAATATAATATTCGGCAAATATACGATACAATTCAATTATGACACACATATAAATGTCGACATATAAATGTCGGAAGTAGTCATTTGAACAAATATATAACCATATATTCATCTCTATAATACTGGTCTGATTTTGAATTTTAAACATATACATGCACACAATTCCAAAAAAACTTAAGTAGAAATTTAAACACAATAAAATAAAAAAGAAATTAGAAGTAAAAAAGGCAAACAAATATTATGTTCGGCAAGTATGCGACAATTCCATTATGTGTATTGTATTTTTTATTCGCTTATTCAGTATCGTATTAAATGTTAAATGAGTTGGACGTGTCGATCTTAGATTTAAATATCTAATAATATAATATTCGTAATATTTTATTGAGTTTCGTAATTTTTTAAATTTATATTTTGAATTGTTCTAGTTTTTTGAAGTAAAACTTCTTTAGGGCTGGCTGGTTGTAGTAGTAATTGTGGTCATGGTAGCCATGGTGGTCATGGTGGTCATGGTAGTCATGGTGGTAATAGTGGTCATGGTGGTCATAGTGGTAATGGTGATCACGGTGTTCACGGTGGTTATGGCGGTCATGGTGGTCACGGTGGTCATGGTGGTCATTGTGTTCATTGTGGTCATGGTGGTCATAGTGGTCATGGTGGCTATGGTGGTTATGGTGGTCACGATGGTCATGGTGGTTACGGTGGTCATGTTGGTCATGGTGTTCACGGTGGTCATATTGGTTATGGTGGTCATGGTGGTCATGGTGGTTATAGTGGTTATGGTGGTCATGGTGGTAATGGTGGTCACGGTGGTCATGGTGGTTATGGTGTTCATGTTGGTTATGGTGGTCACGGTGGTCATGGTGGTCACGGTGGTCATGGTGGTCATGATGGTCATAGTGGTCATGGTGGTTATGGTGGTCATGGTGGTCATGGTGGTTATGGTGTTCACGGTGGTCATGGTGGTCATGGTGTTCACGGTGGCCATGATGGTCATATTGTTCATGGCGGTCATGGTGGTCATGGTGGTAATAGTGGTCACGATGGTCATTGTAGTCATGGTGTTCATGGTGGTCATGATGGTCGTGGTGGTGTCACGGTGGTCATGGTGTTTAGAGTTTGCATCCCGGGCGGGAAAAAATATTTGTGTTGATTAAATTTGTTTTGTTAAATAGAAAAATGAGTGGTGTAATCTTTGCACGCGGTTGAAATAAATTTCTTTGGCTACTGTGGCAGGTATTAATAAAAAGATGAAATATAAAATAAATAAGTCATATTGCAATTTAGAGCTGCATTTCTTGATAATATAATTTGCAGCATGTGTAATAAAAAGTAATATTTACATAATGTATGTGTAACATAATTGAAATATGAAATTAGAGGTTTATGACAAATTTGCTAAATTTTTTGAAAAATGCATCAATTGTTGTACCAATTGTTAAATTAAGTGGACATGCATTCATCGTGAAATTTAATTTGTAATACGTTGTAAGACTTTGAAAAACATGTAAATATGGCTTTTTATTACACATTGTTGCAAATTATATTATCAAGAATATTAGAAAGAAACTCTAAATTTCAATATGATATATCTATTTTATTTTATATTTAATATTTTTAGTAATACCTGCTGCAGTGGCCAAAGAAGTTTTACTTCAACAGCGTGTAAAGACTACGCACTTCATTTTTTGCTTTACTAGTTCGGTCTGAAAGACCTAAGTATTACAATCTCGAACCAAAAGTGAAAATCTTTCTCCCAATTTTATGGAATTTCTGGACGCTTTAGATCATAACGATTCTAAAAAAGAAAAAGCTCGGTCTGTCTGTTGGCCGTCCGTCTGTTGGTCGGCCGTCACAGCAGTTAACCTAATGGATAGAGCCGAAAGGACAATGTGCTCGATAGCTGTACCGAAAGTGTGTCAACAAAATCATGAAGTGATTCAAAACACGAAAATTTGCATATTTCTTGCTAAAAACGATAATTTTAAGCGAAAATGATTAGTAACGTTAAATGTCGAGAAATCTTGATGGTCGGCATCTGTATGTGAACTTGATTATTGTATTATAAGTGTGAAAAACGGTTAAGTGTGTCAAAAGAATGATTTTCATATTTTTTGTTCCCAATTTTTTGAGAAACATTCAAACATTTTTGACTAGAAAGGTATAAAACATATAAAAGTAATTATATGTTTTATGCCTTTCCGTTTTATTGTCATCCAACATGAAATGCAACTAAACATTAAATTTGACATGAACTGTGTCAAAAAAATCCTTAAGTGTGTCATAAAAATGATTTTCTTTTATTTTTTAACCAACTTTTTGTAAAACAAAATTAATTTTTTGTATGACTTGAAATGTAATTGAACATGAAATTGGACATGGAATATGATTCTTTCCAAGTTCAACTCCTCCTAACTTATAGGATTAGTAGACAAATATCTAGTTGTTGCAGATTGAATATCGTTTTATAACAAACATTGTAATTATTGGGGAGATGTTTCTTGAGTAATTTTTTGTGTGATTCCAGATTCCACGACTTCTGAACAACAGGAACAGTTGGAAATTATGGATTAATTTTCGCAATATTTTTGGAAATTCAATCTATGATTTTGGAAAAGTTTGAATTTTTGATTTGTTATAACTTTTGCAATATTTTAAGAATTCTAGGAAAAGTTTGAATTTTTGATTTTGTTATATTTCTTGCATTAATTTTGGAATTTTGAAAATAATTTCAATATTTGATTTTTAAATAATTTTTAGAAAATTTTTGAAATTTTGAAATAGATTAAATTTTGAATTTTATTATAATTTTTGGAATATTTGAAAGTTGTACGTGTACTTTTACTTGTACTTTTACAAAGAATTTTATGGTTAATATCCATCACTGCCCAAAACTTAAAACAATGTTTTTGTTAATCTCTTCTTACAATATCCTATATCTTTAGTTCAAAATATTTTTATTTCAAAATCTATAAATTTTTTTATTTTGATTTAGATTGAACAATCTTTTTTAAATATTTTGCTTGCGGCGCTTAAAAAATATAGTATATGAAGCACGGACGTAAGCCATTTGGGACTTAATGTGGGTTCAAATCTCTGTTGACGCCACATACGTCCAAAAACCTCAGCTTTCTGTCCTTTCATCTTAATGTACTAAATTTGGTTTCTACTGCTATATTAATCAAACTTTTGAATATGTCTACCCTAGCTTCAGAAGCACGTTTCGCCACTGGTTTTGAAAATGGCATTGTTTTTCAACAGAGACATTTTAGTGACAACCGACAACCTCTCAGAAGAAGACCATTAAAAAAATAAAAGATCGAACATCTAGTATCAACAAGTTAATGCCATTGTTATAAATTGTAATAATTATATTTTTTAAAATAGATTTAAAAATTTCGTCTTTATCACCATAGAGCATTCGGCTCAAATTGTTTTTGACTAAGAAAACTAAGAAAAATCGACGATTATCCGCAAACATTTTGTACAGTGTGTGTAGAATGGTCCAACTTTAGAGATGGGATAGTTTTTATGTTGATTAAAAGCCTTAATATTTTTTAATTGCGAATTAAATGTTAAATATGTAAATTATGGCGGTGTAAATTAATTAGTTTACTGTCAAACCTGCTTTATCGACTTTTTAACCATCCGTGTAGGGCCCATATAGGGCCCATTTCTCAAAAATGCCAATGAAATTGAAATATTGACGTTTCTCGCTGAAATATTAGTTTTTGTTTTGCTTTATTTTCTTCCACAAAAATTAAATTACGAAAAAATAATTATTGAAAAACAAATTTTATTTGAATTTCAACACAATCTGTCAAAATTTACTCAAGTAGGATAGCAGAGAAAATTGAAATTTTTTAGTCGATTTGCAGATTCAATTTCAATTTCAATTTCAACGAGAAATGGGCCACAGCCATAGACTATCAAATATGTTATTTATTGAGCGATTATTTTGTTCCGGTGTTTGCCGCAATAGCGCTGCAAAAGAGAAAAAAAGAATAAATTCCAAAAAAGTTATATGGGATTTCATACAAAACACAACATAAATAATTTTACAAATTATCGGTTGTAATACCACGAGTCATTGAAATTTTTTCGAAAATTTTTTGATTTTACGAATTAAATTATTTAGCAACACTGCGAATCAAAGCGCACAATAAACCACGAGTCCGAAGGACGAGTGGTTTAAGTAGTGGTTTGATTGAGCAGTGTTGCTTAAAAATAATTTAATGAGTAAAATTGAAAAATTTTCGAAAAAATTTCAATGAAGAGTGGTATTTAATGAGATAATTTTTTTTTAGTTATAACTTTGTTTAAAATATAATTATTAGTTTCTAAATAAAATTCTTTCTACAAAATATTCAATAATACAAAATTATGTAAAAATGCAATTCACAAAAAATAAAAATGTCCGTTTTCATTCACAAATGGTTGCATGTTTATGTTTATTTCTCAAAAATAAATTACAAATTTATAACAGTTATGCGCCTACTAAGATAAAATTAAATTTCATTTTGTTAGAAGAAAAAATGTCAACAAAGAATTTTCATAACGACAAAGCAAAATTATCGACGACAAGAAGAATTGCCGACAGTTAAAGCAAAGCCTACTGTTTAAATATCATAGTTTGTATGAATGAAAAATAAAATTTCTGACAGCAAAAAAAATTATCGGTTGTAATACCACGAGTCATTGAAATTTTTTCGAAAATTTTTTGATTTTACGAATTAAATTATTTAGCAACACTGCGAATCAAGGCGCACAATAAACCACGAGTCCGAAGGACGAGTGGTTTAAGTAGTGGTTTGATTGAGCAGTGTTGCTTAAAAATAATTTAATGAGTAAAATTAAAAAATTTTAGACAAAAATTTCAATGAAGAGTGGTATTTAATGAGATAATTTTTTTAATTATAATTTTGTTTAAAAGATAGTTATTAGTTTCTAAATAAAATTTTTCTACAAATTATTTAATAATACAAAATTATGTAAAAATGCAAATAATAAAAATGTCCGTTTTCATTCATAAATATTTGCATGTTTGTTTATTTGTCAAAAATATATTACAAATTTATGCGCCTACTAAGATGAAATTATATTTCATTTTGTTAGAACAAAAAATGACAACAAAGAATTCTCATAACGACAAAGCAAAATTATCGACGACAAGAAGAATTGCCGACAGTTAAAACAAAGCCTACTGTTTAAATATCATAGTTTGTATGAATGAAAAATAAAATTTCTGACATCAAAAAAAAATTATCTATGAAATTTCTCATTTTACTACAATGAATAATTTAAATTTCTTTATAAACTATTACTGATTAATAATATTATTTCCTTCTGTCCGTAAAACAAATACGAAAAATATGGAGGGGCTGAAATCTCACAGCTCTGAGATATCAAGACTTCGGTCTGGGTTAAGGATTTTGATATGGTTTTCGGCAAAAAACTTTTATGAGGACATGGCTTTTAGTTTTGGACAGCGATGTATATCAAACATAACTCTTTGTTAAAGTATAAGTATTTTTTTATCTCTGTTTAGAAATTTATTACAAAACTAACACGAAACATCAATACGATGGCGGAAAATTATAACAGATCATAAATTAACATAATTTAGTGAAAAGATGATACACTCAGCAAACTACTCAAAACCCTCTTCATTTAGCGTTTCGAGAAAATATTAGAAAATCACAAATTCATATTTCTTTCAAAATTCCAAAAATATTGTAAAAATTAAATAAAATCAAACTTTTTTCAAAATTCCAAAAAAATTTCCAAAAATTAGATTAAATCAAATATTTATTTAAAATTTTTCTAAATTACAATAATATTCCTAAAAATTCTTAAAAATTCAAACTTTTCCAGAATTCTAAAAATATTGCAAAAATCATTACAAAATCAAAAATTGAAACTTTTTTCAAAATTCGAAAAAATTATAATAATATCAAAAATTTAAAATTTTTCAAAATTTTAAAAATATTCCAAAAATTCTTATAAAATAAAAATTAAAACTTTTTCCAAAATTCTAAAAATATTGCAAAAATTATTACAAAATCACATATGCAAACTTTTTTCAGAATTCCAAAAAGATTTCAAAAACTATAACAAATTCAAAAATTTCCATGTCAAATTTCATTTTCAATTACATTTACGTCATAAAAACAACTTTTCCAAAAAATTGGCTAAGAAAATAAATGAAATCAATTTATGACACACTTGACATTTATTTTTTTGACAAACTTATAATGCCATAATTCTCTATAGAAATAATAAAATTTCGTGTCATTCAAATAATTAATTTTATTTTTTTCCAAAAACTTGGGTAAAAAACTAAATAAAAATCTTTCTTTAGACATACTTGACAACATTTTTTGACAAACTTATAATGCCATAATTCTCAATAATAATAATAAAATTTCATTTCAAAAACAAATAATTAATTTAATTTTTGTCCAAAAAATTGGGTGTGAAACTAAATAAAAATCTTTCTTTTGACACACTTGACAACATTTTTTTGACAAACTGATAATGCCATAATTCTCAATAATAATAATAAAATTTCATTTCAAACAAATAATTAATTTAATTTTTTTCCAAAAAATTGGGTAAAAAAATAAATAAAAATCTTTCTTTTGACACACTGGAAAACTGTTTTTGACAAACTGATAATGCCATAATTCTCAATAATAATAAAAAAAATTGATTTCAAACAAATAATTAATTTTATTTTTTTTTCAAAAAATTGGGTAAAAAAATAAATAAAAATCTTTCTTTTGACACACTTGACAACATTTTTTTGACAAACTTATAATGCAATAATCTAGTTTTTGATCTCACATACCAATTCCTACCATCAAGATTTCTCCAAATTCAATGTTCTTACTCATTATCACTTTAAATGAACGTTTTTTAAGCAAAAAATATGTATATTTCCTTGTTTTGACACACTTTACGATTTTTTGACACACTTCCGGTACAGTTATCAAACACATTGTCCTATCGGATCTTACCATTGAAAGTACCTATATTTAATATTCAAAATTTTTCAAATACCTTCAGACGTTTTCTAGATTTCGTCGGTTGTGACGGCCGGCAGACAGACATACATTTTTTTTTGCTTTTTTAGAATCAGTAGGTCCTAAAACGTCGAGAAATGCCAAAAAAGTGGGGGTAAGAATTTCACTTTTAGCTCATGAATGTAATACTTAGGTCTTTCAGACCGAAGTAATAGGTTCAATTTTTCATACTTTGTATGGGAAATTTTTGCAATTTTTATGTTTCTTTTTTGAGCGACTTAAGAATAATATTTTATATATTACGCTTAATTACGCTCGATAGGATAGTTTTTATCTCAATTACAAGTTTTAATATTTTTAAATTGCGACTTAAATGTTAAATGTGGTTCATAAACCATCTTTCAGATGGCGGCATAAATTAGTTAAGTGACACAACTTAATCATGGACTTTTTAAGTGTGTGTGAGCGAATGGCCAAATTACGACGCAAACCCTACTTTTTCTGTTATTATTGGTGTCCACAGTTTATTGTAAAACTTTATTGGTCAACGCCGTCAACAATTTAGTTATAACAATTTATTGGAAGACTTATTGTTCAACACATTCCAAAATTTGCTATAATAATTTGTTGGAAAACTTAGTGGTCAACATCGTCAACAATTTGCTTATAACAATTTTTTGAAAAACTTATTGGTCAGCACCCTCAAAAATTTGCTATGACAATTTCTTGGCAAACTTTGTGGTCAACACCTTCAACAATTTGCTATAAAAATTTATTAGAAAACTCATTGGTCAACACTGACCACAATTTCTTACAATAATATATTGGGAAACTTATTGGTCAACATTATCAACAATTTGTTCTAACAATTTATGGATCAACATCGACCACCATTTATTATAACATTGCTTAGTCAACCATTTATTCACATAGGATGATGTACTAGATTAAATTATTTAGGCATTAGTGAAACATTTACCTAATATTTGTTAAATACAATTATTAGTAATATTGTTGTGTGTGCGATGCTATCGGTTTGTTTGAACTTTGGGGTCTCGTCAGAGTCCTTGTTCTCCGTCTTCGCTTGCTTAGTTCCGTTTACACAGTCCACTTTGAATGCATATCTGATCATTTGTACTGAGCTGGTGGAAATTACTTCTCAGACACTGTAATGGACATCAACCCTTATGACAAATGTACTAAAACTTTGTTCTTCGTAGATAGTAATATACTATCCGCAATCTTTGAAAATGTGTTTACCCATATGTTCAAAAGACTTTTCATCACAGCCTTTCACAATTGTATTAAATTCTTAAGTATGTTTTATCATTTAAAATCTTTAATGCTGTTACTACATAGTGTAACACTATTTACTCATGTTTCTTTTGTTCTACATTCCAAAACAAAAAAAAAATTGCAATAAAGGGGTTTTTATGGTGAGAACTAAGTCTTCGCCATACAGTTTTCAATTATTTCTTTTCGTTTGTTTTTTTTTTTTGAGTTTTCTAGTCAGTTGGAGTTTGGCAAGTTTGAACGACAAGTTCGTTTTTTTAATTGGTGGAACAGTTGAGTTGGAAGTTGAGTTGATTTTTAACATGAAAGTCAAATTGATGTATAAACCAATTTTTTGAGTGTAAATAATATAATAACTTTCAATACAATATTTTATATTTTGTTAATGGTGAAAGTGGATAAAAAAAGAATGAATAACAAAATATGTTTATTATTATAAAGTTGATATATGATTGATATAAATAAAATGCATTGGAATTCGAAGTAACCTCATACCATCATACTTATATGGTAAGAAGGAAAGACCTGGTGAGTGTAACGCATATTGTTAAATTACGGTTGTTTATTATAACCTGTTTAGAATTTTAATATTATTTTTGTTTATTATAAGTGGTTTTAAATTTTAATTACAGTGTGTTAATTAGTTTGAATAGGGAGAGTTGTGACATGACAGTTGCCCTTCTGGAAAACCTAGGTGGCAAATGAGGCACGCATTTCGATTGTGTTTATTTTAAATTTTCTTGTGTGTGAGGTTGGTCAGAAGAACCTTCGCTCGAATGAGCTAGCTGAAGGGTAGATTAGCGTGCGCAACTATCTAGTGGACTTGCACGGTCTACCTCATCTCATAATACAAGATTTGTTTTTCTTTTCTTTTTTTTTGTTTTTATTTTACACATCATACAAAATTACCAAAGCAAACAAATTTTCGGTTGTAATACCACGAGTCATTGAAATTTTTTCGAAAATTTTTTGATTTTACGAATTAAATTATTTAGCAACACTGCGAATCAAGGCGCACAATAAACCACGAGTCCGAAGGACGAGTGGTTTAAGTAGTGGTTTGATTGAGCAGTGTTGCTTAAAAATAATTTAATGAGTAAAATTGAAAAATTTTAGACAAAAATTTCAATGAAGAGTGGTATTTAATGAGATAATTTTTTTTAATTATAATTTTGTTTAAAAGATAATTATTAGTTTCTAAATAAAATTTTTCTACAAATTATTTAATAATACAAAATTATGTAAAAATGCAAATAATAAAAATGTCCGTTTTCATTCATAAATATTTGCATGTTTGTTTATTTGTCAAAAATAAATTACAAATTTATGCGCCTACTAAGATGAAATTATATTTCATTTTGTTAGAACAAAAAATGACAACAAAGAATTCTCATAACGACAAAGCAAAATTATCGACGACAAGAAGAATTGCCGACAGTTAAAACAAAGCCTACTGTTTAAATATCATAGTTTGTATGAATGAAAAATAAAATTTCTGACATCAAAAAAAAATTATCTAACAAATTTAAAAAATTCGCAAAAATCAAAATTAACAAATATTTAAATACATTTCAAACAAATATCAGAATTAAAAAATAACATAAAAACAAAATAATAAACAATTACCAAAAAAAATCATATCAGTCCATCCATTTTCAGGAGGCCCAGCTGACACACAATGCTGCTTTTGGCTAATTTGACATATTGATTGGTGAAAGTCATAGTAACTCAAAGGGTAACCGAATGAAAATTTCATGGAGAAAAGACAGAGGGTTTCGCAAAAAAGATTGGTCGTGATGTAAATTGACGGTTCTTTTGCCGCGAATAACACCAAGGATAGACAGCAAAAATAGGACCATTAGAGAGGAAAACCCAAACAAAAATACTAAAAAGAATCAAAACTTAAAACATAAAATTCAACCAAAAAATATAACAAATAAACTTTTGAAGAAAAATACAATTTTGAACACTAAATTCCAAAAAAATTGTTACGAAATTGGAACTTTTACGAAATATTATAATATTACTTTACACCGGAAAGCTCAAAAAAATGTATGAATACTGTAATATTACACCGGTACACTGAATTTATACGACAAACTAATTAACACTTGCAAATCTCTTAATATGAATCACTTTGAATATAACTATTAATTTACTAACAGAGATAATAAATAATTTAAAAAAACAAATACAAAATTATATAAATTAAAATAAAAAAAACAACTTACATTAATTTATCTTGAATGATGTCTTCTTCATGTTTTATTTTACGTCTTCGTTTATCTTCCGTGATAACTCCCTTTATTAACAGAGTTCCCCAGACATTTGATTTAAAATAGTAAGTATTTCAGTTTTCTTAAGACGCATCCTTAACGGTGAACTTTGATCTAAACAATTCTCCTCAAAATGCTGCGAACAAATTACATCTGCGGTTTCCAAGGTTTTAAATTTAGTGCTTTTAACCATGCATTTAAATATTTTGTATCGGTTTGAAATCTATGACATGTTATTTTATTTCTATTATGCATTTCATAACGATTTGAGTCCACACATTTACATACACAACATTTCATAACTATTATAACTGCATGTCCAAATAAAACACAAAACGAGCAGATAACATAATTTTTTTCTTAAAAAACTCAAGTTTTCTATTTTTTCTTGGTTCTGTCATATTTATATATATAAATAGTTTTTTTTGCTGAAAATCTCAATTCTGATTATCATTTTAGACAATTTACAAATGAAAATAAATAAACATTCAATTAATAGAATTTATTGAGAACCATTATTATAATTTATTAACTTAAAACTTTAATTTTGCGATCACACACAATTTGTTGGATTTAAATTTATATACTCACTGAACATTTAAAAATTATATACTAACTCAAATTTAAAATTATACTAATTGTCCGATCCAAACAACTTGATCTTTTATATAGCATATTATCGATCTTCTGTTTCATTTTCCAATAAATCACTCTCGTTTTGTTAAAAAAAAAAATTATTTATCCAAACATTTTTATTAATTGAAATTGAGTGACGTAACTAAAACGTCAACAGTAGTACAAACAAATGTAGCTACGTTTACCACAATTAAAGAGAATAAATTAATGAATTTAAATACTATTATTTCAAAGTAAAAAATTGAAAATAGTCCGTCGTTACAAAATTTTACTAAAAACAAAAAATGCTCTAACCTCTAAAATAAAAGACGGTTGGAGTTGGAGTTGGTGGCGTTGGAGTTGACTGAGTTTATTGGTGAATTCCGGATCACTGATATTAACTCAAACAAAAAATTTAAAACTAAATTGCAATTTTCTACAGTTTCTGCAGTGTCATTAATTCTTTAAATTCTGGTACAAAATCTTCTATTCCCCCTATTATTGGTTATAATTATTTGCTCTGAGCTCCACTGTTTTGGAAACTCCTAAAGAAATACACCAAATCCAGTCTTCAGGAGCTAATATGAATTAATTGCACTTCAATCCCAAAATAGTCGCCAAACTTTTAAAGGGATTAAACATCAACAAAGCCTCAGGAATAGACAATATTCCACCCATTATTTTAAAAACCTTTTCGAAAAAAGTTGCACGAACTTTGACTAAGATATTCTACCAATCCTTTGGTATATTTCCCTCGTGCTGGAAGTTGGCCAATGATGTTGGACAAAAGATGAACTACCGATCTATTAAACTATGTACACAGCATACTTGATAAAGGTGGTGAAACGTACGTTATCGCTTTTGATATCTCCAAGGCATTCGATCGAGTCTAGCATGCCAGCTTGATCAACAAGCTCGTTGCGTATGGTTTTCTTCTCAATGTTACAAAACTGATTCAAAATTTTCTATCCAACCGATACATTTCGGTCTGCTTCGACGAATTTTCGTCTGAGTCTAAACTAACTAACGCTGGTGTACCTAAAGGATCGGTACTGTCCCCAACCCTATTTTTGATTTAAAACAACGAATTGCTGCAAATCACCAGCAACCCAATAAATAGTTTTGCAGATGATAATGCTCTGCACAAGTCTTTCGAACCCCTTCCTTCAAAAGATAAAATTCACGAGCTTATTAATTTCGCTGCTTAAATGTGAATAAAGACCTAAAAAAAGTCGCCGATTGGGGTGACACAGCTGTTGATTGTTTCCAGATCAAAGACCGAGTTCCCCAAAGATATTTTACTCAGTACCTATGTGTGATAAACCAATAGGTGAATGTAAAAACATTTGTTTATTGGGTGTCACAGTTTCATATGACCTACTCTGGAATGACCATGTAATGGCGATGGTAAAAAGTGGTCTAAAAACTCGACCTCCTAAATAGATGCAAAAAAATTTTCACTCTATACCAATTGCTCCATGTTTATAAGTCCTATATTTGACCCTGTATGGAGTACTGTTGTCAAGTTTGGGGTGCTGCTTCTGTTTCCATCTTGGCTCTCTTGACTCTGTTCAAAAGCGGGTTATACGAATTGTGGGTGATCGAGCTTTGACATCAAAACTTGATTCTCTACAACATCGTTGCACTGTTGTTGACCTCGTTGTTTTTTACAAATATCATCATCAAGTGCTCAGATGAAATCAGCAGCATCAAATGCCTCCCTGCTTCAAACTTTTTCTTACCCCCGTTTCACTCGGCAATCGGCTACCGCAACCAGTCAAACGGTCGAGATCCCGCGCTGTCATACTGGCAGATCGCAGAAAGACTTCTTTGTCCGAACTGCAAACATATATAGAATAGTTGGCGGAATATAGTGGTGGTTTCAATCCACAGGAGTATAAAAAAAACGTTCATCAACACCTTAGAGACTCTGTTCAAAAGCGGGTTATACGAATTGTGGGTGATCGAGCTTTGACATCAAAACTTGATTCTCTACAACATCGTTGCACTGTTGTTGACCTCGTTGTTTTTTACAAACATCATCATCAAGTGCTCAGATGAAATCAGCAGCATCAAATGCCTGCCTGCTTCAAACTTTTTCCTACCCCCGTTTCACTCGGCAATCGGCTACCGCAACCAGTCAAACGGTCGAGATCCCGCGCTGTCATACTGGCAGATCGCAGAAAGACTTCTTTGTCCGAACTGCAAACATATATAGAATAGTTGGCGGAATATAGTGGTGGTTTCAATCCACAGGAGTATAAAAAAAACGTTCATCAACACCTTAGAGCGCAAGTTGTTGTGGAATCTACGTCTTAAAAGGTATTTATGTGTTGTTGTGACAAATATTGTAAACCCTATAGCAACACTTTTTATTTAAAAAAAAAACCTTTCAAAAAAAAATTCTACAGTTCAAAAACAAACTTAAAATTTCAAAATATCAATCATAAAACAAAAAATTTCAAACAAAAATTATTTAGAAAAAATTTCAAAATTTAAACATTAAAAAATTCGATATTTAAAAAAACTTTAAAGAATCAAAATAAATGTTTAAAAATTCTAAATTTACCTAAAAAATTAAACAAGTAGTTTTTTATTGTAGAAGATGATAAAATTGCACTTTATCTTCGAGAGCGATTTTAACTTTTTTATTTTAACTTTAAAATTTAACTAGTCACTAGTCACTAAAATACATTTTTGTTTTGTTTCACTCCAAAACTTCGACCTTATTACACTGCACAAGGCCACACCACTCAATCTCGATTCCAGAAAACCAACTCAACTCCAATCTTCCACCTTTAAAACCACTCAACTGTTGTAACTATCAAACCTCAACTAATAAAAATTCAATTTATTTCTCATAGCACGAACGATGAAAAAAAACTCCGTGGTCAGCATAAACTTTCTTTTAATTTTCATAATTATGTAAAAAAATAATAAGAGGAAAATAGAAAAAACATGAGTGCACGAGCTTCAAGAAGTATCAAATTTTAGCAATACTTTAAATAATTGAGAAGTATAGTGACTTCAAAGATCTCTATAGTATATTACTATAGGTAAAGAGGACGGAAATGGAAGTACAACTCACACGTAATATCTTGCCCATTACAGGACCGGACGAAATCAAGATTTGAAATGGGAGCCGGGCTCGAACACAAACCCCGAGATAGACTCTCAGGCTCTACCGACTGAGTTAGCCGGGCCAGACAAAACAATTATTTACCAAAAGTAAAAAAACAAAGCGAAAAATAAAACAAAAATAATGACAACCAAAAAAATATAAGTAGCAAAAAAAAAGTATAAAATAAAGTTAAAAAAAACTAACGGAGGAAACTAGAAAAAGCCATTGGGATAGGAGGCAGCAGAATAATTGAGCTGAATCTTAAAAAAATCGAAAATACAAAAAAAAAAAAATTCGGCTTACACGCATAATAAACAAAAAGGGAGTTGTGGAAGAGTGTTTCGGTGAAATCGAAGGATGACCAGAAGACAGATGTAGTCTAACTATGGCTCCGAAAGCCAAGGGCTAGCATTTTCCTGCCTACTGTTCCCTGGCAAGCCAAAAACAGCACCGGAATACCCTGTGTTGAGAATAAAGAGGCTGGTTTTAAGGATAGAGATGTCAGTCACAGCAGCCCGAACGACAGGCAATCCATTTCCCTGTTATCGTCATCTGATCTACGTTCTTCCTATTCTCCAACGGGTTACGATCTAACGAATAGAATTCTCGAAGACAATGGAAGTTAAACTTAATGAGCGTAACACTTGCCGGACATGACCTCATCGAGAACCCGTGAACGTGGTGAAATAATCAAGGTGGGATGATCTAGATGGTAAACCACCAGGGGTCAACAACATCTGGGCCATATCACTTCACCACTCACGACCCTCTCGCAGCAGCCAATTTTCACCCAACTAAGGTATGCGGTATCGTAATCCCCGGTAAGAATACGTCTGAAGAACCTTTCCTACCCTTGCGGTTTTAAACTAAATATCAGGGACTGAAACCCTGAAAAAATTGGGTTCAGGTTCAGATTCGGGTTAATCAAAATAGAAAGTTCGGGTTCAGGTTCGGTTCAGGGTTCGGTTCGGGTTCAAAATTTAGAAAAAGAGTACAATATATTTTATTTATTTGTCAAAAAACTTTATTTATTTTTCAAAAAAATTCTCATTTAATTTAAAAATCAAAGTATTTTTTAAATTTTCTTCTTTTAAATTTGCTCTTTGTGGTGACAATACAAATTTCAAAGCTGAAAAAGCCTCTCTACGCTTACTTGCGTAGGAAAATATGTATTTTTTTATATTTATTAATGAACCCGAACCTGAGTTTTTTGGATTCGGGTTTGGGTTCAGGTTCATGGTTTATAAAAAGACCGAACCTGAACCCATTTGGGTTCAGGTTCGGGTTCGGTTTCAGTCCCTGCTAAATATACAAGATAAACTCATACCTGAAAATTTGTCTGCGTGTCAGGACTTAAAAAAATCTTGCCTTTCGGCTACAGAACAAACTTAATAAAACAAATAAGCCTTAATAAAACTAACAGAATTGTCTGCGCGTTAGGACTTACAAGGATTTTGCCTTTCGCCCACAGAACAAAACTGAACACAAAAAAAACTGAAATCACAAATGTTGCCTGCGCGTCAGGACTTGCAGGATACCTTGCCCTTCACAGAACAACCTCAGACAAAACCACACTCACACATCCATACACAGAACAACGCGGAATTACACAAATTCATACAAAGAAACAAGAAAAAAATTTTCTCGTACAAAAACTAAAAACAATATATAAAAAATTTATACATTTTATATACATATCCTAAAATAAACAACAAAAAAAATCTTAAAATGGAAGAAATGACCACAGGACACAAGCTGGGTCATGTGCAGAGAATTAGGATTAGGAGCCATAATGACTGAGCATGTGTCGAACGCAACGAATTAGTAAAAAAATGAAACGAATTTGGGGAGGGGGAAAGAAACGAAACTTCCAAAACCAAACTAGAATGAATTGGAGACAAAAAAAAATTCAAACACATATAAAGTAAAACGTCAAACTTCGATTTGTTGAAAAAACAATTGAGAAAAAAAACACCAAAGAAACAAAAAAAAAAATTTCACAAAAGAAAATCAAATTTACTAAAACTAAAATTTGAAATTCTCTTTAAAAACGTTCAAAAATTGAAAAAAAAATCTCAATAAAATTAGCAATAAACTTTTATAAAAAAAATTTGTGGAAACAAAATTTCCAAAAAAATAAAACAATGGTGAGTTGGGGATTGGTAGTTGAACGCAGTCGAGTGTTGAGCTGTTGAAACCAATCAAAAGGTTTCAAAATCAGTTTTCAAAAAATTTCAAAATTACAAACAAATTCAAAAAAAGCTAAAAAGGAGTTGGTTGGTTGAGTTCACGATCGAGAGTAGGTAAAAATTTTTAACACCAAAAATTCAAAATATCAAAAACTTGTTTAAAAAAATTCAAAAATTACAAGAAATTATCAAAAATTCAAAAATTACTAAAATATTCATATATAATATCACGAGTCGTCAAATAATAGTCGATTATTTTTCATATTCATTATTACGAATGTCACTTGAGGTCCCGAGTGCGCGTAGCGCACGAGGGAAATTTTTAACCTCAAATGGCATGAGTGGTAATGTTGAAAAATAATCGACTAATAATTTGGTGACGAGTTGTATTTAGCAGACAATTTAACGAACAGAAATAGTAACATTATTTCATACAACATACTCATACATAATAAAATATTATTTCATCTTAGTCGGCGCATAAATGTTATAAATTTGAAATTTATTTTTGACAAATAAACATAAGCATGCAATCATTTATGAATGAAAACGGACATTTTTACTATTTGCAAATTGCATTTTTACATAATATTGTATGTGAATTTTTATTTTAAATTAATATATTAAGTAGGCGGAAAATATTTGAAAATATTGGCTGTTCCTTCCTACCAGAAAAAAATAATCGAAACAAATCGTTTTGATTTGCTAAAAAATAGTAAATGAAGCGTTTTGATTGGACCTTATTAAAACTTTATTTAGTGAGTTGAATTGTCACCTCTATAAAAAAAATATAAAGAAATTAAAATTGACAAAAACCTAAAAATTTATATAAACCAAAATTTTTGAAAAAAGAATTCTAAAATTAAAAAACAAACATTATAGACTGAGAGCCAGTGACCGGCAGACTTACGGTATTTTAGCAAACTCCATATTGATGCTAGGTATAGTTTTTCACCTGCCGTAGTTGAAATGGGTATTCACTATCCCCGCCGATGGTTCCTTTGGGCAGGTCAAAAAACGTAAAAATTGACTTCAAAAACGTGATTTCAGCAAGTCTGCCGTTTTAATATTTTAAAGTATACAATCTTTTTTTAGTAAAAAATCCAATGGCAGACACCTACTCCGGTTCCGAGTATTTTTTTTTAAATTTCAAAGTTTTAAAATTTCATGAAAATTTACTTTATTGTCCAGTAACTTTATACATCACAACATTCGTCAAATCTGGTAATTCTGATTTTTTGCAGACTTGTTCATGATGTTGGCCTAATGAATAATCCAAGATTGTGACCTCGAGCGCCGAACGCAACTTTGTCAAAAATCAAAAAAACCGCGAAAAAACCGTTATTTTTTCAAATTCTGGCGATTATAACCCTAAAGGAATAGTTTTTTTTTATACTTTCTTAGGACGGTTTTAAAGTAGACTAAATTTGCTACAATATGATACTAGAACTGTCTCTGTAGACCCACTAGCTTCCGAGATTAAGCCCCAAAAATCGAAAAAATCGTTATTTTTTCAAATTTTGGTGATTATGGCCCTAAAGCACTAGTGTTTGAAAAAAAAGTAGACTAAATTTGCTACAATATGATACTAGAATTGTCTCTGTAGACCCAATAGTTTCCGAGATTGAGCCTTTCAAAGTTTATCATTTTTCAACTTCGCAATATTTCGCAATATTTTGCAATATTTTAGACATTATTTTAGTCACTCGAAAATTCATTCAGAACGACAGAATCGCAAAAAATTGCGGATTTCGAAAAAAATGTTAAACTTAGAACTGCTTAATCTAGGAAACTATTCTACAGAGATATTTCTAGTATCATTATGTAGCAAATTTAGTCTACTTTAAAACCGTCCTAAGAAAGTATAAAGAAAAATCTAGTCCTTTAGGGTTATAATCGCCAAAATTTGATAAAATAACGATATTTTCGCGGATTTTTCGATTTTTGACAAAGTTGCGTTCGGCGCTCGAGGTCACAAACTTGGATTATTCATTAGGCCAACATCATAAACAAGTCCGCAGAAAATCAGAACTACCGGATTTGACGCATACTGTGATGTATAAAGTTACTGGACAATAAAGTAAATTTTCATGAAATTTTAAAACTTTGAAATTTAAAAAAAAATACTCGGAACCGGAGTAGGTGTCTGCCATTGGATTTTTTACTACAAAAAGATTTTATACTTTAAGATATTAAAACGGCAGACTTGCTGAAATCACGTTTTTGAAGGAACCATCGGCGGGGAGAGTGAATACCCATTTCAATTACGTCAGGTGAAAAACTATACCTAGCATCAATATGGAGTTTGCTAAAATAATGCTACTACTCTTAGACTATTAGTTTTCTTAATACAAAAGATCCACAGCAATCAAAAAAACTATACTAAAAATATTATACAAAACAAATTCACTTAAACTTATACAAAAAAAATTTAAATTTACCTAAAATTTTAAATGCCACAAAAATATTCAAAACTTAAAAATTTACCAATTTACAATAAACTTAAATATTTACAAAATTTTAATACATTACAAAACATTCAAACAAATTTTTAATATCCAATTTACAAACATTTGACATTAAAAATTAAAAAAAATGTTTTTCAAGAAAATTAATATAAATTATTTAAACATTTGAAAAAGTCTAACTTACAAAATTTATTTAATAAACATTCAAAAAAACTTCCTCAATTTGAAAATAAATATCAAATTACAAAAATATAAAAAAATTCCAAAAACTCATATACCTAATTTAGATAAAACTAAATTCTAAATAGATTTCAAAAAAAAATTATTTAACAAAATATTTTCCAAAAAAAAAATATTTAAAATTATGCAACATAACATAACCGAAAATTTTCTAAAATTAAAAAAAAATTTCGAACAAAATTAACAACAATTTCCGAAAACAAATTACATGAAAATTTAAATTTCCAAATAAATTTAATAATTGCATAAAAATTTAAGAATCACTAAAATTATAACTCACAAAAATACAAAAAAGTCCGAGCGGCAGGTATATCCGCTAGAAATAGGTAGATTTCGGGATCAGATAGTTATGTGTGCAATTAGAATCGGATTTATCAGATTACTTTATAAAATTATTGTACTTATTATTATACTTTATAAAACTGTTTGCCGCAATATACCCAGAAAATATTTTTAGCGTAAGTGAAAAAATACGACCGTGAGAGTGCCGCTAAATGCCGTTGTACCTCACACAGTTTATTGCAGATAGCTAAAGAACCTTTTATTGCATATGTCTGGTTTTTTAAAAAAGGATAGAAATATGTTCAGATAATTATTATTTATAAATTTTGTTTACATATTTTGCCCCAAACGGCCGTTTTAACGCTTTGTTTTTGACAGTTTTAAGGCTCTAGACTCTTAACCTGTACCCGGATATGGCCAATTGTCGAATTTATCCAAGAAATTATTTGCCGCAACACGCTCAGAAAAAATTTTTGGTCTAGGTCAAAAAATGCGACCGTGAGAGTGCCGCTAAATTCCGTTATACCTCATATCGTTATATATATATATATATATATATATATATATATATATATATATATATATATATATATATATATATATATATATATATATATATATAT
>OY856188.1:169650114-169684577 GCA_963693315.1 Diogma glabrata
AAAATATGTGTCACAAACAACACATAAATACCTTTCAAGACCTAGGTCTAGGTCTAGACCTGGGTCCCACAACAACTGGCGTTCTGAGGTGTAGATTAACGCTTTTTTTAAACATCTGTGGGTTGAAGCCACCTAAGACTAAGTGTTCCGGCAAACTATTCCATTTGTACGCAGTTCGGACAAAGAAGTCTCTCTGCGATATGCCAGTATGACAGCGCGGGATCTTTACCGTTTCACTGGTTGCGGCAGCCGATTGCCGAGTGGAACGGGGGTAAGAATAAGTTTGAGGCATGATGCCGCTGATTTCATCTGAGCACTGCTGATGACGATATTTGTAAAAAACAACGAGGTCAGCAACAGTGCGACGATGTTGTAGGGAATCAAGTTTTGATGGCAAAGTTCGATCACCTACAATTCGTATAGCTCGCTTTTGAACAGAGTCCAAGAGGGCCAAGATGGAAACAGAGGCAGCACCCCAAACTGGACAGCAGTACTCCATACAGGGACGAATATAGGACTTATATATATGTATATAACTTATATATTATATATATATATATATATATATATATATATATATATATAACTTATATATTATAAATATATATATATATATATATATATATATATATATATATATATATATATATATATATATATATATATATATATATATATATATATATATATATATATATATATATATATATATATATAACCCGTGCCGACTTAAGCTCAAAGTTCTACTAGAAAGGATAAAATTGTAATTTTTGGCCTATACTTGGTCAATTTTTAAACTTACAAAAAAATTGTATAGAATAATTATTGTAGGCCTAGTCATCACCTAAAAATAGTAATTTAATCAATAAGTGTGTAATGAAATAGTTTATTCTCAAGCAAATGTTAATAAAATTCATTAACTCGAATTGATTATACTACTTTATTCTCTGACAAATAATTATGTATTAAATAAAATAAAACGTTTTCTTCAATTAAAACAATAAATCTTTATTGTTTTAATGATAAATCAAATTTCTGATTAAATAAACACCTGGATGATAAAAAAAACCCCATCCTATGCAATCAACCAAATTCAACTAAAACAAATAGAGAATTTAACTTAATTTGATTTTTGAACAAAAAGTATCAAAGCTCTTGTCATTATAATTTGAAAATAATTTTAATAAAATCAAAGCAATTTGACCAATTGGAATCATACCAATTGAATAATGATAATTTTTTATGGAAAAAATTTCATTAGACAATATGTTAAGTTCATTAGGCTATAGGTTAGAAAATAATTCGTACTATTATTATGGAAAAAACATACAAATAAAGCTGATGTTAATAAATTGAAGAGAATAAAAGTATTTTTCGGCAAACGGCTGTAAAGTTTAACTTTACTGCCGCTGGGGAGTAGCTAGAGTCTTACTTTTTAGCCGGCGGCTGCAAAAGTGACGCCATTTGTATTTTATCTGCCATCGGCTGTAAAGTAACTTTCATATTTTTACGGCGGCTGTAAAGTAATTTTCATATTTTTACGGCGGCAGTAAAGTAATTTATATTTTTACGGCGGCAAATAACATGATATTATTAATTTGTTCAAAACAATGCATTTCAGTTCATTTTAATGAATTAAAATCAATAAAAATTAATTTTAGAAAATGATTACCTAAAACATATTTATAAAAAATTTGATGCATTAATTTTATATTTTTAAACAAATTTAACGTTTGCTGAAAAAATAGTGTATTGAATTCGGAGCTAAAGTGACTTTTTATGTTTCGTCTATAATTGTCGGCCAAACTATACACTCAACACAAAAGTACAACTTTAGCTCCTAATTCAATAATATACTATTATATATTGGGGATTTTTGAGATCAATTAAACTCAAGTAAGTAAAGAAGTAATTGGAATTTTTTTCAATTCAAAGGTATGGTTTGAAGTTTCTCAGAAAAAACTCCACTTCACATGTTTCATGTTTCGGATGAATTCAAACCTTCCTCGTCAGTGCCTGTCTCGAATCCTTGGGCAGACACGCTATCGATTTCGAAATCAATTTTGAAATTGAAACTTCTTCATGGAAATGTTTTTACTTTATATGGATTTTTTGCATTTAAATTTCTAGAAAATACTTTTTTGTGAATTCATAGAATGGGGAACATGTCTATTCTAATTAACATCCTAAGTCACGATTGTATACTCATTATTGATTGTTTCCAATCAATACAAATTATTTCAATACATTATTGTATTCATATTTTTTAATGTACCTGTCGATATAGATGGCAGTTTTAAACGACATTTTAATTTAAAATAGGTACAACAAAAATATTATTCAAGCAAAAACAACAGAACACAACTGAAACTGAAGTACAACTAAAAACAACTGAAAATTAAGGATTCTATTTAGTAATAATAACATTTTTTTTTCAATATGATGAATCGTTAATGTAGATAATTATTTATTTTATATTATTTCTATATTTAAAAGGATGAACGGGAAAAACTAAAACAAAATAGTTATTTACAAATCGAGGGCTGAAAGTAGAAGATTACACCTGCGATTCATATAGAACCAAGGGCGTAATTTTCCTTTCAGCCTGACTGTATGTACAACGTTGAACGCACAAATGCAAAACTGAATGGTTAAATAAATCAGTTTTAAATTTTATAAACTCGCTAAACATTTTGATATTTAACATAAAAAAAAGCTTATAACGCCAGTTTTACAATTTTCCTTCAGAACAAAAAAAACTGATTCCCGACAGTCATATGCACAACGAATTTTATCTTTAAAACAAAAAATCTTACTAGTACTAAACTTTCACAAATAGTTAGATATAAATAAGCTTCAATTTAGTTTAAAAAAAAAAAGGCGTAGCGGCATCTTTTCTTCAATTACACCGTTTTTTCTTATGTTACACCGTTAAAAATATTTCAATAGTGTACATTTTTTAAAACTTTGTTCTAATACTTATTCAACAACATATCATTTATGAAAATCGATTGAGTAGTTTTTCTACAATCGCTCATCAAAATGCACTCACATCACAAAATAGCAAAAAACTGAGGGGCACCCTGTAAAGACCCCTGGTCGAAAAAAAACTTCTAAGAGAACTCGTATTTAGTATTTATGAAAGACTATTTATAAACAAAAAATAATCAAAATTAAAAGGGGTCAAGTCAAAACGATGTTGAATCTGCGTGAAATTGCTCATATATATAATATATATATTATATATATATATATATATATATATATATATATATATATATATATATATATATATATATATATATATGTGTATAAAATATATTTATATATATATATATATATATATATATATATATATATATATATATATATATATATATATATATATATATATATATATATATATATATATATATATATATATATATATATATATATATATATATATATAAATATATATATATATATATATATATATATATGTGTGTATAAATATATATATATATATATATATATATATATATATATATATATATATATATATAAATATATATAAATATATATATTATATATATATATATATATATATATATATATATATATATATATATATATATAATATATAATATATATATATATATACATATATATGTTTATATATATATATATATATGTATATATATATATATATATATATATATATATATATATATATATATATATATATATATATATATATATATATATATATATATATTTATATATATATATATATATATATATATATATATATATATATATATATATATATATATATATATATATATATATATATATATATATATATATATATATATATATATATATATATTATATATATATATATATATATATATATATAATATATATATATATATATATATATATATATATATATATATATATATATATATATATATATATATATATATATATATATATATATATAAATGGGTGATTCTAAAATCGGGTAACTCCATGTCATCAGTCAATAGATACCAAGTTTTATTATATTTTGAGGATAGTTCAATTTATTTTAAAAGAATTAAAAGTCCTTCATTTGGTCACCCAATTTCAGTTATTTATTTTAAATACAAGTGTGTTAAATAGCCTAATATATCCTCAAAATGTCAGTTCCCTGGCATGTCACCACCACGAAAACGCGCAATAAAATGGCTTTATATTATATATTACTATTCATTTAGGGAAACTTACTATTTTTCTATAATCTGTAATGTGCTTAGTAGTGTATATCACAATCTTAATAGTGTAATATTCTCAAGGTTAGTAGAAAAGTAATAACAAACTTTGTCATCAATTTTTATCGTCAGTCCCTTGTGTGTCTTTCAAATTTGAAAATTTCGGTAAATATCACCGACTCAAGGTCAATTACCAGTTAAATTTTAGCGTTAGTAGTAAAGTTAGCTACAAACCATGGCATTTGACCTCTCTCGATTTTATTACAATAAACATCATAATATGGATCCAAAATTTGGCATCCATACTCAAGAATGCTACGTACAAGAGAGTTAAATAGCACAATCAAAACTTTTTGATTACTAAATTCTTTGCATCTACGCCAAAGGAAACCCATAAGCTTATTTGCTATTAAGCACATGTATTTAATATGTTCATCAAAACGAAAACGAAAATCAAAAATTATTCCAAGATCCTTATAAGATTTAACTTTTTCCAAGTAGACCAAACCAATCGAGTAATCAAAAGTAATATTCTGTATTTTTCTTGAGAAAGAGATAGCCAAACATTTATTAAGGTTTAGCTGAAGAAAATTATTGCTGCACCATCTTAAATATTAATTAAATCGTTTTGTATCTTTTGGCATTCGCTTAACGATCTGATACACGTAAACATTTGAGGTCAATCAGCATATAAGAGGAAATCACACTGAATATACCCGATATGTCATTTATAAACAATAAGAATAATAGAGGACCTAAAATCGAACCCTGTGGAACACCGGATGAAGGATAATTAACTGTCGAAGTATGGCCATTGAAACAAACCATTGCTGTAAATCTTTAGAAATGCCAAAGTCCAGCTTAGGCAAAGGAATAAAAAAGACTAATTTAATAGTTTTCAATAATTTATTAAATAATAGATTTTTCCACAGAAATGGAAGAACGCAAAAATTTTTCCAAAAAAGCACTTTTCCTTGTTTTGTGAAATACCCACAATCTAATTAAGGTATACGAAAGCATTTTAAATAATAAATTACAGAAACATTTAGAAGACCATGGTATTATCCAAAACAACCAACTTGGCTTTAAATGGGGGCATTCTACCTCACATGCAATAATGAAACTAATTACAGACGTAACAACTCCACTTAATGATAAAAATGAATGTACTGGAGCAATCTTAATAGACATTGAAAAAGCTTTTGAGTCTGTTTGGCTTCACGGTCTGATCAGTAAATTGATAGATCTAGGCATCAATATCAACTTGTTGTATATTTAATAGACATGTTATATGGGCGCACGTTTGTGACAACTGATGGACAAATGATATCTATTAAGAAGTTCAATATTTATATTGGACTTCAACAAGGAACAATAAGAGCACCAACTCTTTTTAACATTTATATTACTATTACTATATTACTATATTACTATATTACTTATATTACTATTACTATTTATATTAAGGAGATCCTTAAAAACAGACTTCTAAATGATTGTGTCAGAACAATTGTTTTCGTCGACGATCTTATCATCTATACGACCTCAAATAAAATAAGCACAGATATACTCTAGAAAAAAACTTTAAATTTTATAACGGATAAAGTTCGTCAGTAAATGGAGAATTCCAAAAAATACAAGTAAATGTGAATCCATTATCTTTAGAAAACCATTAAACCAAGCAAATAATGATACCAAGAAAAACTGGAAAACTTAAATATTCAGTTCAATAATGGATATAAGGTTGAACAAAAAAAACTTTCAGATATTTAGGAATATATCTTGATCAATATTTATAGCTCAATGATCACATGATCACATAAAAATAAAAAAAAACAAAACAAATATATAAATTATTGAGCAGATTATTTAGAAATTCCCATCTAAACAATCAAGTACAACTAATTTGCTACCAGTTGCTTATAAGACACTCATGAAGTATGGATGACAAATTTGGTTTAACACAAACCCAAGACTACGTGTGTTAGAACGAAAAAATCTCAGATCAAGACATAATGGACAAAGACATAATATTAAAATTTATTAATTTCTTCTCCCCAAAACACTTTTGATTTTTTGGCTTTATAACCCGAGGGCTTCTTTTTTAAAAAAGTCAAAAATCTGTTATATTTACTAATATCCAAATTTTCTTTAACGATGAATGTTGATTTTAACATTGAATAATTTCACCACATTGTTGAGGACTTTTTTGTCTGCGATAGTTCACCAAAATTTACCATAAACACATCTTCAGAATAAAAATTTCCTGTTTTTTTGTTCTTACACCAATTGATAATTAATAGGTAAGCTTTTTCATACCGGACTTTAGATTTTTCAGGCAACAGATTTAAAGTTAAATTGTTGGCTGCTTCTTTTATATGAGGTGAAGTGCTAATTGTATAACTTTCATCACTAGTGCTCATTTTAAATTATTTTTATTTAAAAATAGATTTAAACAAACTCTGTATGAATTTTAAATTTATTAGTTTAAAATTTCAACTTGACGTCCGTAACGTTTTTTAAACAACAAATAAATGCCTCCTTGGCAACTTTGATCCCATTTGTCAGCAGTCGTTAATAAAATAGTATGTATACTTCGAGCAGAAAGTAACATTGCTGCTCTGACATGATTGCTGGTTTCGGCTACGCCTCAACCAGCAATTTTCATGCACGACCAGCAATATCGTACTTTCTGATCTTAATATACAATGTACTATTGATTTCAATAAATTTACAAATATAAAACCAAATAACATGCGATTTAGTTCCAAAATACATAAAACAAAGTCTGACCAGAGACACAAGATCGACTTACAGAAATTCTGGTGGCTGAACCAAGAGTATAGAAATTTATTTAACAAAAAGTTAAAATAGAAGCATAGATAATTGTTTTCTATTAATTAGTTATAGGTTAGGTACATTTTATAACATAGGTTCACCGAAAGAAAAAATCTTGCTTGATTCAAACAGGTTGCATTGTTAATCGAAAGTTAAGTGAAAATTGGGGAACTAAATACGTTAGTGATTGTATCAACCAACGCTCCGTATTTAAATTAACAATTTAACCGTTGTTGATTTTTTTATAAGTATCACAAACATATTTGATTTAACCATGTTTGTAGTTGAGTCAATTATGATTTAATTTTCAATTGACTACAAACGTGGTAAATTAAAAATTACACTAAAAATAGTGATATTGAATACGTTTGTGATAGAATCAAGCAATACGCCGCCCGTATTAAATCTTTTGGTTTGGTACATCTTTGTTTTGTTTTTGCTGCTATCGATGTTTGTATGGGTTCGTTTTTTTCGTAAATATAATATTTGAAATTTTTTATATTAGAAGTATGTATTTCGCATCAATCCCGACAAACATTTTTATGCATAAAGCTAGCGTTCGTATATTTACGTTCTAAATAGGAAATGTATGAGTGTGATTTTGTTTGTAAAGGATGCGTCCATTTTTTCGCCATTTTTTTAATGATACAATTTAAAAGACAAAAAATTCAGAAATCAAAAAATTTAAATATTTGAATTATGTGTAGAAAATTATACTATTTTTCCATAATTTTCTCATTATTATGAAAAATTAAATTAAAATATCGATAAATGGACATGAAACAAAACAAATAAAAAATATTAAAAAAATATAATAATTTTTTTAAATCACCAAAATTAATTATAGAAAGGGCCTGTTTCATTAACGATATTTTTGTTATAACATTAACTGAAAAATTTCTTTCGCACATAATTTTATATGCAAATAATATGAAAATTATTTAAATCAATTAAACACATCTAAATTATTTCCTAAAGTAAAATGTTAAATAAAACCAGCCATGTTAAAATATATAAAAACTTTTTATTTTTCTATTCTTTTGTTTATTATTTTTCTTTATTTTGTTTATTAGTTTCTTTTCTCCTAGTTTTTTATTTTAACAAACACAATAATTTTCAAACAAAAACATGAACAAACTGAACTGAAAAATATGAACAAGAAAAATTGATCACGCCGTGGTTGATTTAAATAATGATAATTGTTACGTTTTTTAAAATAAATTGACAATGCTACATTGGTTAAAATAATCACGTTCGTATTAGACGCAAAATCAAACAAGCTTTGTAGTTGATTCTACCAACGTTTTTTTTTCGGTGTTTAGTTTAGTTTTTAAGTAATCCATTAAATATCAATAACTAATAAATTATTGCATTTTTTAAATTCCAATTTTTTTATGCAAAAATAAGAGATTTTAAATATTACTTTATTGTAACAATTATTTTAAGAAAGATTTATAAAAAATCTAACAAATGTAATAGAATGGATAAAATTAAGTAGCTCTAACAATAAGCTATAGCTTTTTTTTTTAAATTTTATTGACAATAACTTATTTAAACCATTGTAATTAAATAATATTACAGTAAAAGCCCAATTATCCGGATTGAAGCATGCCGGATAATCGAAAATTCCGGGTACTTGAATGTAAATGAAATTTAAGGACGATTTCATATATTAAATACTTCGTATAAATATTTTGTTAGGATTCTCGTCAATATATTTTCAAATAAAATACTATACACTTAATTTTGTATAGGTATATCATATTCTTTATAACATTGATTTCAAATAATATTTAGTACAAATACAAAAATAAGCAAATAAAATAAATAATAAGAATATTTTAAAAGTTTCAATAATTTAATAGTTAAACCAAATAATATATTTTTCAACGATGCCGAAAACAACATATTTTGAAGCAAGAGGACAGTTTATCAGCCCAGGCGATAGCCGAGGTTGGTAATGGTTGCGAGATTCAAAATAAGATTTTCGGCGAGTAGAAAACTGTACTTTTTCTACTGCTTGTTTAAAAATTATTATTAATTATTAAGCATTTTCATTTAAAATTACTAACAATTCAAATTTTAAAACATATAAACATCCAAACAAAACCTTTAAATTTATATTTCTGCTATTAAAATATAAATGACTCAATATGAATAAATTATCCAATTTCTATGTTATAAATAAAGCCGTCTTTAGTTACAAGCCTGATTGTCCTTTCGTACAAAAAAACCCGTCAACTGTATACATATAAATATATTTATTCTATTAACACTACAAAATTCTATAATTTTATTCTATTTGGTCTATAAAGTCCCTAAAATCATTAAATAACACATCTTTAAAGGTTTATTGTTTTTTGCATTTCGCGTCTAGTAGGCTTATAACTAAAGACGGTTTTTTAATGAACAAAGTCAAGTTTAAAAATTTTATTATGATTTCTAAAATAAAAGCAACAGTTTTGATTTAGTTTTTGTATGGAAATGACGTTACGTAAATTCCTGATATATTTTAAAACAACGTAAAATATTTTTTAGTATTAGTTCCGAAAAATGATTACTTTTGGAACTGTTTAGAGTCCGCAAAATTGTATTTTAGCGGCCTAGTACTTAAAGTCGTTATGACAACACTCTAGCGGATTCAAAATTTGTTTTCATTTTATATTATAATTATTTTCGAATTATAATCACAATTGCTTTGATAATTTTTTTTTGCTGTCAGAAATTTTATTTTTCATTCATACAAACTATGATATTTAAACAGTAGGCTCTGCTTTAACTGTCGGCAATTCTTCTTGTCGTCGATAATTTTGCTTTGTCGTTATGAAAATTCTTTGTTGTCATTTTTTCTTCTAACAAAATGAAATATAATTTTATCTTAGTAGGCGAATAACTGTTATAAATTTGTAATTTATTTTTGATAAATAAACATAAACATGCAACCATTTGTGAATGAAAACGGACATTTATTATTATTTGTGAATTGCATTTTTACATAATTTTTTATTATTGAATAATAAGTAGAAAAAATTCTATTTAGAAACTAATAATTATATTTTAAACAAATTATAATTAAAAAAAAATTATCTCATTAAATACCACACTTCATTGAAATTTTTTCGAAAATTTTTCAATTTTACTCATTAAATTATTTTGAAGCAACACTGCTCAATCAAACCACTACTTAAACCACTCGTCCTTCGGACTCGTGGTTTATTGTGCGCTTTGATTCGCTGTGTTGCTAAATAATTTAATTCGTGAAATCAAAAAATTTTCGAAAAAATTTCAATGACTCGTGGTATTACAGCCGATAAGTTTTGTTCAAAAATCAAATTTTTAGGTACGCAAGAATACAAACTAAGCAATAAATTAGAAAAAAAATCCCAAGAGCTAATACAAAAAAACGTTGTATGCAACACGTACGCAAATGGCTTTAGCAGACTCATCTTCATATTACAGACTCGGCTAGCGCCTCGTCCGGTAACATTACGATTCGTCCGCTAAAACCATATTTTGCGTACTTGTTACATAAACTACTATTATGTAAATAAATATTTTTTTTCGTTTTTCTTAAATAAATAGGTGAAATCTTTTTTTTTTAAATATCTTAACACCAACTGTTTGTTACCATACTATTTAAAAAGAATATGTGAATCTTATATAGTTAACTATTATACTATTTTTACATTTTTAATGTAAATTGTCCGTAAATAATTCTAAAATTAATTAACGTCATCTTCCCAAGAAAGACAAATTGACACTAACAAAATTATTTCATTCAATTAATTGATTCTTTTAACGGGTGTTCTAGGATGATTTATTCTAGTTAAGAAATTAGAAAATAGATGGATTTTAAAAAATTACTTTCGTCACTAGGTACGAAAGTAATTTATTTAGGTTTTTTTTATCACTGGTGACGAAAAAGAAATTTTCGATGCAATGAACAAACATCGAAAGTAGATTTTTTAAGTTGGGTAGTAGAAAAATATATTTCTTGTGAATTGCCAAACAAAAAAAAACATTTTTCTTGTGAGCGGGGAAAAATTTCAAAAATTTTAAATTCCGGTTAACTGAATATTCGGTTAATTGAATGTCGGATAATCGGGCTTTTACTGTATGTAAACTTTTAAATTGGATAAAATGAAAGACCTTAGTATTGTATTCATGAGCCAAAAGTGAAATTCTTACCCCCACTTTTTTAGGCATTTCTCGACGTTTTAGCACTTACTAATTCTAAAAAAGCCAAAAAAATTGTATGTCTGTCTACCGGTCTATGTCTATCTGCCGTCATTACCTACGAAATCTAGAAAACCACTGGAGGGATTTCAAGAATTTCATTTTCTGAAAATAGGTATACTCAAGGGACAGGCTTGAAAGGACGCTGTGTTCGATAGCTATACCGGAAGTGGGTCACAAAAATCATTAAGTGTGTCAATAACAGCAAATTTTCATATTTTTGGCTTAAAAAACGTTAATTTTAAGTGATTACGAGTAGGAACGTTGAATTTGGGGAAATCGTGATGGTAGGGATTGGTATGTGATATCAAAAACTGGATTATTGCATTAGAATTTTGTCAAAAACATGTTGTCCAGTGTGTCAAAAGAAAGATTTTTATTTATTTTTAACCAATTTTGTGGAAAAAAATAAAATTAGTTATTTGTATGACATGAAATTTTATTATTATTATTGAGAATTACGGTATTATAAGTTTGTCAAAAAAATAATGTCAAGTGTGTCAAAAGACAGATTTAAATTTATATTTTTACCATTTTTTGGAAAAAAGTAAAATTACTTATTTGTATGACATGAAATATATTTGTATGACATGAAATTTTATTACTATTATAGAGAATTATGATATTATAAGTTTGTCAAAAAAATGTTGTCAAGTGTGTCAAAAAAAAGATTTTTATTTATTTTTTGCCCATTTTTTGGAAAAAAATAAAATTACTTATTTGTTTGACATGAAATTTCATTGTTATTATTAAGAGTTATGGCATTATAAGTTTAAATATAAATTTCGAAAATATAAATTTTGTATGGAAAAACCGTGTTAAACGAAAAACGTGGGTTTTTGGTCATTTCTTGGGCGACAAACAGATTCGGCAAAACATAAAAGTTTAATCACATAAGATATCGACATAACAGTTAAATTGATTTTCAAAAAGAAACATGTAACTTAACCAATAAGAAATTCACAGAAAAATAAAAATAAATTATACATACTAGCATGTTGACCTAAGTCAAACCTAACTTAACTTGATTCAGTTCGGTGCGACTTGAAAGTTAAATCTGTAATTAATAACTGTGCTTTCTTTTTAGCTAAATCTTGCAAACATCTTCATATTGACTTAAAAATTCGTTGAAAGTTCGCAGAAATCAGAGAGCTAGTTCAATATTCGGATTATGTTGTTGAAATTAGTTGCATTATTTATTATCTTCTGGTATAATGATTGTAATAAAGAAGTTTTAATTTTTGGTAGAAATACAATTTATCATGGAGCATTGTCCAGTAAAAGAAGAACCTTAAATATTATTTTGATTAAATACTATTTTACTTCTGGTACTTAAGAGTTATGAGACAAATCAATAAACAATGTGGCTTTAACCCAAGCTTTTGTATTGGCATTCCAATAAATGGAAAGATTTGTTTATTCCTTTTTACCTGGACGCTTTGCCACATAAGTCTTACCACTCTTTAGTAGTGAAAACCTGATCAGCGGCCAAATTCTGTAATTGTGAAGCGGTGAAGTGATAAGTTTTTGAATGAACAGAAACGATGGAATTTTTAACGCTTCACCGCTTCACAGTCACAGAATTTGACTACAGGACAGTAAGATGTACCGGACTTAATTTCAGTCAATTTTAGTGGGTACATACTGTTGTGCTGTATCTAAATCAGTAGGTGCGCTTTTTAATTTTAAATTTTTGCAAAAAATGCCCGTGTTTAAATATTTTGAACCAACCATGACTTGCAATAAAACTTAAAAGGCATTTTATTTGAGTAGATGGAGTAGATCTATTTAAGTAGATGGCAACTGTTTCACATTCCAAAAATTTTAAAGTCTTACTAGTTATGATATTGGTACCAATTGGAATACGTCTTTGATATTGGTCTTCAAGCCATATCATTAATTTATTTTCCATTGTTTTTATTTTTTTTTAAATAAAATGTGTTGTGTAGTAGGAATTACAATATGTATCAAAACAACAAATAAAAACTTTTAACATCACGGTCACCGCAACAACATGCGTTCAACGATATTGATGAACGCTAATTTTAATTGTTTGTGTTCATTAAATTTGTTTGAATTGATAACTAAACAATAAATCCAATCATTTAATAAAATATGACAGACCCCAATATTTCATTATAGGATAGAATAAGATCTCACTGCTATTGCCAGTGTTGTATAATATCTCACGTTAACTCGTATGTCAACAGATATAATTATTTCCTTACAAATTAACTATGACCATTGATACACCTACGCATTTTGTATCTAGCTAATAACGATATATTGCTTAAAATCAACTGATTTACATAGTCTCTTACATACCTTTGCTGATTTACATCAACATGTATTTTCAAAATTTTGCTTTGAACACTCAAATGCGTTTTTTGTTACAAGTTTCTTGTTTTTTTGTTTTAATTACAACCTGTATGTATATGGTATACCAGAAGGTTTAATTAAAATATAGTAGATATAAGTGCGTGTAATACCAAAATTTGTCTTTTTTTTAACTTTTTTTTTGGGAATTTTTTTTTCAAAAACCGTGTGAAGTCGAAAACGTGTTAAATGAGTGCCGTGTAAAGCGGGGGATAGGTGTATGCAAATTGTAAACAGTACCACCCAGCTAGAATGCAAACACTATCAAACTTCACCAATACTAAAAATTAGATGCTTCACTCAAAATGTCTAGTTACTCTTCCTTAGATATTTATTCAATGAGAAAAGGAATGAATACAATTACAATGAAAGATATACGCATGGAAAGTATATATTCTTTAGTAGTCGTGGATAAATCTTTTTATATATAAATTTTGAACTTAGATTTGAATGAACTTAGATTTGAAAACACATCATCCAACATGTTTGTGAAAAACAGCTGATCATGGTTGTTATTAGATTAAAATTTAAACGACCCTTCATATAACGCTATATCTGGGCTTTAATCAATGTGAAGGTCAGTGCATCACATGATCAAGAAATGTGCTACTTTAGATTTTAGTTTGGTCTCTGCAAATTTTTAAAAGAAATGTTCATTTTATCTCTTATTTTATTCTTATTTGTTCCATCCTATCATAAAATATTAGCCTATATCATATTTTACATGTGATAGGATTTATTGTTTAGTTATCCATTCTTTTAACAAAAATTATAAAAAAAAAAATGTTTGCACTCATCAACACTTAAGAACGCATGTTGTTATGGAACCTTGGTGTTAAAAGGTTTTTATGTTATGACATGTGTTGATGTGACACATAATGTAATCCTACTACACAAAACATTTTATTGAAAAAAATTGTAATCCAACACAGCTGTCAAAACTTAAAATAAACAAAATTATATAAAAACAAAAATTTTATTTATTGGAGAAAGTACTATAGTAGTACATTATACTACGAGAAAGGAGAATGCTGTTTTTTCGTGGGAGGAAATTTGTTCACGAGACGCGATATCGTCGAGTAGGACAATTTCACGTCCGTTAAACGTTTGCATGTCACATAAAAATGAATTTTTTTCTACGATAGTAAATAGTCAAAAGACCCTCACCCTTTTCGTTTGATGATTACCATATATTTTATACTTTGTGAGGCCCCTGTCCTTGATGAGTCCGACCACTTTTTTATCTGCCACTTTCCTGCATTCGACCGCTTTCACGCTTGACACCATGGCAATCCCCCAGAATCTTGTGAATGTATTACTACAATTTGGTGTTTTATAACAGGTTTTTGGTATTTTATTTGTTTTAGAAAACGAGAAAAACCCTGTCCGACAAAAATTTGTCTGCTATTGTCGAGTGCAACATCTCAAACACAAAAAAATACAAGGGTATTAAAAATCAATTACCACAAATCTATTTTTTACAGGATTGTTTAATAAAAAGTATTGAAATTTGAGAGTCACATTGTCTGACAAATTTTCGGCCGAAAATCGAAATTCTGTCGGGGTATTGTTTATTGACACCACATCTCTATTTTTTTTACAGTTTTAATTAATCTCATAACACTTTGATACAGTTGTCCTAAAAAATAGTGTCGGCTAACTAGCGAAACATCGAAAAAATGTCATAATTTCAAAGACCATGGCGTGCGCGCATCTCATCATCCACGATATATCAACAATTAGACATTAATTTTTATATTCGTAATTGCATAAATTAAAAAAAAATTTATTTAATAATGTAAAATTATTAACTAATTTTCTAATAATTTAATGATAATAATCAAAATATGAAGGAGCTGAAATTTCAAGTTTCGGAGATATCAAGACTTCGGTTTATGTTAAAGATTTTTATATAGTTTTCGGCAAAAGGCATTCATGAGGTCATTGGTTTTGGGTAACGATGGTCTGCTTTGGACAGCGATGTATATTAAACAAAAAATTCTGTGTAAGAATTATTACAAAATCCAAAAGTGAAACTTTTTTCAAAATTCTAAAAATATTTCAAAAATTATATCAAAATAAAAAATTCAAACTTTTTACAAATATTAAAAAATTATAACAAAATCAAAAATACAAACTTTTTTCTAAATTCTAGAAATATTTCAAAAATTATAATAAAATCGAAAATGTCAAAAATTTAAAATTTTTCAAAATTCCAAAAATAGTTAAAAAATTATGTCACATTCAAAATTTGAAACTTTTTTTAAAATTATAACAAAATCAGAAATTCAAACATATTTTCCAGAAACTTTGTTATTCAGAAGTCATGGATTCGAGAAGTATCCAAAAATTAATCTTTTTGTTAAAAAACGACATTTTCCAACTGTTCCTATATGTTAGAAGAAGTTGAAACTGGATAGGACCATATTCCATATCCAATTTCAGGTTCAATTACATTTCATGTCATCCAAATAATCAATTTTATTTGACAAATGTTTCTAATCGGAAATGTTTCTCATTTAATGTTTCTCAAAAAAATTGGTTAGACAAATAAATGCTAATCATTCTTTTGACACGGTATTTCAGTATTTTTTGAAACACTTATAATACAATAATCAAGGTCCTGGGCTCACATACTCCCAATGTCAACCATCAAGATTTCTCCACATTCTTGACGATTTTGAACACACTTCCGTACATACTTTAGTACAGTTATCGAACACATCGTACTTTCAGAGTAAGAATTTCACTTTTGGATCGAGAATGTAATTCTTAGGTTTTTCAAACCGAAGTAATAATTTTCAAACCGAAGTAATAAAGCAAAAAATTTTATTGGTAAGAGTCCCAAAAATAATTATATTTTGTACTGTACAAAATATACATTTACTTCAATCTCAAAGATATAAGTATTACAATCTCGAGAAAAAAGTGTAAATTTTGCCCCCACGTTTTTGGCATTTTTCGAAGTTTTAGGTTATAACGATTCTAAGAAGCAAAAAAATGTCCGTTTTCTGATCGCCATCACAACCTACGAAAACAAGAAAACTACTGAAGCGACTTCAAAGCTTAGGTTTCGTTAATGGGAAGAGCCAAAAGGACGATGACTTCGATAACTGTACCGAAAGTGTGTCAAAAAAATCAAATTTTCATATTTTTTGCTTTAAATACCTTTATTTGTGGTAGTGGTAATAAGTAGTTACTTTAAATCTGGAGAAATCTTAATGATCGGGATCAGTATGTAAGACCAAGCTCTTGATTATTTTGGTATAAGTATGTCAAAAAAATCATTGAAAGAATGATTTTCATATATTTTGTTTCCCAATTTTTTTGAGAAACATATTATGGGAACATTTTCGACTAGAAAGATATAAAACATAAAAAAAAATATTTGGATGACATGAAATGTATTTGAACATTAAAATTTGACATGGAGTGAACACTGAATGGGGAGAAATCTTAATGGTTGGCAGTGCTATGTAAGACCAGGAGCTTGATTATTGTATTATATTGTGTCAAAAAACACCGTCAAGTGTATCAAAAGAAAGATCTTCATATATTTCTTCCCCCAATTTTTTGGAAAAAATTAAATTTATTATTTCTATGACATGAAATGTAATTGAAGATGAAATTGAATGTTTTAAAATTTTATTAAATAACAGATAAATAATGGTAAAAGAATGAATTTTAGAACTCGTAAGATTGTGGTACTCTGTTATTACGTCGCACAATAACGTTCTTAAACTCGTTACAAAATCTATCACTTTTTGTTCTAGTGGAACAAATAACTATTTGGTTAACTTTACAAGAAAAGGACATAAAATTGATTTTACTACTACTGAATTCTGATACATAAAAAATCTACAACACACAAGCCTCATAAATATTTAACAGTTTACAAACTATTATAAACATTTAAAATCGAACTTTCTTGAACCATATATAACTTCTTTATTACAAAAAAAACGTGGTGATAATGTCATTGGTTGTGTCATTTGTTTGAGTGTTCATAAAAATAAACTTAAATTGTTTTCGCTACGAATTTTATCAGTTCAAATGATGAATATACGAGTTGCAAAATCGTTTTGGGAGCAATAAATAAATTCTACAACTTTTTTATTAAAGTATTTGATTTGGGAATATGATTTTCTATTTAAGATACGCATGTGATGATTTAATCCTAACGCTATAATTTTGTTTTCACAATGAAGGTTGAAGGTTGTTTTTTTTTTCTCTAGAAAAAAAACCACTACCAGGAACCCAACCTCTTATCTTAAATTTTATGTATGCTACAATTTTATTAAATCAACAACTGCGAACACGCCGCGTATAAACACCAATTACAAACATAATACAGTCAACTCTCCTATAACGCGGCACTTTTAAAACGCGATTTCCATATAACGCGCGGTGAAAACTGGGAACGTTCTCCTATAACGCGACGAAATCTCCTTATAACGCGTTTTTCCTTAAATTAAATTTAATTAATTAATGATTAAATTATCGAAATAAATTATATATATTTGACATTTTATATAATTTATTCATGAATTAATCACAACCTAATAATGCATTTTGAGAATGCAGGCGATCTTGATTTGGCGGCAATGATGTACCAATGTGACCAATTTCGATTTTTTGGAAACTGTGGAAACTTATCTTAATAAAATTTAAGTATAATAAAAAAAATTAATATTTTTCATTTTCTCACTAGTTTTGACACAGGGTCGCTCGAAATTTCTTAAGAAGTTTAGTGATATTCAAAGATTAAAGTTAAATTGCGCTCGAACGGGTTATTCGATTTGATTAAATTTATTTTTGTTTGAAAGCTACTTAGTGAGGCTTTATAAAAATACTGATCAACATTTATATTTTATATGATTTTTTTTTAATTTCAGTTCTTCCAACATGGCGATTTCAAAACGCAAGTTTTTGTTATCTTTTTCTTATATGTTAAAGATTTATTATTTACTAAAGAAAACTGAAAAACACACTAAAATTACAGACAAGCGCTATCTTTTTGTTTGAGAAAAAGGCATTTGAATATATAATTAGTGTTTCTTTGTACTTTGTGCCATTCACTAAAAGCAAGTTTACCAATTCTATTGAACTGTTTCTTGTTTATAAGGTATTAAATACGGTTTAACCCGTTCGAGCACAATTTAACTTTAATCTTTGACTATCGTTAAACTTAAAAAATTTCGAGCCACCCTGTGTCTAAACTATTAAAAAAATAAAAAAGTAACAAAATACTTATTAATTTTTTTAATTATACTAACGATTACTGAAGATTCAAAAAAATCGAAAATGGCTCGGTTCAAATTTCTTATTTTATCGGCGTCTTTATTCGATTTTCCTTCTATATAGGTTTATTTGTGTAAAATTTAATTATTTCTAAGATTCCATACAACGCGGTACGAAATCATTAAATTTATATTAGTTCTCAGTTTCTCATAACGCGTATTCCATATAGCGAGAAAACGGCTTCCATATAACGCGATGTAAGTTTATATGATTTTCTTCTATATTTCTTTGTTTCTCATAACGCGGTTTCCATATAACGCGGGACGAATAAATCGCGTTATAAGAGAGTTGACTGTAGGAGTTTAAATTTTAAACACTCGAAAGAAAATTATTTAAAAAGAAGTTAATGAAAATTTTATTATTTAAATTTTTATGAATTTTTAGAGCATTATGAAAATGGTTGACACATAATTTTTGAAAATGTAAATATTAAATATTTTTTTATTATTGTGATAGAGATTTAGTTTAAAATTGAAATTTAGTTTGTGAAATTAGGGTAAATTTGCTGCTCATAAAACTGATTACAAGTTTATTTTATTGACATTAAACAGGGTTGCTACAAATAAATTTTATTCAATTATAATTTGAATTAAAATATAGTGTCCCCATTTTTCTACTTCTAACCTATATTGTAACAACCGATTAGGAACTTGGTGTACTTTTATGTAAAAAAAAATAATCAAAATAGTATAAATTAAACCATGTTATCATGCAAATTCAGACGATGAACAACACAGTTCTCTCGTTAATGAAAAATTCATAAATCTATCAAATTCCACTTCAAACATTAATTCTAAAATTTTTTCTGAATTTTCTAATTTAAGCAAGCAGATAAAATATTTTCACAATTTCAATCCAGCTAATCATTCTTATCATTAAATTCTCCTTCTAATCTACATCAATCAGATCCATCTGGTACAAATAAACCGGATTCTATTTTACTAAGTATAAATAAAAAGAAAGTAACATTCAATGATCAGCCATCAGTAATTATCCCGTAAAACAATTTTGAAAAACATGCAATATATGTGCACTAATTGTACATGGCACAATATGTCCGTGCACAAAATTGTTTATAACACATGTTATGCACATGAAGTGCACCATATCATGCACATGTCGTAAAACGCCTTAGCTTATATATTCACAGACATTTAAAACTCATATGCATCAAATGTGCACTAAAATGTTCACAATATATTCATTCACAGGTTTGCAGCAATCTATACATTTTTTAGACACATGTTGACGGCATGTGCATCACCAGATTTACAAAAAAAACATATTTTGTTCAGGAAATTTCCAGGTTCATTTTAGACACAAATGCACCACTTCTGCATTTACATGTTCACGATGAGTTTACAAAAGGTACATAAATTTTCTTTATACTTCTCAGAAACATGTTTATGACATATTACAAAATATCAAATAAATTCGTTAATAGAAATATCATTACCTTATACTAACCAATGTGTAGTCATAACACAGCCACTGTTATCATAGTCTTTAAGCCGAGAAGCAATAACTAAAGAATATAATTTTGTAAACTATGTATATCTTAAATGGATAGAACTCTAGTGAATTTTAATCAACTGAAATTTATATATTTCGTACACAAGTATATGCGCATTTCGTCTACATGTATATAGGTCATTTGGTAAACATGTTTTATGCAAATTTTATAAACAAATGCACAAATATAAATTTACTCTGTGAAAATTTGTTTAAAGTAAACATGTATACATGTATACAAAATGTGCATAAAACATTTTGTTTAAAGTTCTATGCACATTTTGTATACATGTTTACATGATTTAAAAATGTTAAATTAAAACAAATTTGTGTGACGTTAGTACTCAAATACATTTATACTTCAACTAAATTTTAAATATACACTAGAATATTTCCAAAAAAGTACAAAATTAGTCAAAATAAAATGTGCACGAAATGTACACCTACTCGTGCACCATGCACATGATGTGTGTCGGGTATTATACCCAATCAAAGATTTTCTAAATCTGGAAAGATAATCACACCTAAAAATTATCACCGGTTGTTAAGTTTTGCTTAAAAAATAGAATTAAATTAAATAAAATGTTAACTAAAATAATAAAGAAATGTTACGCTCTTATTTTTTGTACATTATTTTAGTGTATTGTTTTATGTGAAAACCATACATATGGTGTTTTTTGTTAAGTTTTGCTTAAAAAATAGAATTAAATTAAACAAAATGTTAACTAAAATAATAAAGAAATGTTACCTGTATCGTAATTGCTAGTGTTTTGTGTTAACTTATTTTAGTTTTTGTTAACAAATATAAATTTGTATGTATTCTCGTGTTTTATTAACTGTTAAAAATAAAAAATCAATAACTTTGATGGAGAATTTGAAGTTTTAACCAAATATAGTCGTCTTTGCTGCCTGCATTTGGAGTTTTGGGTTTGTTCTTAAGTTTGCGGCTCTTAAATTGTTGTTTATTTTGTAGGCATTATACCGTGCAATGGTTTGTCATAGTTATCGGATTCAGTTACCAAGCTGAACGGATTTTCAAAATCAAATACTCGCATAGTCATCGCCATACGTAATCAAGTTTCAACATCCAGTTATACTGATTGAATTTATTTATACTAATTGATGTTATATATGGTTGTTAAAACCTCATCACTGTTAGTCATCGCCATACGTAATCAAGTTTCAACATCCAGTTATACTGATTGAATTTATTTATACTAATTGATGTTATATATGGTTGTTAAAACCTCATCACTGTTATTCATCGCTATACGTAATCAAGTTTCAACATCCAGTTATACTGATTGAATTTATTTATACCAATTGATGTTATGTATGGTTGTTAAAACCTCATCACTGTTATTCATCGCTATACGTAATCAAGTTTCAACATCCAGTTATACTGATTGAATTTATTTATACCAATTGATGTTATGTATGGTTGTTAAAACCTCATCACTGTTATTCATCGATATAGTTGTTTAAATTTCAACACTGTTAGTCATCGTCATCAATTTTCGATATTCAACTATACTCATCGATTATTTATATAGTTGTTTAAGTTTCAACACTGTTATTCATCGTCATCAATTTTCGATAGTCAACTATACTCATCGATTATTTATATAGTTGTTTAAATTTCAACACTGTTATTCATCGTCATCAATTTTCGATATTCAACTATACTCATCGATTATTTATAGAGTTGCTTGTACAACACTGTTATTCATCGTCATTAGCCAATGGAATCATGTATTAATATTTTGTATCATCGACCATCACGTCGTCATTGGCCTTGTGAGCCAAATAATACTCATAATTAGACGGTTTCTTTGTTACATCCTCTGGTTCTATCATCGTCGTCACAACAAAAAATCATACAGTCCACTGCCGAGCCAGAGGCGTGAACATTTTGGTCCTTCGAGCCGGATATAGGGGGCGCTGACACCTGGATTCATCAATACAAACATCAGCTTCAGGTATCTGCTTTACGAGCAGTATTTTATTAAACTATACTAAAGTAAACTCTAAATTTGAGTTTAATAAGTTCCAATTATAAATTTTAAGTCTGAGTCTCGCAATACTCTACAATTATATTAAAGTAAACTCTAAATTTGAGTTTTATAATTTCTAAATATAAATTTTAAGTCTGAGTCTTGCAATACTCTACAATTATATTAAAGTAAACTCTGAATTTGAGTTTAATAATTTCCAATTACAAATTTTAAGTCTGGGTCTTGCAATACTCTACAATTATATTAAAGTAAACTCTAAATTTGAGTTTTATAATTTCTAAACATAAATTTTAAGTCTGAGTCTTGCAATACTCTAAAAAATTATCAAAGTAAACTCTAAATTTGAGTTAAATAATGTCTAAACATAAATTTTAAGTCAGAGTCTTACAATACTCTAGAACATCTTGAAGCTAAAAATATAAGGTACCACATTACATTTTGAATTTGAACTCTCATCCTTTAACGGGGTGTGAATGATCTAAGGTCGATTTATATAAGAGTTTCTGTTGTAATTGTAACTCCTTTCGCGTGTATCAGTGAATTGCTGGGTGTACTGTTGTCAAATTAATTGATCTTAGCTGAGTGTTGGTCGTTTGTCAATCATATATTTCTTTTCGTTTCTTTTCGTCGATGCTCTGCATAATTCTATGTTTAATCAAGTATATTTCTTCGGTTGCCATGCACATTACTTGATTGAACGTTTATTTTCATCGGTGATTTGTATAAGTCTATGTTTAATCAAGTATATTTCGTCAGTTGCCATGCACATTCCTTGATTGAACGTTTATTTTCGTCGATGCTTTGCATAATTCTATGTTTAATCAAGTATATTTCTTCGGTTGCAATGCACATTTCTTGATTGAACGTTTATTTTCGTCGATGCTCTGCATAATTCTATGTTTAATCAAGTATATTTCTTCGGTTGCCATGCACATTACTTGATTGAACGTTTATTTTCGTCGGTGATTTGTATAAGTCTATGTTTGATCAAGTATATTTCATCAGTTGCCATGCACATTCCTTGATTGAACGTTTATTTTCGTCGATGCTTTGCATAATTCTATGTTTAATCAAGTATATTTCTTCGGTTGCAATGCACATTTCTTGATTGAACGTTTATTTTCGTCGATGCTCTGCATAATTCTATGTTTAATCAAGTATATTTCTTCGGTTGCCATGCACATTACTTGATTGAACGTTTATTTTCGTCGGTGATTTGTATAATTCTATGTTTAATCAATTTATCTTCCGTTGCTACGCACATTTCATGCTTGAGTGATTATGCGTGTTTATTGAAACATTTCTGTTACCACAATTTTCGTCTCAACGCAATCTTTGTCTCAGAGTGTTCCTCGTTGTGATGTCATTCTTTGTAATCAATCGGTGTATATCAAATTCGGCGTAAAGCCACATTAAAAATCGTGTCATCATAAGGTCTGCCTATGCAGTCAAAAGGTATTGCAAGTTTGGTCGGTCCAAAAGTTTAAAACATCCTTTTTCTTCAAGACCAACTGAGGTATTATAACGTCTGAAGTAATTTATGTATCAATGCAGGTATTTACCTAGTACTCCAGACGACGCGTCCTAGGTTTAGCAAGTCTGTGTATAGTCCTTTTTAAACGTCAATTAAGCAGAGTCCTGTCTTTCAATGAAGCTCTTAAATTAAGGTCTGAGTTGCTCTGCCCTCCCAGCTCCCCATATCTCATCATTTAAAACCACCAAACCATCCAATAGTCTGACTTTGCTGGGAACAGCTCTGATACACGCTTCTTCAAGTCACAGAAAAAATGTTCTCTGCCGAGCTTTGCTTGACAGCGGATCAACCATGAATTTTAATACGACAGCTGCTTGCGACTTGTTAAAGGCTCATAAAATTCCTACCTCCAAAATAATAACCGGAATAAATGCTGTAGAGACAGTGATTCGATATAAGACGTACATCACTATTTCATCATGTGTCTCAGATTTTTCAACCATACTAAAATTCTATATATTGTCCAAGATCACACAAAATTTGCCGTCAATAGAAATTCCTAGTTTCAATACAACTATACCTACGCATATCAAGTTGGCTGACCCCTACTTCAACGTTCCCGATCGTATTGACCTATTGCTAGGTGCCGAGATCTACCACTTGCTTTTCAAGGATCCATCAGTTCAAGTCTGCAGTGAGTTACCCCCTCTTCAGAATTCAGTCTTGGGCTACGTCATTTGTGGTAAGGTGAAAATAGATTCTTGTTTTCACACATCAAGTCAATCACACGTCGCTCTCTGTAGTGTCGAAACCTTAGAAACTCAAGTCAAACGATTTTGGGAGTTGGAAAATCTACCTCCAAAACCTCTCTGGTCAAAGGAAGAAACGTCTTGTGAAGAGCACTATGTGGCAAATGTTTCACGCTCTCTTGAAGGACGATATACTGTCGCATTACCCACCAAACCCAATCTTATTCAATTAGGTCATTCTCAGACATCTGCTCGGTATCAGTTCTTCAATTTGGAGGGACGACTTACCAAAATTAATAATATTTATGAGCAATATCGTGCGTTTATGACAGAATACATCTCAATGGGTCACATGGTACCAGTCAATTCTGAAGGCAATAATGCTACATATTTCATTCCTCATCATCACGTTATCAAGGAGACTAGTTCAACGACAAAATTGCGTGTTGTGTTCAATGCATCTTCCAAAACATCTTCGCATTTGTCGCTAAATGATTGTCTGATGGTGGGCCAAACAGTTCAATCTGATTTACACTCCATCTTACTTCGTTTTCGAATGCATCAGGTTGCATTTTGTGGGGATATAGCGAAAATGTATCGCCAAATCTTAATAAGAGAAGACCAACAAAATCTGCAACGCATATATTGGAGAAATCACGATTCTGATCCACTTCAACAGTTTGCTCTTCGAACAGTAACATATGGCACTGCATCAGCTCCCTTTTTGGCAACGCGTACGTTAAACCAATTAGCATCCGATGAACAATTGAATTATCCCACCGCGTCAACAGTTCTCAACACTGATTTTTATGTGGATGACGTATTAACAGGAGCTCCAACTGTCAGTGAAGCCCTTCACCTAAAGTCTGAGTTAATTGCCTTGCTATCTTCGGGAGGATTTGAATTACGGAAATTCTCATCTAACGTTAAACTGTTAGCCTCAACTGAGAATTCAGATTCTTCGACTACCCTCGTATTGGGTCTCTTATGGAATACAACGTCAGACCAATTCGAAATTCAACTTGATAAATTACCCACTACTTTGGCCACTTCTAAACGAACTATTCTGTCTGAAATTTGTCAATTGTTTGACCCATTGGGTTTGTGTGCTCCAATTATATTAACAGCTAAGTTATTTATGCAATCAATGTGGTTACACAAGGAAATCGGTTGAGATGACAATCTGCCATTAGAAATAATCCATAAATGGAAGTGTTACAAGCATGAGTTATCCGAATTACAACAAATAAGTTATCCTCGGTTAATTGGTACATTCGATAACACAAACATTGAACTACATGGATTTTGCGATGCTTCAGAGAAAGCGTACGGCTGTGTTTTGTACACTCGCACTCTGGATGGTAAAAATCAATATAATGTCCACTTGTTATGCGCTAAAACTCGAGTATCCCCGTTAAAGAAGGAAACAATTCCCAGACTAGAACTATGTGCAGCAGTACTTCTTGCTGAGGTAATCAATAAAGTTGCTACAATAATGAACATACCTTTTCAATCTACATTTCTATGGAGCGATTCAAAAATTTCACTCTTTCGTATAAAATCAGAAGCATATAAGTATGCAACATTTGTTGCCAATCGAATAACTAAAATTCAGGAATTAACTTCACCATCAAACTGGTTTTTTGTCAAAACAGCTGAAAATCCTGCGGATTTAGCGTCTAGAGGCATTATGCCATCTCAATTTACATCAGCTTCGCTTTGGTGGAACGGACCTCAGTTTCTAAAAAATCCATCATCAATGTGGTCATTAGATGTGCCTCAAGAAGAATCGGAAGAAACCACGTTGTTAGAATTACGACCAATCCCAAGTGCAGTTTTGCTTCAACAAGAAAGCAACAATGATTTTATTTTTCATCGTTTTCATTCATATTCCAAACTTCTTCGTGTCGTGGCTTACATTCGTCGATTTTTCCATAACGCCAGACACATAAATATTAGAGTGAGTTCAAAATCAATACATCTTCAACCTATTGAACTAACTAACGCTTCGATGTCATTAATAAAATTAGTTCAAGATAACCACTTTTCACAAGAAATCAATTCCTTAAAAAGATTTCATCATCTTCCCATGAAAAGCCCTCTCCAGCCATTAGCTGCGTTCCTCGATAGAGAAGGACTTTTGCGAGTTGGTGGACGTTTGGTTAATGCCACCATTTGTGACGACCAGAAACATCCAGTACTTTTACCCGGAAGTCATGTGTTGAGTTCCATGATCGCCAACCATGAACACATTAGATTGCTCCATGCTGGCCCACAGGCCCTACTGTATAATCTTCGTCTCACATATTGGATCACTGGTGGGCGGAATTTATGTCGGAAAATTGTTCATTCGTGTGTTCGGTGCTTTCATGTAAAACCACAGTTGCGTCAGCAAATCATGGGTAATTTGCCCTTTGATCGAGTGAATAAAGTTGACCGACCCTTCACCATCGTGGGTATTGATTTCTGCGGACCGTTCACTATCAAACCAGCTATCAGGTCGAAATTGTTTCAAAAATGTTATGTGTGTCTTTTCATTTGCTTCGTTACTAAGGCCGTGCATCTTGAGTTGGTCATGGATTCTTCGACTCAATCATTTTTAGCGTGTTTAAAACGCTTCGTTTCGAGACGCGGTGTTTGCACCAAGATCCATTCCGACAACGCTACTAACTTTATTGGCGCTCGATCGGAACTAGCCGACCTTCGACAGCTCTTTTTGTCCCAGTCCTTTATTGAAGCAACGACTCGGTTTTGTGCTAATCACAATATTATTTGGAATACGATTCCCCCTCGATCTCCTCACTTCGGTGGACTGTGGGAATCTGCTATTAAGCTTGCTAAACATCATCTGACTCGCGTCATCGGATTATCAGTCTTCACTACTGAAGAATTTCTAACTCTAATAGCTCAAGTGGAATCATGTCTAAATTCGCGACCGCTCACACCCATGTCGAGTGACCCTTCAGATTTGTCAGTGCTTTCACCAGGTCATTTTCTCATCGATTCTCCTTTAACGGCACTGCCTGAACCGTCACTGATCGATTTGAACACCGAAAGATTGTCCAGATTTCAAAAAATTCAACAATGCATGCATCGGTTTTGGGATCGTTGGCATGCAGAGTATTTGTCTGAGCTTCAACATCGGAACAAATGGACCCAAGGTTCGATTCACTTATATATTGGGGCTCTCGTTCTCTTACACGACGACAACCTTCCACCACTGAAATGGAATTTGGGTCGAATTACCGCACTTCACCCAGGAAAAGACGGTATTGTCAGAGTGGTTACCATAAAAACCGCCAGCTCGGTTCTCAAAAGAGCAGTAAACAGAATCAGTTTGCTTCCACTCGATGAGTCAAACGGACATGGCAAAGGTCAGAGTGAATCAACACCTAAAATTTAATTACCATTTGTCAATCATTATTTCTGCGTTAGCCGATCAAACTTCTATAAATTAAACGGCCAGAAAGGAGTCGCATTATATCACCACAGTGATTCTGCTTATGCTGCCACCCAGATCGTCATTCGACAAAGTAATATCAATATTTCATCGCACAATTTTAACAAAACAATCATTACAATCAATCCGATATCAGATGGCCTTCGTACTGATCAGGTCATATATACCATTCATCGACTTTGTGGGCTCTGCCTGATCAATCCAGCTGCGACCCAATATGATTAAACTATTCACGGCATAACACACTTTCTCCAGTCGTCTCATGCTACTAACCAATAAGTGTGTCCAAGAAACTCGTGTCGGCATGCGAATTCACTCAATACTTAGAATTATTGAGATGAATAATGTTGTCAAACATTACCTATAGTCAGTTCTATCTGACCTCTTAATTTATATTGTTCCAGCTCGTCGAATAATCGTTAAGATCAGTTATCTTCGATTTGTGTACATACTATGATCCACGTCTTCGGTTATTAGGATCAGTTATCTTCGATTTGTGTACATACTATGATCCACGTCTTCGGTTATTAGGATCAGTTATCTTCGATTTGTGTACATACTATGATCCACGTCTTCGGTTATTAGGATCAGTTATCTTCGATTTGTGTACATACTATGATCCACGTCTTCGGTTATTAGGATCAGTTATCTTCGATTTGTGTACATACTATGATCCACGTCTTCGGTTATTAGGATCAGTTATCTTCGATTTGTGTACATACTATGATCCACGTCTTCGGTTATTAGGATCAGTTATCTTCGATTTGTGTACATACTATGATCCACGTCTTCGGTTATTAGGATCAGTTATCTTCGATTTGTGTACATACTATGATCCACGTCTTCGGTTATTAGGATCAGTTATCTTCGATTTGTGTACATACTATGATCCACGTCTTCGGTTATTAGGATCAGTTATCTTCGATTTGTGTACATACTATGATCCACGTCTTCGGTTATTAGGATCAGTTATCTTCGATTTGTGTACATACTATGAGCCACGTCTTCGGTTATTAGGATCAGTTATCTTCGATTTATGTACATATTATGCTCCACTCATTCGGCTACAAGCATTACGTGTCGCCGGTCTATTTGATATCATCATTGCCATCACTTTTCAATTGGTTTGCACATCATCCAGTAATTCACTGATTTCGGTTACTCATTGACTAACCCCATCTACAAGTTTCTCAAAGAAGCGAAACCCAAAATACAATTAAAGTATCATCGTTCAGTTCAAAATGTAGTCTTGAGTACACTTGATTAAGTTATTGTTTGGAACTATTCATGTCAATGCAATTTTTAAAGAATAATAAATCGAAACCACAACTCTTGTTGTTACATTTAATAAGTTATATATTCGCAAATCAAAAATGATTACACTTAAATTAGTCTAACATTAATTTAAATTTAATTAGTTGAAATCACATTATTATGTGTCTAAGATTTCAACTCTCTGCATTGTAAATGACTAATTTCCAGATTAAGTAGTCCTAAGTAATTAATCGTCATATTTAATAATAATTTAAATGAAATATTAGCGTCATATGTTGTTAAAGATTCCTTTAACGCCGGGAATGTGTTAATGCATCGCATATTTCCCTAAAAAATTAGTAAAAAAGCATTAGAAATATTAAATCAGAATTTAAGATTCAAAACTTAACTTATTGTTTGTTGTTTTTTGTGAAATGTCACAATGTATTACTTCATCAATTTCATCCAGTTTGTTGATGGTTCACAATTTCCTAAAAATAACAAAATAAGAATTAGTGTTTGGAAATATTATTTAATGTTCTAAATAAGGAAAAATAGCAAAATAAGAATTAATATTTAAAAAACTATTACAATACAAAAAATACTTAACTTCATTGTTGATGTTATTGTTTTTAGAAATGTCACAATTTGACAATACGATGAGCTCTCCACTCAAAATTGGAGAATTAATTTTGAATGCGTTCAGCAGTTTTTTTGAATCACAAGATAATTTTGAATGTGGAACTTATCTGTTGTTTTGTTGTCGGCACTGACTCAGATTAGTATATAAGGAAGACATTTTGATGTCTTCGTTCTCTTGAATTTTGTACATTAGTTTAGTGTATTGTTTTATGTGAAAACCATAGATATGGTGTTTTTGTTAAGTTTTGCTTAAAAAATAGAATTAAATTAAATAAAATGTTAACTAAAATAATAAAGAAATGTTACGCTCTTATTTTTTGTACATTATTTTAGTGTATTGTTTTATGTGAAAACCATACATATGGTGTTTTTTGTTAAGTTTTGCTTAAAAAATAGAATTAAATTAAACAAAATGTTAACTAAAATAATAAAGAAATGTTACCTGTATCGTAATTGCTAGTGTTTTGTGTTAACTTATTTTAGTTTTTGTTAACAAATATAAATTTGTATGTATTCTCGTGTTTTATTAACTGTTAAAAATAAAAAATCAATAACTTTGATGGAGAATTTGAAGTTTTAACCAAATATAGTCGTCTTTGCTGCCTGCATTTGGAGTTTTGGGTGTGTTCTTAAGTTTGCGGCTCTTAAATTGTTGTTTATTTTGTAGGCATTATACCGTGCAATGGTTTGTCATAGTTATCGGATTCAGTTACCAAGCTGAACGGATTTTCAAAATCAAATACTCGCATAGTCATCGCCATACGTAATCAAGTTTCAACATCCAGTTATACTGATTGAATTTATTTATACTAATTGATGTTATATATGGTTGTTAAAACCTCATCACTGTTAGTCATCGCCATACGTAATCAAGTTTCAACATCCAGTTATACTGATTGAATTTATTTATACTAATTGATGTTATATATGGTTGTTAAAACCTCATCACTGTTATTCATCGCTATACGTAATCAAGTTTCAACATCCAGTTATACTGATTGAATTTATTTATACCAATTGATGTTATGTATGGTTGTTAAAACCTCATCACTGTTATTCATCGCTATACGTAATCAAGTTTCAACATCCAGTTATACTGATTGAATTTATTTATACCAATTGATGTTATGTATGGTTGTTAAAACCTCATCACTGTTATTCATCGATATAGTTGTTTAAATTTCAACACTGTTAGTCATCGTCATCAATTTTCGATATTCAACTATACTCATCGATTATTTATATAGTTGTTTAAGTTTCAACACTGTTATTCATCGTCATCAATTTTCGATAGTCAACTATACTCATCGATTATTTATATAGTTGTTTAAATTTCAACACTGTTATTCATCGTCATCAATTTTCGATATTCAACTATACTCATCGATTATTTATAGAGTTGCTTGTACAACACTGTTATTCATCGTCATTAGCCAATGGAATCATGTATTAATATTTTGTATCATCGACCATCACGTCGTCATTGGCCTTGTGAGCCAAATAATACTCATAATTAGACGGTTTCTTTGTTACATCCTCTGGTTCTATCATCGTCGTCACAACAAAAAATCATACAGTCCACTGCCGAGCCAGAGGCGTGAACACCGGTCAACAAGATTTTTGGGTCTGACTGCTACATGTTAAATTTTGGCTTCTCCTACGACAAAAATAAGAAAAAAAAATGTTTCTCCGATTATAGTTTGCTTTTGTAGAAACCAGAGCAATTTTTCAATTTTTCGGGAAAAATTACTGATTTTTATAGTTTTTCTACACTTCCACTGTAAATTATAATTAGAAAACATTTTTTTAGATACAAGAGTCTTTTTTATTCAAGATTTGTGATAAACAATAACATATAGATGTAAAATAACTAGAAATTAATGTCTAAAATTTCGTATCGTAATCGTATGAGCTCTCTCGTTTTAAACCCCAAAAGACCAAAGCAAACTTTACGAACTAAATATGAAATATTTAAGTGTCTTTCAATGTTTAGAACCAGAATTTAAGCATGAGAACAGAAACCCAAAAAAAAAATATTTTTTTGTTGACCGAATTAAACTTTATTGAAAATTTTTTGCCTTAGTTTTATTTTAATTCAACCCAATGAAATTCTCTAAAATAAAATGTAATGACATCGTTTAATTTCACCAATAAAATTTGAATTATACTAATAACAAATATTTCTTCGTCTGGCCTACTGGGATATTAAAAATTATCAGTCTAATTTTGAAATAATTAACTGATATCACAGTAGGCCAACGTATAATTCATAAAAAATATATAAATAAATGAAAAATGGAAAAAAAATTTCTAAACGAATTTATAGCACAGCAACGTGGGAACGACACTCGTTTCACGAAAAATTGGGATTTAGCTCGTGGCTTGGCCAGTTCAAACTTGTTCCACGTTGTACCATGACAAAACTTTCGAGTGTCTCAAAATTAAACTCACAACTTACCTACCAATTGTTCACCACACATTTCTCACTTTCACCACACCATATAATTTCATATAAAGCTGTAAATATAATGCAAAATAACAAAATACATATCAATAAAAACTCTTAATAAAGTAATTATTATTTTTAAAAGAAACAAAAACTATGCAATTAATTATAACTTCACTATAAAGTTGTTGTGATTAGCATCCATTCAAATTCCAAAAAGCATCCATGAATAAATAACATCCGTGAAATGATTTAAATATAATGTTGATGTAAATATTTAATGTGGATTAAATATAATGTTGGCTTAATATTTAAAGTGCAGCTTATCTTGACCGCCAAAATTAATTCAATGTAAACTCCTTTACCAATGATTTGAAATATACCATCCGCCAATTTCTCTCCAAATTTTTATACCACAAAATAGTTTTGATATATCACGATCAAAAATAAAACCATGTACCAGCACATCCAAGTACTTTTTCCCACAAATCTAAATTTTTTGTCACTTTTCGATTTTAATTTTGTTTTTAAGATCTTATTTCGATGATGGTTTACTTGCTTCTCCCAAAATTATGTTTTTCAACTTTACTCATTGACTACAATCCAAATTAATAATTGTATGTGGTTTATCCCGCTTGTTCTTCAGTTGTTCTGTCCATTAGTATTCACATCAGCTGTTATGACCATTCTACCCATACTATTCTAATAAATTTTTTGTTTTGTAAGTTAATAATTTTACAATTAGTCCCTGGGCCTTCACCTACATAATTTTGTGATTACCACATATTTTATACTTCGTAAGACGTTTGTCCCTGACGAGTCCTATAACTTTTTATCTGCCATTTTCCTTGATTCGGCCGCTTTTTCCTCGGGAAACTCCGAAACATGGCGATTTCCCGGAGTCTTGTATATTTATTACCATAATTTTGTTATTTATTATAGGCGGTGGAAATTTGTTTTAGAAAACGAGGGTAAATTTATCCGACAAAAAATTGTCTGCTTTTGTCGAGTCCGACAACTCAAACTGGTCAAAATACCAGGGTATTGAAAATCAAACACCACAAATCTAGTTTTCACGGGATTGTTTAACAAAAGTTAGTGAAATTGAAGGGTCATATTGTCCGACAAATTTTCGGCCGCGTTTTTTCAGTCCGACGACTGGAAGTCGGAATTCTGGCGGGGTAGTGTTTATTGATTACCACATGTCTAATTTTTTTTTTTATAGTTTTAATTAATATTATTTTACTCTGATAAAATTGTCCGACAAATTAGTGACCGCTAACTATCGAAAAATGTCATAATTTCAAACACGATAGCGTACGCTCAATATCATCATCCACGATATATCAACATTAGTCAATAATTTTAGATATTTGTTCTTAAATATTATAAATTGATAAAAATTATATATAATAATAAAAAATTATTAAATAATTTCGTAATAATTTAATGAAATCATTATAATAATCAAACTGTAGTCATTACTATGTAGATTTTTAAACGTATCTCAGTAACCTATTGGTTTAATTATAAACGTATATCTCAGTAACCCATTGGTTTAATTTATATTATTGTTAGTTGTAATTCAATTATAATTATATTAACTCTCTCTCTCTCTCTCTCTCTCTCTCTCTCTCTCTCTCTCTCTCTCTCTCTCTCTCTCTCTCTCTCTCATCTCTCTCTCTCTCTCTCTCTCTCTCTCTCTCTCTCCTCTCTCTCCTCTCTCTCTCTCTCCTCTCTCTCTCTCTCTCTCTCTCTCTCTCTCTCTCTCTCTCTCTCTCTCTCTCTCTCTCTCTCTCTCTCTCTCTCTCTCTCTCTCTCTCTCTCTCTCTCTCTCTCTCTCTCTCTCTCTCTCTCTCTCTCTCTCTCTCTCTCTCTCTCTCTCTCTCTCTCTCTCTCTCTCTCTCTCTCTCTCTCTCTCT